>PVJL010001625.1:0-248045 GCA_004026885.1 Lyroderma lyra
CTACCCCATTCCTTCCCTCCTCCCCAGCGTGTTCCACCCGGGCAGAGAGACCCGGTCGATCCACAGGGTCCGGGAGTACTGTAGAGCTAAAAATATAACTGGTGTGTTAGCAACAGCCTTTCCATTGGTCGGGGAGAGGGGAGGGGCGGCATCTGATTGGATTTTCGATCTAACTGCCAGAACTAAGCTTGGGGACCAAGAGCCAAGGAGCCAGGCCTTTGGGGAGAGCGAGCGTTTGCGGGGTATTGCAAGGGATGCTGGTATTTGTAGTAATCTGTTAGAGGCAGCCATGGAAATAGGTGGGTTTGAATCCCAATTCTGCTGCCCACCATGTTATCTTGATTTAATGGCAACAAATCTGCACGTCATCAGTTCTTTCTCATAGTTATAATGGGCATGGTGTAGGGATTAAACTTGATACTGTATGTAAATCCTGGCTCAAATAGTTGCTATTCTTAAAGGTAACCATTCTGGCCAAATCATATCCTACATATCCTCAGCTCAGTTGTGTGCCTTCCTCAATAAGAAACCTTGAAACACTGATTGATGAGAAAGGTGAGGGGATGAGCTGAAATGATTTCTCCTAGGATATCTCAGTTGTGGGGATGGAGTCCATATAAGCAGATAAAGGACAGACGACTCCCCACTGTTGAGTGCAGGCTGGGGGCGGAGGAATCCCTGGAAAGAAGGCACTGAATTCCTTTATTCCTTATAGTGAATTGCTTTTTTATTGAGAGCTCCCCTGCAGTGCTGGAAACAGCAGCCCTGAGCAACATCACTATAACTGAGAAATTCAGACTCCTTGGCAAATGGGAGCCCTGGGTAAAGGGTTAGCATGTAAATAGGAAGATAAATTAGGGGATACAAAGGTAATCACCCTTAACTGCTGATGGCCCCATTTATGATATGGGGAGGAGGACAAATTTTTCCCAATATGATTTCATTTTGCCAGGGCTTAATTATGAGCGGAATCCCTACTCAGGCATTCCTTACTATTTTGAATCATTTGTGAAAGGCACACACCATGTTTTAAAAACCTCAGAAGCAAGCTTGTGTAGGGGGCAGTGGCGGGCAGGACAGCTCTCCTGTCTGAAAGCAAGTTATGCCAGATGTTTTGTTGCTGCGACAAGTCAGGCTGGTCTTAATTAGTCCTTATTAACTCTCAGGGGTGAGTCACTCTCATATACACATGCTGAGGTGAGAAATTTTGTAGTTTAAGTTATCCAAGAAAAAAGGTCCTCAATTTGATGCTTCAGATCCACTGCTCCTGCTGGGCAGAAGCAAAGAGCCACAGCATAAATGCTTTGAAGTGATTGGAATTCGAGGGCATATGATTTGCTGTTTATTTCATCAAAACTGATGTGAATTCTAGTAAGGAAGTAATCAAACCTGTCGTTTGCTAAGAAAACTGCAGTGTTCAAACATTAGTCTTAGTAGTGGCAGGCCAGTGGGGATAGAATCCGTAAGAAACTGAATAACTGGAAAAGATGGGAACTGGAGTCCTTTTTTTTTTTTTTTTTTTTTTTTTTTTGCTTTTTGGTATGTGGGTAGCTCCCTGACTGGGAATCGAACCCAGGCCGCAGCGCTGACAGCGCCAGCGCCGAAGCCTTAAGCCACTACACCATCAGGGAACTCCTGGAGTCCATTTTTTAAGACAGGAAAATTCCGAACAAGGCAAAAGATCTTTCATTGTTATGTCCTAGCTTCAAACTACTATTAACAGAGCTACAGGTCAGAACAGAGTAACATAGTCTTTCTGAAATTTAGTCAGCTCAGTTTGATTCCCTGGGAAGTTAGTTTTCTTAATTTAGAAGCTGCTAAATGGCAGGCCCAGGTCCACATCTGCCAGATGTATTGTCTGGCATAGATTGACACATTAAAATTTTAAAAATGAGCTGACATTTAAACATTGGGATTGTACAAAAATCTTTTTCTTTTTCTTTTCTTTTTCCTGGCTGGGAACAAAAATCTTAATTCACCATTTGTCCTAAATTCAAAAGATCTGGTAACACTGGGCATTCAAGATAACAATTGTTTCAAGTTGAAAAGCAGCCATCTCCTTTAAGACAAGGTCTGTGCTCTCTAGTTCCCAAGGTCCCCACCATTCCCTATTGTCTCCCAGACAGGGGCACCCAAAGGTCACATACCATTTATCATCATGTCGGGGCTATTCTTCTCACAACTCTTTTCAATCAATTATATTACTGAATTTGTGACCCTTTTTTCAGTTCAATGTGATAATTGTGAGTGGCTGACTGTTGTATGCCCTGTAGTGGAGGGAGAGGCAAAAGGAGCTCAAGGATCTCAGGATTTAGTTCATTGTTTTTAAACTCTTGAGTAGTGATCCATTAGTAGGTCATAGGATCACTTGGTTTAATGGGTTTCAGCCAGAATCTTTTTAGGACAGAATGGAATAAAATGAAAACATTGAGGAGTTCCCTGGTGCAATAGTGGCTAGGCTTCAGCATGCTCAATGCCGCAGCCTTGGGTTCGATTACCAGCCAGGAAACTATCCGCCCCCACCTCTCACGCAAAAAGAAAATACTGGAGTGTAATACACACAAATACAGTTTCATAAAACTTTTGTTGTAGTATATACTAGGAATGAAAATAGTCCAAATAAGGGGAGTTCCCTGATGGTGTAGTGGCTTGGGGCTTCGGCGTTGGTGCTGTCAGCGCTGCGGCCTGGGTTCGATTCCCAGCCAGGGAGTTACCCACATACCAAAAAAAAAAAAAAAGAAAAAAGAAAATAGTCCAAATGAGATTATTGTGGGGTATAGTGCATCTGGAAGCATTCATGACATGCCAGGAGCTTAGAAGGAAGAGATACCAACTTGGCTGGCTGATGTGAAGGTGGAAGGGTATTTCAAACAAAAACAGAGAGCCGGAGTTCCCCTGTGGTATACTGGCTAGGCTTTGGCCCTGTCAATGCTGCAGCCTGGGTTCGATTCCCAGTCAGGGAACTACCCACATTTAAAAAACAAAAACAAAACAAAAACAGAGAGCCAAGATGACAGGGAGTATGCAAAGACTGTCCCTTCAACTGCCTGATGAAGAGCTGACCCAGAAGTAGAGGAAAACCTAGGGGTAGAGGAGATAGGGAACCATTTGGAGGACCTTCAACGTCAGTACTTAAATGTTTCTCTGCAAAGGAGTAGGGACCCACTGTAATAGAACTACCACTTTATGTAAAGCCTTCCCACTTACAATCTCATGACCCAAAGAGGCAGGCTCTATTATTGTTCTTTAATAGATAAGAAAAAAGCACAGAGAGGCCAAATGACTCACTGAAGGTTCACAGCAGAACAAAAAGCAAATACAATCTGATTATAAAGCCCACACATTTCTCAGCTGCTTTTTGTTTTTTTGAGCAAGAGCAATTTAAAGGAGTTTAAAGGAGACTAAATTACCATGTGTGTACAGGGTACCTGAGAAACTGGAAGCAAGGCACCCATTCTTTCTAAAACTCAGAACTGAATACTTAATAATCTTATCCAGAAAGGGACCCGCTTTCTCATGATAGCCATGATGAGTTCAATTATTTTAACTAAACCTATGTAGCTAGTGTTTATTTCAACAATGGAGACCACCACCAATGATTTTTAAAGACCATTTTGATTTTTTTAGGGCTATACACAGATCATTACGCTAATTCTCTTCACAGAACTATATACCATTGGAGCTTAAAATTCAGCTTGTAAGCAATTTTTCCCCACATAATTTGGTACTATCATTATTCAAATTAGTACAACTGAAAAGGAATTACTGTATTTTTCTGTGTACAAGACAACATACTTTTGTCTACAATTGTTAGACCAAAAATTGGGGTCATCTTATACACGGGAATAACTGGTTGAAAGGGTTTCTTAATGTTGAGTTAGAAAAGTAGGGGTCATCTCATACATGGTGGTGTCTTACAAAAAATACAGTATTTTCAAGGCCAAGGTAGACAGTAATTAAATTCAGAAACATTTATGTCAGGTGTTCTCAACTCATTCATTGTATTATTCTTTTGATCTCTGAAATAAAACAGATAAAAAAAATGGGATTATGGGGAGTTCCCTGGTGGTGTAGTGGCTGGCCTTCAGTGCTCTCAATGCCTCGCCCTGGGTTCAATTCCCAGCTAGGGAGCTACCCACCTCCCCCCCCCCAAAAAAAAAGAAAAAAGAATGGGATTGTGAAATTAGGTGACAGAGGAGTAGAGTTCAGAAGAATACACTGGGCTAAGGTTGAACTTGCCCCACTGCTAATCAGTGTGGAGGGAGTTATGCCCTTTTGACATTCTAGTGGGCACATCTTAAGTTCCCGTCTAAGACTTTTTAGAGTCATACACATTGAGGCGGATGGAGCACAGTTCAGGTGGTTCTGTTGAAACTAATGAGCAGTTTTTGGAACATTTGTAGATGCGAGATGTAGGCCAGGGTGGTGAATAAGCAAATTTAAAAAATTGAATGTTTTTTGGCAATACATTTTGACTCATATGATTTAAAACTGAAATTCCAATTCTGATCTGAAAATGACCTGTTCTTTGCAACTCCTTTAACATACCATTAATTCTCACTTGATGCTTTAGAACTGCTTAGAGAGCTCTTCAAATACATCACCTTGTTCAGATTGTCTCCCCACCAGATGCCTGTCTGCTCACCCCTACCCGCTCTGCCTGTAGGTTCCAACACAGGCTTCGATGCCCAGTTTATTATCTAGTTACCCTGGCTTCAATTATTCATTCAATACTGAGCACCTGCTATCTGCTGGGCAGAATTCTGTTCCTGCCATCAGAGAACAGTCTAGTAGCTGACAGTCAGTAATTACCAAATGCTATAAACAAAATGCTTATTTAGTTCCCCTTCTACTCCTACATAGGGAACTAACTTAGATTGGGGCTCCTGAGGAAATATTTAGCTAAGGTCTGAAGGAGGATTGAGTTAGCTGAGCAACATAGTGACTGATTTAAGAGGTCAAGAGTGAGAAGACACAGCAGTTCCAGGAACTGAAAGGAGCCCCAGGGAGTGCAGGGAATGAGGGTGATAGATGAGATGAAATAGGGAAGCCTTCAGAATCATCTCTAGTCCCCATGTCTTCCTGAGATGCCCCCAAACTGAAAGAACCCTTCCTTTGTGCATCCTTTGTGTTACACTATTGTAGAACTACCTGTTTCTGGCAGGTTCCTTTATTAAATTCCTGAAGGCAGAGATTATCTTAATTTAATGTTGGACACTCAGTAATATCACAAAGAGTTTTGGTGATCCAAATGAAAACCCTGAAAGTCAGAAGATCCTCATTTCTTTCTTGGCTTTGCCACCAAGTTCAACATAACCTTGGGCCAAGCCCCTGGATCCTCAGGACTCGCCATCTTGTTCAAGTTCATGATGTCAAAACATTCACTTGACCAGATGTCTAAAATTTTGAATGAGTTACCCTCTTCCAGGTAACTTGACCATCACCTCTAGCAGGTACAAAGTACAGATAGCTGAGTTGGGGTAAAGGTATATCTGAATTTGCCCTCAATCTGTTAATTTACTTAAATTCCTTTCAGTAGAGTAAGAGGACAAGGTGCTGAATGAATCCCAATACCTCTATTTTGAATCACAAATTCCTGAATGATGAAAATAAATTTCTAGAGTTAAAACTTAAATTGGAACAGTGACTGACTACCAGAAAATAAACGCCTACTTTATTAATACAATAGCAACAGAAAGGGTTTCCAATTTTTTAGAAGAAAAGTAACATGGACCAGTACCACCCGATATTACAGGATTAAATGCTCCCATTTATAGTTCTGAGCTCCCTACCACACTGCAGATATTGCATCATGGACAACTGCCATCAGAACTGCTGTAAGAACACATTTCTCACTGCGGAGAGCTTCTGCCAACTCCTCGAACAGAAGACGGAAATGGTATTATTCCTGTTTTAGAAGCTCTTGGTGTAGAGGAAACTTATCAATGTGGAAAACAGACTTGCTTCTTGAATTCAACAAAATCCATGAACTAATCTATCCTTTTCTCTCTAATATGGTCTGCCAGAGTGCTCCTTTTCCATTCCTACCACACTGTGACAGGAGAGGGTGGGAAGGTACCAAGGTACTAACAGGCAACTTGGGTGGTTCTATGCTCTACTCCCTTTCTGCTGGCAGAAGTAGGTGTCTTTTCTGGCAGCTGCAGCAGCCTGGTGGGGGAGGAAGAGGCCGCCCACCCATCACCTCTTCTTGAAGCCGTATTTCTTGCGTTCATAGAAGAGATCTGTCTTAGAGCTCCCTAAATTGACAATCTTTGGGCAACCATCTCTCTGGAAAACAGAAGAATAGAGAAGTTTTTCAAAGTCTTTGAGCATGAATTAAGAGAGATCTATGATAAAAATATCTTTTTTTTTTTTTTTTGCTTTTTGGTATGTGGGTAGCTCCGACTGGGAATTGAACCCAGGTCGCAGCGCTGACAGCGCCAACGCCGAAACCTTAAGCCACTACACCATCAGGGAACTCCCAAAAATACCTTTTGGATTAATTAATGGTCTAGCCATTCATCTTACCAGTTATCATATTTGATCGTCAAGAACCGAGAATGCACTGAGGGCCTGTCTACCCTCAATCCAGTGGCCTGCATTTACAATGTTGGATTCTCAGCCCCTTCTGTTGCTAATATGATATATTATAGTTGAGGAAGAATCTAAAATTCTTAAAGATGTCCAAAGGGTTTTCTTCAAGTGAAAGTAATGGTAATAATCACTTATAGATCAAACTCTCCTCCACTATGCCAAGAAAGAAGAGAATACCACCAAGGGATAAAATCCTAAAGACTTAGGAAATAGTAACTTATATTTTAAATATCATAGGAGAATACTGGGTTTGATGTGTCCTTATTAATTCACTTAATATGACACATGGTCTTAGGGGAAGCGTGCTCCTGTGCTAGTTGGCTGTGACAGTACTCTGATTTGTAATGACATGCTCCCCGGGCCATTTTGTGAGCTTGAGTGGTTTCAGTGAAGCCCTTGGGAAGCTACAGAAATAATGTCTCCTTCAATTGATCTGGGGTGATGGAAAAAACTGGGGGACTTGCTACTAGAAAAAAAACCTTCACATGTCTGATGATGTTACTAAATATCTATGTTAAAGGAGGTTGTTTCCTGTACCATTGGGCTATAGAATGAATTAATCAAGCCCTTATACCTCTCATTTCTAACGCAGCTGATTTCTTTTCAGGGACTGATAGACACTGTACAAAAATCTCTGAAAACACACAAGCCAACACAAATACTTCATTGTTTTCTAGAAAACAGGTACCATGTATTACACAGAATTACACTGTGGAATTGGGTATGCTATGGGAGCTCAGGTATGGGCCCAGCCCTACCAAGGGCTTGCTAGCTGAACTCTAGTAAGCCCTGTCATCTGTATTCAAAGTCCTGGTACAAATGAGGAAACAGCTGTCTCTTCTTGGCCCACGGCAGCCTGGTTTTTTTTGGTTTGTTTGTTTGTTTTGCAGCTTGGTATTAAACACAACATTGCTCCAAGATGTTTAGAGATGCTATGACATTCTGTGGTATGATGATAGCCTTTTTAGGGTTATGGTGCCCAACTTGTGCAACTGTAGGCAAGTCACTTGTCTTTGGACTCATATTCCTTAACTGTAAAATAAAGGGACTGGTCAATGTTTACAAACTGGTATGTTCAGAGTCCTAGAAAGTCCTGATAGGTGCCACCCCTAATCTGTGCAGCTCCATTCTCACTCATAAGTTAAAATGGTAGATATTATCCCTGACTCCTTGTATTCTTGAAGCTTTGGAAAACTAGAGGACACCCAGCTTAGTTTATTGGTCTACTACCTTTAAAAATGGTAAGTTGCAAGAAGAGAACAACAATGGGGGCTGCATCCTATGGAAGATTTCTCCATAGGAAAAAGTCTAGGCACTTAATCTTCATGGTGATCTGGATGGCTGAGAGGCTGGATCATGTCACTGAACAGCTTTGTGTTCCTTGGAAATTACTGCTGAGTAAATGTGAGCTAGGAGCCTTCTCAAATATCTTCAGAACATTCTTATATAATGTGAAGTAGGGGAAGTGACGTCTAGAATAATGCTCAGGGACAGAATGAGGCACAAGGATCCAAAGGTATCAGGTCACATACCACATGCAGACAAGTCAGACAGCAATTAACATTTATTAAGCACTCTCTGGTTGCAAGCTTATACCAGATGAGAACTCTAGCTACTGCCATGCAAAAGTTCAAGAAAATGTCCTTAATGTACTCTTCAGTTTAAGAATTTGTTTTTTTTAATGTGGGTAGTTCCCTGGCTAGGAATCGAACCCAGGCTGCAGCGTTGACAGCACTGAAGCCTAGCCACTACACCACCAGGGAACTCCAGTTTAAGAATTATCTGTACTTTCTTTTCACTGTTGTCATCTTATCATGGTTTCACTGCTTATACACTGTAAACAATTACCAAACATCTACTATGTACCAGACACTTCGTAGGGGGAACGCCTATGGATGACTTACAGAGTAAGCACCAAAAATGTGCCCGATGCTCACACTACAAGCCAGGAACTATACCAAGAAGTGGGGGAAATGAGATACAAATACACAAACCAAGGTCCACCCAGATGATGGATCAAATCAAGCTGAGTGTGATTTGATAGTCAAACATAAATGCAAATCAGAGTTTTAGGTCAAGAGAAAGTTCAAATCACCAACTGAAATTAGGTTTTTCGTACTTTATCTATGGCCCCTTCTCATCTCCCTAAATAACAGAAGACGTAATAGTGTAAGAAACAGTCTTACCCTACCTGATAGTCCCATCTACTGGGATTAGACAGGATTGAAATGCACAGAATGCTGGAGTGGCTGGGTTATTCCTCCTCAACATGGACACATTCTACCAAAAAGATTTACAGAAGAAACTTTGTGTAATGGGGACATCAACAGGTTTAGTCAGACAGTCTGGACTTGGCACTTATTAGCTGGGTAATGGGCTATAAAATGGGGAATAATAACCTATATTTAACAAAGTTATTGTGAAGAATAAGGGTAGTAACATCTACCAACTACCTATACTTTGCTCATGGGAATATTAATAGTTATAGGAGCGCTGCCTGGAAAGTATCCAACCATGCAATATTAAAAATAGAAGCACTGGCTCTTGAGCCATTCTACTGGCTCGAGCCCACTCCTACCTCTTTGGCATATACTTTCTCTTCAATAAACTATCTCTTTGTTTCAGCTCTATTAAAAAAAGTAATAATAAAATAAAAATAAAAATAAAAATAGAAGTACTTATGGCTGGTTGGATTTTTTCCAGACAGCCCTCGATTATCTTTTGCCTTATCCTAGAATAGGTAACCAGATACCTTCTATGAGCCTACTGATACTGTATCACACTTCCTTTTACTGTGTCATAGGAAGAAAACAAGCTGACTTATGGAATCTTTCCCTGCAAGAAATCTGCTAAGAAAAAATGGTAAATAAGACTCACCTTTACTATAGATCTATAAACCCTCTATCCTCCATTTGGCCCAAGGAGTTGAATAACTAGCGACTTCCACCGCAAAATGTCAAGGGCCAAAAATGTCAAGTGACAGAATCAATTCTACAATATCAAACCAAAGGCATTCTTTAGCCGCTTAAAGCTGAAATCAATCTGAATTTTCCCAAATTCAAAATCAAACAGCCCTTAATGACAGTAAAGAGAATTACTGAGTGGCTATTATACACCCTGCACTGTGCTAGGATTACAAAATACAAGATGATGTTTCTGAATAAAAATAATCAGAGGGAGTTCCCTGATGGTGTAGTGGCTTAAGGCTTCAGCGCTGGCGCTGTCAGCGCCGCGGCCTGGGTTCGATTCCCAGCCAGGGAGCTACCCACATACCAAAAAGCAAAAAAATAAAATAAAATAAAATAAAATAAAATGATCAATTTATTTTATAAAAATAATGATAATCAGAGACATCAAAGTAATAGAGGGAGGCTCTCCAAATTGCTGGTGTTGGCAAAATTTGCTTTTCTTGCAGTTTTGCCCTTGATGGAAAATAACCACCTTTTATTGGACTACACCCAGTGTGGCTCCCAGAACTTGATGAAATTATGACCTAGGTGACTACCTGAATATAGTAATCTCCACAGATCATAGGATTTTGCCAAGGATGGCAAAGTGTTTTTAAATAAAACAACAGATCAAATGGAAAGCTTAGAATACACTCACATCCTTCTCCTGGATGGTGCACTCCTTACAATAATAGGCATCGGAGACTCCCGGGCCTCCGCAGATCACACAGCGTCCCTGATAGGAGCCATAGTTACACTCATCGCATATGCGCACCAGGGTGCAGGGACGCACATAGGAGTCACAGATCACACACTTGCCATCACCTGTGAGGAAAAGAGAATGAAGTTATTCCCACTTCCAAGAACCTCAGGTCTTCTGCCCTTCTTCTGCTATAGGAAAATAACTAGTCTCCTTCTGACAGCTACTTTAGGTCCCTCTACTTTCACATCACAAAACTTGGCTTGTTGTCTATCCCCACAACACACAGGAAGAGTTCATCAACTAACATGTAAAGGGTTTAGAACAGCACTTGATGGATGATAAGTCCATATAATTACTGGCAAAAACTGTATATGTATGTTGGAGACCAGTTCATGCTACTTCCTGTCTAAAGCTAGAGATTTTTCTCAAAACTTCAACACAGTGTCTAAAATGTTCAAGTTGGAGTAGAGAGGTGGAGGGGGCCTTTGGTTGTAGTCTGGCATTCACTGTTTACATGCTTCCAGGCACAATGACTCAAAGCCCTCTATGGCACCACAGGAAATGCCCGTTTGCTGACTACAGAAACTGGGAGTTACGGAGGACGTGTTCCACTCACATTTTTCACACAGTCTTCCAATGGCTGCAAAGTAAAGAGTACAGTTAGAATTAGGGTTTTGATGATGAGGAGAAAAACATCCTTGAACTTGGGGTGGTGACAGGAGCAGGAACTGCCCTGAGCGATCTCTTCCTTCGTATCCTCACAAATTTCCCAAACCCGCACCCTCCTAAGCCCCTCCCAGGTCGTGGGCGAAGTAAGCTTTTCTCCGGACCCTACCCGGCCACCCGCCTCCAGCTCTCAGCACGCGCGCCACCTCCTTCCTTTCTTCATAGGCCACAAACCCGCGCGCTCCTACACCACCGACCGTGAGGCGGGAAACATGACGCCTCCGAAGTAAGAGCCTAGGAAGAGATGGGGACCTCCGACTCCCCTGCTCCTAATACCACCCCAACCCAGAGAGCCGCGAGCACAGAAGCCGTCTCACCAACACCAGCCTGCTTGCGGCAAAATATCAAGTCTGGGTGATGTTTAGCCATAACTCGCACTCCACTGGCCACCGGAAGCTTTGCGAACTTCCGTCCGACCTTTAACCCTCATTGTGCCTGCCTCCTTTCGCCGTGATTGGTCCTCTAGGCTTCCATCAGCGTTCAGTCTTTGCACCTAACCTCGCTCTTTCTCACGCAATCAAAACTCTTGCTTTCCAAAGACGAGTTTCCCCTGGCAGGTGCGTGAAGTCCTTAAAAAAATGCCTTTCCCTGATTTGGATGGAAGAGACAAACTGCAAAATATAAAGATGAAACTTGCACTTCGATGAGACATCTTTGTGCGAATATTTACTGTCGTAAGTGATTTTGTGCAGCTCTTTTTCCTATTTGGTGTCTGTTCCTAACACAGGAGCTCCGCCCACTGCCCCACCTTTCTGTGACTCCTCTTTTTAGACCACGCCCCCGTCTGAGGGCTATAAATAGGCCGTACACGTCACTTTCACGCGACTTCATCTTTGTCAGTGCACAAAATGGCGCCTTACAGCCTCCTGGTGACCCGGCTTCAGGTGAGCGAGCTCAGGGCCCTCTGGGTTCACGGGGGCGGGGTGCCTCCTAATGTGCCTGAGGCTGTGGGCGCGGCGAGGCGGGCCCGACCTGCGGTGACTTTTTGTGTACCTGTCCCAGCCTTGGGCCCAGCGCTCTTGCCTGATCCTCCGGCGCCGGAGGTCAAGACGTCCCTGGTTCAGTCCGCTCTCCCAGCCCTGTCTCCGCCGGGCGGGAAGCGTGGTCTAAGCAGCGGCGGCCGGGTGAAGTGTGAAAGCACCGCTTTCTCCTTTTTGAGGACTGCGCCCCCCCTTTCCCCACAGGGTTTCTTTCCGTTTCTCAAGGTGAAGACAAGGTGACTGGGGGGTATGGTCGTTGTTGAGTCCGCTGGGCCCAGCTCCTGAAGGCCTCACTTCTTATCTGTCAGCAGCACACTTGCTAGCCAGGTACATCTACAGTTGCCAGACCTGGAGTATGGAGAAGAAATTAGAATCCTGTTGCATATTTTGAGGATCCTGCGGAACACATAAGCCAAGAATGAGAGAGGGGGTCTTCGGACCCCAGATGTAGTAAATAGTAGTAACGGTAGTCTCTCACCTTTGCAGAAGATTGAAAGACTTTTAATTTTATCATATTTTAAGTCATGTAACATCTGGTAAGATGATGATTATTTTGTAGATAATGGAAGTAGGTGAAAGTTATTGCTGTCACTGAAGTGGCCTGAACAGATCTGCCCCTCTGTTCTTGTTCATGTCAGCCTGTTCTCACAGAACTTTCTGAGCCAGAGTATGATCCTTGAATTAACACTTGTATTTGTGAGAGTACCAGAATGGAGTATTTTGAGCTCACCATTAGTTGCTTTTCGATTACTAGGTGGAGGGTAAAAAAACAACAGTTTGACCTTGACTCTCCTGTTATGAACCGTCTAGAAAATTGACAGCTACTGTCAGATGGTTTTTTCATTCCTAACTTGACAATGTCAAGCATGTATTTGTTAATAAAAATAAAGCAAGCATTTGTAGACATTCTTTGACAACGTTTTACATTTAAATTTGTGAATCTACTTTGAATCAAGTGGCACAACATTGATTATAGAATTTAAAAAGTTGTTAATGTGCTGTACTCTCAGGAAGCATTGTGTTACTAAAAGTTTTTTTTTTTTTAATCGCTTTGCTTAAATTTAAACGTTATGGTTAAAGTGAAATCATCATTTATCTTAAAACACTTCTGATCTCTCAATTCTGGGGGAAACGACAGAATTTGCCCTAATTTTTTTTCAGATCTTTTGATTCTCCAGGTTAACAATGTGGAAGTATTGTAGTTGTTCCTGATCCTGCTTCCTGTTCCTTATGTAGTGAAGTCAGGCAAGATTAGTTGATAAAATAAATTACAGATTTATTGAGCTTGGAAAAGACTAATATCACAGTATTTTTGAAATGGAAAAGGATCTTTGGAAAGCGTGAGTATTGATCCAGGATAGAAAGAAATCTGGGCTGTAGTTTATATTCTACCCTGACCCTGTGACCTTGAGCAAGTAAGTTACTTCTGTATCTGAGTTTCCTCATCTGTCAGTTGGGGAGCACCTTCATTGACAAATGTTTGAGTACTTGGTGATTACCTTCCACTCAGATTATTATGAAGTCATGAATATAACTTCATTGTTATAAAGTAGAATATATTTGTTTATGAACTTGTAGTTTAACTTCCTCTTTTACAGACAGTCCAAGACCTTGAGAGCCTGAGTGGCTTCCAGCAGCAGTCACGATTAAAATTCATCTCTCCTTATTTGTTCATTTATCACACCCCCTCCCAATAGCCAGGCTGTCTTAAGTAATAGCCAGCTAACATGGTCCTCTGAAAACCTTGTAAATTTACTTCTTTTGTGTTTGGCTTCATTTGAGATGTGATGTAGTACCTTAATTGTCATGTCTGCAGAACTCTGTCCATGCATAAAAATTTTTCTTACCTCATTCACCCCATATTTACTGAGCACCCACTGCTTACTTTGGATACAATGATAAGCAAGGCAGACAATTCCTTGTCTGTATTCTAATGTATTCTACAAGGAGAGCCTTGGAGAGCTCTCCTTGAATGCTGACTCTGATACTAGCTGTGACTTTGGGCATGTTACTTCACTTCTCTGTACCCGTTTCCTCACCTGTAAGATATGGATAATAATAGTACATCTAATTTATCTAATCATATTATAGTTGCAAACTACTTAGATTTTGCTTGCATCTAGTAATTGCTATATAATTGTTAAGTAAACTAAAATAAACTTGTCTGGGACCTTAACGTTAGCAGATGTGATTTGCATCTGCACCTTTCTATTTCAAAGCCTCAGGTTGTAGCCCCTGCACGGTACTACTTCCCCTTGTCATCAAGAGTCAGTCTGTCGGCCAGGGTACCATTATTGCTCCATAACCTAAAAACAGTGTTCTTTAAGTTGAAAGTGTTCTGTCATTTGACAGGACCTCCTACTAGGTAGTAAGATTATAAACAGCACAGGAAACGGAGGTGAAATTTTTGAAAAGCCACGTTTACTCTCTGGTTTTTTTTATTATTTTGTGCAGATGACTATGGATGGTAAAAGGATTTGGGCACTTGCAAATACATTTCTTCTGTCTTTGGTTTTTGCCTTGAGGTACTTCAGTGCTGAGTTTTTATCATGTGACCTTGGGGAAGCCCTGTAACCGCTTGTGTGTAAATCTGAGATGGAAGTTAACCACAGAGAAGTCTGACATTTGGCAGAAGTTAAGTTAAAAGCGCCTCAATAAAGTACCATGTTAAGAAAAAAAAATCCTGTTTTGAATTGTGAATTAGGTTATTCTAGTTGCATGTTCACTGGTATCCTGGTGTCCTATAGTCAACTGTTGATTTGAATTGAGTGAATGAATGAATGATTGAATGAATAAGTAAACAAACTCTCATAATCGAGCAGAGGGAGTAGAATCACTGTCTTGAGGACTAAGGGACCACACTGTTGTCTTTTGGAAGAACTGTTCCCAAATGTTTTTTGAAAGCTTACTATATGCTTAGCACTGTTCTAGACACTGGGGGTGCAATAGTGAACAAGAATAGTGGAGCTTATATTGTAGGTCTGGAGAGACAGAAAATAGGCAAGTAGACAAATAAAATTATAGTAACTAAATGGTACAAGGAAGATAAAATAGGATAGTGTGGTAGATAGAGTAGGGGTGGAGATGTGGCATGGCTTTAACTGAGGTGGTTGGGGAAAGCCTCTCAGAACATGTGGCATTTGAGTTAATACTTTAATGATAAGAAGGCAGCTCCTCAGGAGTTTGGAAGGGGAGACTTCAAGTAGAAGGAGCAGCATGTGCAAAGCATCTGATAAAGGTATGAGCTTAGTATATTGATAAGGCCAGTGTGGCTGAGGTGTTTAGAGGAGAGAAAGGTCTGAGCAAGAGGTAGCAGCTAGGGTTATGGAGGCTCTGGTAAGGACATGGAGTTGTACTCCACGTGTAATGAAGGTCTTAGGCTGTGGAGCCATGGGATCTGATTTATAGTTGAGCATCGTTCAGGGTACTACATGGATGATGGACCCCAGAGGGACAGAAGAGGAGCTAGGGAGACCAGTGGGGCTGTTGGAATTAATCAGTGAGTGGTAAAGGTGTCTGGGATGAGGGTCCTGGTAGTGGAGATATTTTGGAGGCAAATGAGTTAGATGTGCAGTGTAAGGGATAGGGAATAATTAAGCATGCCTCTTTGGTTTGGGGCATGAGCAATTGAGGATTGGGACAACTTTAGTAGTCATGTGTTTGCATACTTGTAAAACTTAGGAGAGGGCTGAAGCTGGTTTTTAAATTCTTGATCCTTTATCAGCTCTCAACAAGTATATATATTTCACAGGAGAGGAAGCTGGATTGATTATAAACATCATGTCTGAAGTGAGCCCTGTTCTGTCTTGGGCCTTATTCTGGTACCTGGTGTCTTCAAGAGGGTCATGTGGAAAGTTGTGGGGTTTTTTGTTTTGTTTTGTTTTGTTGTTTTTTTGGTGGTTCCCTGGGTGGGAATCAAACCCAGGCCGTGGTGTTGACAGCACTGAAGCCTAGCCACTGCACCACCAGGGACCCCCTATGGAAAGTATTTAAAATGAGTGTTGGGCATTCTGACGTCATTGGCCCCAGCTTTCTTTGACACAGGTTTGGAAGGCTCTGGATCTCTCTCATCATAAAGGAAGGTAGGGGAGCTTCCGCGCTGTCACCAGTGTGGCCTTGGTTCAATTCCCAGCCAGGGAACTACCCACATAAAAATAAATAAATAAATAAATAAATAAATAAATAAAAATAAATAGATAAATACATGAAGGTAGGGGCTTCAGAGAGGCTGTTGCAGTATTTATAAAAGCAGCACATAGAATATCAGGAACCTTTGGTGATTTCCTCTGCCACAGATTTAATGTGTGGTTTCAAGCAAGATCCCAACCCTCTGTGTCCCTTAGGTTACACCTGTGTAAAATGGGACAATTAATATCTACCCTCCCATTAAGAAGGGTCCTGAAGGCCTAATAATATTTGAAAAGTTCTTTAAACTCTAATGCACTATAAATAATTTGTGAATAGCTTCTGGTGTTATTTTAGGAATAGGCCCTTAATGAACCTGTAGAAACTCTTCTTTATTTTGTTGGTCCTATAAGGCATGAAGAATGGTTTTTTGGTATTCATTCTGCAAACCTTGGGCCAAAATAAAGGGCATCAGCTTTGGAGCAAGGTCTGGAATTTTACCTTTGCTCTGTGGCCCTGGGCATGATAGTTACCATTCCAGATATTCAGTTTCCTAATCTGTAAAATGGGCACACTGTTTTCTGCCTTGGCTTACTTATATTAAATGGGACTGTGTGTATAAAGCACTTGGGGAATGTCTCTGTAGTCCTGGAGATGGCCCATAGCCATCATTGCCCCAGCATTTCTCCTCACTCACACATTTAACAAAGACTGGCTCTAGGGAAATTGCTTGTTCCTTCCATAATCTCCATGGATAGCAGGTATGTAGTAGTTGTTTAGGAAAAACTTTTGGGTACTGCTAAGAGAGTTGGGAGAAGAGGTAGAAATGAATACACTGGCTTACTGTTTTTTTTATTCTCTAAGTAGAAGGGCAGCATTGAGAAAATGAGCTCTAGAATTACATTTATGGTATTTTCATTATTAAATTCCTTGGGGAATTTAGGCCCATAGGAGTATTTCTGTTTTCACCCTGTAGAGATTTAGACAGTTTCTGATTGGGAGTTTTAAATCTGTGGTCAGTCCTGGGAGGTATCTAAGGGATCTCAGCAGTCCTCTAACCCCCGCCCCCCAATTCAGTGCTGGGCTCCTTCACCTTCTACTGGACATTTGTGTTGTTACTGTTATTTTTGTTGTTCATTAAGAGAGCTACAGAGCTGGTTGAAGATAAGGGCTCTGCTTATGAAAGAGCTTATATCCTGGTGAGGAAGAAATTACTTAATAATACACTGGGCTGAATCGAGGGGAGGGGGCATGTGCTGAGGGTAGCTAACTCCAGACTGGACCATCCTGGAACTTGGCTGTTGTGGTGGCATGTTTAGTCAGGCTACTGTTCCTGTCACTGAACTAGGCCTTGTTTCACAAATACTGCCTCGTTTTGTCCTTCCTAAGACAACCACCCTAAGAAGTGGATATCATTAGCCTATTTTCACGATGATGAAACAGAGACCCCAGAGGTTAAATACTTGCCTGAGGTCACAGCTAGCATGCAGCATATCCAGAGTTTGAATACAGATTTGTTTGACTGCAGAAGGCAGGCCTTCTGCCACTCAGCCAGACTGTTTCCCCAGAGCCCTCCCATGGGTATAGACAGTAGAAACTCGATCTTAGTAGAGTCAGCTAGATAGAGGGAACACAGTTCATTTGGCTCCATGCCTTGTTTGAATGTATGTCTATTTGGAGCCATAAATGCCTCCTGCTCCAAACACCTGCAGAGCTTGAGAGGGAGAGGCTAAGCTGTGGGTCAGCCTCACAGACTGCCTCTTAAGCTTGCAGAACATGCAGAGCTGCTGCCCTGGGGCCAGAGCAGGGCTGGGGATTGGCATGCAGTTCACAGTGTGCCTGGGGTTGCTGCTGCGGAGCCAGCAGCAAAGGAGAATGGACAGATGAGTGAATGCATCAACTGATTCCTTAGAGGAACCTGCTACTACCTTGGAGCCCATTAGAGGCTGTGACTTAGAGACAGCTCCCTGCCCCCTTTTCCAAGGACTGCACTTTTGTGCCTGCCAGTTGCATAGCAACCAAACCAGCTGATTGCCTTCTGGAAGGAGGGAATTGTTTAGCTTTGGATTCTTAGGAGAGGTACCAGGCATTACCTACGAGTGGTGGGAGAAAATTGTTAGAAGCAGTGGAGGTGTGGGAAGATGTTTCTCAGGAGGGTGTTGACTGACGTGCTTTGCTGTGTTGTCCACGTAGACAAAGCCTACCTGAGGCTTCTCTGCTAGGAAGGGCTAGGCAGCTAGTTGTTTAGAGTTATGAGCCTGAAGGCTGCTGAGGATCATGGTGAAAGGAACCAGGGGCCATACCCTACTCAACCTGGAAGTCATCCTGCTGGTGCACTGGGCTGCCTCATAAGGACCAGGCCTGCATAGGTTGGATGACTCCATGTTAGGCATTCTGGGGCAGAAGGAGTGGATAAATGAAACCTTTTCAATCCCATTTCAGTTCTGAGATGTGCAGTCCTGGTGCTGTGACCTGCTGTGCAGCTCCTGATGTTTGGTGGCTGGGAAGGGAGTAGAGGACATAGTGGGAAGCAGCAGCCCGTAGTTCTCCAGGACACAGGCAGACAGTGTGTCATTGGCAGCAGGTCATTCTCCCGGGAGAACTGAGTAATAACAGCTTACATTTATTGAATGCCTACTAGGAACCCAGCTATTGGGCTCTGTTTTTTCCTTAAAGAATGCAATATATTCATAAAAGCTCTCTTTCCTTTTCTCCATTCCAGTCACCAGAGGCAACCACTGATAGGAATTTTGTGTTTATCATTCCAGACTTTTTTCTCTGCATTTCCAAGCAGAACATTCTTTCTAATCCTCACAAAATCTCTGCTCTTTTACCCCCATTTTACAGAAGAGGAAACAGAGGCTTAGAAAGGTGAAGAATCTTGTCTCAGGTCCCATAGCTAGGGGAGCTGAGATTCTAAGCCAGATTTGTCCAGCTCTAGAGTGGATGCCCTTTCTGTGACTTGGCACTGGGTTTGGAGTGTTTCTGCAATAGCGCTCAATAGGTCAGAATAGGGCTAGTGACTTTTCTTGTTGAAGCAGCTGCCTCAAGAGACCAGGCCTTCTGGAGCCCTGCTTGTTTGGACAGCTCACTTGCTCTGACTGCTGGTACCAACCGACACATGGTTTCCTAAGGCAGCACTGGCCTATGCTTCACAGGATGCACAGAAGGTCAGACTGGCCCAGCCAGACTGACCTCTAGCCTAAGAAGATGTCAGTCCCTTTGGTTTGGACTGTTCTCTGGGTGTAAGTGGTCCACGGGACAACATCCTTCTTCGGGAAGAAAGAGCAGCATGTTTGACCTTGGCCAAGTGGAGAAGCCAGAGTTTGGAGTGGGTGTGCATGTGACATGCCACTGGTGGATCCCTTTCCCATGTGCTTTAGCTCTGAACAGGCACTGATGGCTCAGCACAATCTCTGCCAGAGGCACTCAGAACTTGAATTTGAAAGCATGATGAAGAGACTTGCGTTCAGGTCATGACTCTGCCTTCATCCATTCCATCACCAAGTATTTCTTGACCAACTGCTATGTCAGACATTGTCCTGGGCTCTGAGTATACAGTAGTGACCAGAACAGACAAGTTTTCTACCCTCATGGAGCTTACATTTTAATGGAATTTATTTTCTCACCTGTCTGAGTCTCCATTTTCTTATCTAAACAGGGAACACAGGTGACCTGTAAACATCCCACTTGGCACAATTGTTGGAAAGGTGGCATAAGGTAACCTTTGCGATCTTCCCTGGCACAGTTTGATTTTGTTTCTTTTCCTTTTTTTTCCTCCCATTAATTTACTTTCTTCTTTCTTTATTTATTTAGTCTTTTTTTCTTTTTCCCATTTCATTTCTGGCCTGGCTTCCCAGTGGAGTTCACTTTGGGTATGTTTGTTCCTTCGGAGTTTGTTCTGTGTGAGTACATGCAGCATCAGCAGAGCATTCCTTACTCCTTGGGAGACGTGCAGATTTGTATCCCATCCAGCAGTGGAGAGGGCACTACCCGACCAAGGAACCAGACTGTACAAGACACTGGGTCAGCAGTCAGAACTGAGATCCCTGTGGAAGGGATCACCTGTGGAAGACTGAGCCAACCTGGCGATGGGCCCAGGATGAGGTTGGGAGACACTGTCTACATAGCATAGAAGGGCTTGAGCTCAACAACAGGTTCCTGGGGAGACCACTTCCTGTCTCTCAGGTAGTTAGGGAGGCTGAGCTCTCTTTGTACAGTCAAGCTTACCACAATTACTGGTACAGAGCAGTGTGGCAGCTAACTGCTATTTATTCCAGAACAGATCTGAGGGCATCTGGCTACTGGTCACCCTGATGGGAAATTCCCACCCAACTGTAAAACTAGGGAGTTGTTTTGTAGCAGGAAATGCTGTAGGGATGCTTAGAATGGAGAAGACACAATTAGTTTTCAACAATTGAAGGGCTGAAGTGTGGAAGAGTGGCTGAGTTCATTGGAATTGCTTCCAAAGGGCGGGGCTAGGAAGTGAGGCCTAGCTTGTGTCAGGCGCTGGGCTGGGTGCTGTCACATAAGTACTCTCCCTTGATCCTCAGCGCATCCTGTGAAGGTCTTAACCCCACTTACAGATGAGAAAAGTGATGTTTAGAAGGGTAAACTAAAACCACACAAGGTTACACAGCCTGTCGGAAGCAGAGCTGGGATTTGAGCCCAGGTCTCCAATGCTGTAATCTGTCCTTTGATGGAATGGAGGTACATTTCAGTTCAGGATAAGGAGCATTTATTATTGTAAAATATTACAACTGTCCAATAGTGGAAGAGGCTTTCAGGAAGAAAGTGAGCCTCTGGGCCTAGTCTTGTGGGGTTTGCTAAAGGGAGGTTTTCTGCCCTGAGGCTGCCCCAGTCCCAGTCCCCTTTGTTCCAGAGAAGCTGAGGGTGAGGGGTTAGTGAAAGTCTCTTCTAGATAAGGACCTGCTGTTTACCCAGGAGAATTTCACAAGGCCTGCAAATTGGGCTCCAAGTATGGAAAAAAGTTTTACTGGTTCCTACTGGTGATGGCATTTGGGTTGGATGGCCTTAAGGGTGAGCTCAGGAATGTCTCCAGGCTCTTGGGCCAGGTTGAACTGGGCAGTGACTTTTACTTTTGAACTTAGGAAATAAAAACAAAACCTCAACAAGTTTTGTTTTCATGTGCCCAAGTCATTATTCTTATTTAAATAATACTGATCTAGACTCCTCATACCCTGGTCACTGTGGTCAGGTCAGCATACTGTAAAACTCAATAGTGTGTGTGTGTGTGTGTTTAATGTGGGCGTTTAATGTGGGTATTTAATGTGGGTAGTTCCCTGGCTGGCAATTGAACCCAGGCCACAGCGTTGACAGTGCTGAAGCCTTAGCCACCACACCAGCAGGGAACTCCCCATTTTTTATATTAAAATTAATTTCTTGTTTCTTGTTTATAAAGGTACCTATTGTAGGAAACTTAGAAAATACAGAAGTATAAAGAATATCATCAAAAATTACCTGTAAATATTTGTAATATTCCACCACCACCCAGAGGTAACTACTGTTAGCATTTTGGTAAATTTCTTTCCAATGTTTTTAAAGTTTTACCATGCAAATAACCTGTACAGTAAACATTAATAATCATACAGGTTGCAATGAGAACATCCTTAGAAATATTTGAACAATGCTGACAGCTAAAATCCTCCTTTTCTACCAGCCCTTGCTCCTTCCAGAGGCATGAGAGCAGATCAGCTGGGGTGTGTCCTCTTAGGTCTGCATACATATATGTACATACAGAAATACAGAGTATTAAAACACTGTGTTGTGCATTTTTTTAAAAATATATTATAAGCTTTTATTTTTATGTGTGTGTGTGTGTAACTCCCTGGCTGGGAATCGAACCCAGATCACAGTGTTGACAGCGCCGAAGCTAGCCACTACACCACCAGGGAACTCCCTCATTTTATCTATAACTTAACGTGAATCTTGGGGATTTTTCCTGTTATGCAGTATTCCACAGAATGGATGAAATGTAACTTAAAAAACTAAATGGACATTTAAGCTGTTTCTGATTTTTAAAATATTTCACTTAAGAGTACAATGAGCATTCTTGTCGCTGCCTTCTTGTGCCCATGTATATTTGGGTAAATATGGAGAAATGGGATTACTAGATCTCAATGTATGTTGCTGTTAAGTGTTAGTAGCTATAGCCAGTTCCCCACTGAGAAGACTTTACTAGTATTCTCTAATATGAAAATTCAAGATGACTCTTTCCCCTGATCCTTGTTAACACTTCATGTTGTATACTTCATGTTGTAAATTTTTAAAAATTTTGCCAATTACTTTTTTTTTTTTTTTGTATGTGGGTATTTCCCTGGCTGGGAATTGAACCCAGGCTGCGGGGTTGAGAGCGCTGAAACCTAGTCACTACACCACCAGGGAACCCCCTCTCTTTTTTTTTTTTTTTTTGCCAATTACTTTTGCATAATCGGGGTAAACATTCATGATCTTTAAAAAAAAATTGCCTTTATTATTTGCTTTTTAACAATCTGAAGTAGACCACAAATTGTAGAAAACAGCTTGGGTGGTACTTAGAAATTTATATTTCTTTAAATTTTCTTTTCTGATTCTAAAATTAATGTACATGCAATATTTCAGGTTCAAAATTACATAAATATAAAAAGTTAAAAGTTCTCCATAATTTCACTCTCCAGGGATAGCCACTGTTAACAGTTTGGCATCTAGTCCATTTTGATTTTACATGATTTCTTTAATTCATTTGTGTCCAGATCAGTACTTAGAATTGCCGGGGGACACTTAGATGGTTCATTGTTTGTGCTTTAAAGCCAGACTGTGTTTGAATGCTGGTGTTATTATTCTCTGTGAGACTTTGGACAAGTCACTGCCCTTCTCCAGCCCTCAGTATATGGGGCTCATATACAGTAGGGCTGTTCATCCATGTGAAGTGCTTATAACTTGGCAGTCAATCGAAAGTATTACATATTATTATGATTGTCTTTGCTGAGAAACCTCGGCAATGACACCTGTTCAATGTGGGTGCAGTGGTACCATGGTGGCAGGGACTAGGGAGTCGTAGATTCATCATTGAACCAGTGTTTGGTGCCTCTCAGAGTCACTGAGTATTACATACCTCCAGGTACCTGACATCAGCCCAGGGAGTTTGGTGGAGGGGTGGTGGTAGGTATCCCATGGGTGGGCTTCAGGGAGTTGTAAAATTGTGTTTTATGTATTTTCTAAAATTTCTCCATGAAATCTGCCCTACTCTTTAAAATGGAAGGGAAAAAAAAACACAGTAATTGCTATTTCTTACCTGCTCGTAACATTTAGCGTAATGATTGCTGTTCTTTGGGACCCATTCATATTATTTCATGCCTGACCTAATACTGTAGGTATTATTCTCTTTTTCCAAATGAGGAAACTGTTCAAAGGTAAAACCTGTTTGAGCTCATGTAAGTAGTAAATGGTAGAGCTAGATCGAAGTTCTTTTCACTGTGCTATATTGCCACTTGTAAACCATAGGTTATAATTCAAGTTTGGGGATGGTGAACCACACCCTCCCCAGCCCTGCCAGGTTTCCAGCCTGACTTTCCACTGTTTCCTGCTTTGTCTTTTACCTCCCACCATTCTGAGTGATTTATAGCTCCTGCTCACTTCACTTGAAGATCCTGTATCTTTTTACATGCTGCCTGTCTTTTCTGAGTGCCTTGCTAACTCCTGTGTATCCTGCTCAGTGAGGCCCTACCTGGGCATCCCAGGTGGAGTTTATTGTTCCCTCTGCTTCACTCCTGCCCCTTGTCTGTGCTTCCGTCTTCTCATGGGTTGCAGTCTATTATGATTACCTGCTAATCTGGGCCAGACTAAGGTATGTTAGAGTAGGGACTCTATTGCTCTTTTTGGTATCTGTGTTCTGTTGTTTGGCACAGAATAGGTGCTCAAGTATCAAAATACAAATGTACTTCTAGGATAGAGGTTACATGGTAAGTCACCATCAACCTATTCTGCTTTTGCCCCTCCCAAACACATTATCTCCATAGCAGTCACAGTGATTTTTTTAAAAAAGACAAATCTGGTCTTGTCTTGATCCTACTTAACTTCAATGGCTTTCCATTGCTTTTGGGATCATTTAACATGTCCTACTGTAAAGCTCACAGATACAAAACAAGGTCAAAGCCTGACTGAGTGGACTGGTGAAAGTACAAGCCACTTTCAAGGTACTTCTTTACTTACAGAGGAAGAGAAAAAAAATAGGCCAAAGATGCCGGCTCCCTGGGTCCTAGTCCTACAATTGACCGCCAGTAATTGAAGCTGCAAAGTGAAATTGCAGGGTAAAGTACAGAGCAGGTTCGGTTAACCTCGTGAGAGAAAGCTGTTAACAAGACAGATCAATAATTTACCCTGCTTAGTAAGAAAGAGCTGGTTGGTGCAGTAGGAGGAACATTCATTGGTTTAATTAACTGATATTTATGTAGCACCTCCTGTGTATCAGACCTGGGAATTTAGTTACAAATAAACAGACATTATTCCTGCCCTAGTGGAAGTCTGCAAACTAGTGGAGACAGCTCTCACTCATGAATAACAAGAAGTAATAAGTGGGAATATATAATAGACTCTGATTGGGCTGGGAGTTCAAGAATGAATCTGTGAGGGAGTTCCCTGATGGTGTAGCGGCTTAAGGCTTCGGCACTGGTGCTGTCAGCGCTGCGGCCTGAGTTTGATTCCTAGCCAGGGAGCTACCCACATACCAAAAAGAAAAAAAAAAAAAAGAATGAATCTGTGAGGCTTGCAGTCAAAATGGTGGAGTAGGTCGGTCCTAGATTTATTGGGGTGACAACTTCATAAGTTATGTAAATGTCTAATCACTATGCTGTACACCTGAAACTAATATAATATTATATGTCACCTATAGTTGAAAAATAAAAAATTTTTAAAAGGAAAAAAATGATTCTCTGGCAAAGTGAAATTAATTTGGAACTTGAAGGATCAGTGGGAATTATCTAGAAAAAGGGCACATTGGGAAGGCGGTGGACAGTTAATTTACAAAAAGAAAGTGATAGATCTGTATATAGACATTGGAAAGATGTATGATATGTTGATACATGATAAAAGCCAGTTGCAGGACAGTTTGTCTAGTTTCTCATTTGTGTGAAAAACAGGGTATGCTAATAAATGCACAGGGGAATAATAGAAACTGTGCTGAGTACTTTATGTAATCTCTCCTATCCTCACAGTAGCTCTGTGGAAATGAATGTTTAGTGAAGGTAAATTGTCCAAGATCACTCAGCTAGTAAATGGTGTGCCAGCCTTAAGCCCAGGTCTCCCCCCAGAAGCAGCGGCAGGTTGTAGCAGCAGCTGCAGTGTACCACGTTCTTCCTGTGCACAGGCTGCTGGAAGTCTTTTGATGTGTCACTGGTGGGTTCTTCACCCCTACCCAGTGAGGCACATAGTGAAGATCCCTTGGTGGATTTTGAGCTGAAGGACAGGTGGGTCTGAAGTCTGCATTGGGTGCTCACTCCTGTTAGAAATAGGTGAGTGGTGGTTGGGGGTGCTGTTTCTAACAGGGTCTGCTCTCACCACTGGGTGACCTGAACAGGCATTGGCAACTGTGCACTTGTATTGATTTAAATCAGTAGTTCTCAACCTTCCTAATGCTCCGACCCTTTAATACAGTTCTTCGTGTTGTGGTGACCCCCAACCATAAAATTATTTTCATTGCTACTTCATAACTGCAATTTTGCTACTATTGTGAATTGTAATGTAAGTATCTGATATGCAGGATGTATTTTCATTGTTACAAATTGAACATAATTAAAGCATAGTGATTAATAACAAAAACAGTATGTCATTATATATTGTGAAATTTATTTCTAATTACAAATAAATGAAATTTTGTCTTGAAGCAAAGACAGCTATGGTGTAGCTGCTTTTAACAGAGTAGCTGTTTTCAACACAGAGCTGCTCTCTACACATGTGTGACTGGATAAGTACATTATGGCGCCAACCCTGTCACATACACCTGTATTTGTACGGGGTGTATGTGATGGGGTGGGCGCAATGATGTCATGACACCGGGTACTTGTATGTGGGCGTATCTGTATGTGGGTAGACCCACCTGGAGACACATAGAGGAGCGGTGTCTTGGTTCCTAAGACCATCGGAAATAGGTGTTTTCCGATGGTCTTAGACAACCCCTGCGAAAGGGTCGTTCGACCCCCAAAGGGGTCTTGACCCACAGGTTGAGGACAGCTGGTTTAGATGCTGAGATTGGCAGCATTTGGATTTAAATGTTCAAGTGACACAAAGAAGGGAGCCTGGGGCAGTGGCTTCAACTGTGCCTGTCCTTGCCCAATTGTATGACCCCCTAAACAGGGAACACCACCAAGAAGGGAAGCAGCTGTTCCTTTCCCTCTGTCACTTCTTTGGGTTCCTTTATTCTTCCCTGATCACAATGTACCCTGTGAAGGTTGTCATCTAGTTTAAAATTAACTAACATAGACCCCAACATAACAATCATTTATCTGTTGCTGCCTAACAAATTGTTGCCCCAAACTTAGAGGCTTAAAACAACAATAAACATCTCTTGCTCAGTTTCTGTAGTCCAGGAATTTGGGAGCAGTTGGCTGGGTGGTTCTGGCTCATGTTCAGCCACTCAAAAAGTTGCCATCCAGATGTCAGCCAGGGCTGCTGTTAGCTGAAGGTTGGGGCTGGAGCACTAGCTTGTAAGAAGGTGTGTTCACCTCTTGACAAGATGGTGCTGTCTCTTGGCAAGAGGCCACATAACTTTGCAGGTGGGCCTCTTCCAGGACTGCTTCAGGGTCTTAATGTGGTGACTGGCTTCCCACAGAGTAGTGCAAGGAAGAGAGAGCCAGGTAGAAGCTGTCTTTTTTATACCTAGCCTCAGAGGTTACATAGCCTCCTCTGTGCCACCTTCTGTTCATCAGAAATGAGTCAGTAAGTCTGCTGCAGATTCAAGGGGAGGGGATTTAGGCACCACCTGTGGAAGAGATGAGAACACATCCAAAGCTCACACATGGGGTTTTCCTCGTTAATTCTTCCATCTATTCAACAGTTACTTATCGAGTCTCTAATGATATAGATACAGAGATAAATAAGACAAAGCATGATCAGCTCTCAAGGAACTTATAGTACAGATAGAATAGCAGCTATGATTTACAGCTTAATGAGAACTTTCACGAATGTTCTCATTTAACCTTCCCAGTAACCTTGGGATCACCGGAGCTGGTGATAGCCATTTCCCGTCTCCTCTGGGCTCAAATGATGGGGGACTTTCTTAAGTTGATAAAACTTTGATCTCAGCAATTCTGACTACAAATCTCTTGCCCTTTCTGCTATCACAGGCTGTGTTCCTGTGGCTGCTGTACCATCCCTATGCCTCAGATGAGGAAACTGAGGCTGCAGTCACTGAATAGCTCTTGACAGTGGAATTTCTCACCTTTTCATCACACCACACTGAGCTGTCCCTCAGGGGAGGACCACCCTAAGTCCTCCATTGACAGTTGCTGTTGTCTTTCTTTTTGCAGAAAGCCCTGGGTGTGCGGCAGTACCATGTGGCCTCAGTGCTGTGCCAGCGGGCCAAGGTGGCCATGAGCCACTTTGAGCCCAATGAGTACATCCGCTATGACCTGCTAGAGAAAAACATTAGCATTGTTCGCAAACGGTAAGGCTGCTGGGGGGAGCTGTGGAGACTGCTGAAAGTGCTGCTTCGGTTACCTGCCCCTTTTGGGCAGTGTAGCAGGTGCCAGAAGGCTGGTTAATGATGGCGGCAGGATCATGGCATTTAGGTACAAAGGTCCCTGCTGAGGAAAGGCATTCCAGATTGGTGGTGGACCTTCCGCCCTCTCTGCCAAGGGAAAACCTGTTATCAAGAAGCCTGGTGTGGTGGAAGGAGAACTGATTCTGACTGGTGAACACATAATGCAATACACAATGTGCTGTAGAATTGTGCACCTGGAATCTATGTAGTTTTTGCTGACCAGTGTCACCCCAATAAATTTAACAACAGAAACAAAAAAGCCTGGTGATATGGGCTGTAGGGAAGATCTTTAAGACTCTCTGGTGCTGCCGCCTGACCCTCCCAGGCACCCTTGGCAGGACAAACTGAAGACAATGTCTTGAAGACATTTTTAGTTGTCATAACTCAGGGTGAGGTGGGGGTTTACTGTTACCTAGTGGGTAGAGGCTGGCAGCCAGGAATACTACTGAACATCCTGCAGTGCAGAGGACAGCCCCCCCACAGAGATTCTTCTGGCTCAAACTGTCAGTGGTACCATGGTTGAGAAACCCTTAGGTGGGTAGAAAAAGAAGGCAGGAGTGAGGCTATTCTAAAAAGATGCCAGTGGATTAAAATAGATTTAAGAACGTTTCAGAAGGCCAGGAGATTTGCAGGGGGACTCTTCCTCCCCTCTGTGTTCATGACAGAAGGGGCCCAATTCATTCCTAGGTACTGGCTCACTGTCATTCGATGAAGCAGAGGCACAAAGGGGCATAGAGGACCCATTTTGCCATCTTTAGTTAATCCTCAAGGAGATGTAATGATGGTCTTGTCTTTAGGCTTTTGTCATTGTCAGGCTTTTTAAAAATACAACTTTAGGCATTTGCTGAAAAGGTTTCTAGTTTTAAAGCTCATGTGCTATTTGTGCCCCCCCTGGGGCCCAGAGAGAGGGGCTGTGCTCTGTGCAGTGCGTCATTGCCAGTACACCAGCCTTGGAGATGCTGCCACAAAAGGGGGCAGGCTGTACCTCGGGCCAGTGCTATTTTTATTCCGGGTTCTCATGACAGCAGAACCACAGAGATTTTCAGAATCGCCACTTGCTCTGCTGTTGCCACAGAGCCAGCACCATAAGGATCTCTTGCTCTCCAGGGATTAGGCAAACTTGGGAGTGGGAGGGTGAAACCCAGGTCAGCAGATGGGAGTTTCTCTGCTTTCCCAGCAGAGTCACACTGATACTGACAATATTGATAATGACTGAACACTTAACCACGGCCTGGGCCCGGACATTCCCCGGGTGTTAATGAGAAAGTACGGGGCAATGGGCATAGACAGTGGATCCACCCTGCTTGGCTCCTGGCCTTCTATCTCTGCCATCCCCTAGCTCTGTGACCTGGAAGAAATTATGTCACCTCCCTGTACTTCAGTTTCCTCATCCACGTTGTGAGGATAAAATGAGTTATAGACATTAAAGTGCTTAGAGCAATGCTGAGCTAAAAGGAAGGGCTGTGATAAAACCAATCTATAGTGACAGCAGGTCAGTGGCTTCTTGGAGCAGTGGGAAGGAGGGTCAGCCCATGGAGACTTTGGGGGTGATGGATGTGTTCATTATCTTGATTGCAGTGATGACTTTACAGGAGTGTACATATGCCAAAACTTATCAAATTGTATGCTTTGAATATGTGCTTTTTATTGCATGCCAATTATACCTCAATAAAGCTGTTTTATTATAAGTGCTCTCTGTTATACCATTCCAAGCCCAGGGCTTTGGAGATAGGTTGGTGAGCTCTCTGTGAAGGGCAGTTGCTTACCAGATTACACAATGGACTTAGTAATAGGGTCAGGTCTAGACCCATAGCCTCTGACTCCTAGTCTGATATTTTCTTTTTTTGGCTTATTGGGTGTGAGTAAGACAGTGCTCCTTCCCAGGAAGCCTCAGGTATGCCCTAAGCTGGGCATGGTGGGAGGCAGAGTGTGCAGTCCATCGAGGGCTGCAGTGCTGTATGGGCATCAGGGAGTCTTTGGGGTGCCTCAGGGTGGTTGAGTATTGACCTGCACTGACCTTAGTCTATAGGAGAAAAGACAGTTGAGACCTGTCTGGGGCTGCCCTTCCCAAGGGTCAGACTTGGACTGCCATTTTGGCCCTAATGAGGACGGAAGGCATGGGACCAACAGGAAAATGGGGTCTGGAAAGAGAGGGACCTGTGAGAGGCTAGAGGCATGATGTGGGTTTCTGTTCTTGAGAACTGACAGCCACGCCTCTCTTAATGGGGTGACAGCAAGTGGGGCTAAGGCTTTAGCATGATAGGGTGAGGAGATGGAGGCTGTGGGTGGAAGGCAGGGTTGGTTGGCTGGGGGTGCTGGTTTGGATCCTCTGTCTTAGTGGAGATGATGGCCCAGATGTGATGCTCATGGACAGAGAGAAGTAGAGAGAAGGTTCAAGGTGAGACTCTGGCTGCGAACTTGAGTATTTACACCACTCTGCTGAACCTCCATTCCCTCTTGGTTATTTTATTAATTGATAAGAATACAATGAAGATTAAGTGGTGACAAATACATGTAATAGATACTAATCAGATAATAGCAATTAATATGCTATAAAAGCAAATATCCTTTAAAACAAAAAACAAAAAACAAAACCCTGCCATCTCATGTGATGTCATTCACTTATTCATCAAGTAATTTTGGAGAACCTAGTGAATGCCCAGCACAATCCCATGTGCTAGAGCTGCCACAGTGAGCAGGACCAATTTGTCCCCACTCCTATGGAGTGAAAAGTCCCCTCTCCCTGCCCTCTGTCAGGTTTGCCATTTGCGCAGAGCGGGAGTGGCTGTGGGTGGGTAGCGGACTGTGCAGATAGTACCAGGCAACCCTTCCCTTCTCCCCACAGATTGAACCGACCTCTGACCCTCTCGGAGAAGATTGTGTATGGACACCTGGATGACCCAGCCAACCAAGAGATTGAGCGGGGCAAGACATACTTGCGGCTACGGCCCGACCGCGTGGCTATGCAGGACGCCACAGCCCAGATGGCCATGCTGCAGTTCATCAGCAGTGGGCTGCCCAAGGTGGCTGTGCCATCCACCATCCACTGTGACCATCTAATCGAGGCCCAGCTCGGGGGTGAGAAAGACCTGCGTCGTGCCAAGGTGAGGTGAAGGTGGCGTGGTGGGACAGTGCGTGTGACATGGAATGAGACACAAAGGCCTCAAACTAAGTATGGCCTCCAAATTTTAATGGGCTCTTTAATTTGGTTGTTGTTTTTTTTTTTTTTAATGTTGTTTTCTAATTCTAAAAATACCATTTGCTCATTGTGAAGATGTTAGAAAATGCAGAGAAAACCTAAAAAAAAAAAAAAAAAGGGAAAGTTATCCTTAATTTTACCACACTGCAGATATTTTTTTCTGATCCTTTTTCTGTTATATTAGAAAAATGATGCCTATATCAGGTTCTGATACATATTGCCAGTTGCTCTGGAGAGAGTAGTTTAAATCCCCCTTTCTGCTAGCATCGCACATGCGCTCGCTCATGTTCCTGTCGGACTCTGGAAGACCCTGTCGGAGGGGTGGGCCGCTCTAATGTAAACTGGAAGGGGCTCCCTTACTGACTGGCCTCCTTGGAGGGCTTTCTCTTTCTGTGAGTTTTGCTTAGCGAGGTAGAAGGGGCTGTCTGCCACCCTGAATTCTTCCACCCTTCCTTGTGAAACCAAACCCCTGCCCCTTCCCCGGGCTCTGCTTACGGTACCTTTGTGTGTGATCACTCTTGGCAACGGCAGGTCTCTCCCAGCTCTGGGCCTCCACCCTCCCCACCCCCTGCAGTGGAAGTGGGCGCCCCTCATGGGGGAGCGTTGGCAGGAGCTGAATGCTGGCAGGGCCTCGGCCCGGCTGGGCACAGCACGGGGCATGCAATTGAAAGGGTCAGCACAGTGCACAGAGCCTCTCAGACCCTGGGAAGTGCTCAGGGCAGCTTTCCCATTCAAGCTCTCTCTTCCCACCCTGGCCTGCTGGTGTGTGTCCTGGTTGGACAATGGCTCTCTTTCCACTCAGCTGAAACAGCCCAGCCTGCTCGCTGGTGGTTTCCATGTTAGCAGCAGCAGCAATGGTAGCGTTACAAGGGCCCCTGTGCTGCTGGATGTGGCCAGGAACTGGGGCCTCTTCAGTCCTTGGGGTGACTCCTCACAACACAGCCATGAACTTCAGGGTCTGGCCTTCCCCTTTATGGATCCAGAATCTGCCTTCTGGGGATGAGAATCAGTGAATCATAGGATTTCAGAGCTCGTTCCTTCATTTATTTAACAAAAGTTTATTGAACAGTAATTATATGCCAGACACCATGGTAGGTGCTCGCGATTCAATGTGAACAACACAGATGGGCCCTGGCTTCCTGGGTATTACAGTAGGGACAGAGCTAAACAGTCACCACACAAATAAATAGTTAATTGCGAATCTGTGTATATGACATACGTTATGAAGGGAAAGCACAGGACTCTGTGAGAGTATTAAAAAAGTGTCTAATTTAGACTTTGTGGGGAAGGACAGCCTCTTTGAGGGTGTGACATGTAAGTTGAGGCCTGAGCAGGTAAGTTGATGTTAACTGCCGGAAGAACGTTCTAAGGAAAACAGTGTTTATGAAGACCCCAAGGCAGGAAACAACTTGATGCATTTGTGGATTTGGAAGCGGGGCCTGTGGCGCTGGAGCTCTGAGGGTGGTAGGAGGTAGACGGCGGGCAGGCACAGGCATGGTCTGAGGGCCGTGGGCTCTGTCCTAGGAGTCGTCGAAGGGTTTAAACAGGGGAGGGATGTAGTCAGATTTACATGGTTGGGGCCCAGAGAGGCGGAGTGACCTGTCCAGGGTCACACAGACGACCAGAGAGGGATCTAGGCTGAGTTCAGGCCGAGACTCTGCTGCATCCAGCACTCTGGGGCTACCCCAGTGCTTCTTCCCCCACTTGCACAGGCACCCAGGCACACAACTGCCTGCCTCTTGCCCTTGGTACCAGTTTTATAAGTGACTGATTTGTAAATGAAAACACTGGTATAGTAATAATTAATCGGAAAGAGTCTACTCTGGGGACCCAAGTTCTTTGTCTGCCATTCTTTTTTTTTTTTTAAAAAAAACCAGGGAGTTCTCTGGTGGTGTAGTGGTTTAAGGTTTCGGCGCTGGCGCTGTCAACGCTGTGGCCTGGGTTCGATTCCCAGTTAGGGAACTACCCACATACCAAAAAAAACAAAATAAAACAAACAAAAAAACCCAGCTTCTCTTTATTTATTTATTTATGTGGGTGGTTCCCTGGCTGGGAATCGAACTCAGGCCGCAGCGTTGAGAGTGCTGAAGCCTAGCCACTACACCACCAGGGAACTCCCATTGTCTGCCATTCTTTCACCTGGGATAACTAAGTGGGCCCTCAGAAGGATGCATGGTTGGTCTGGAATTTACATGAAGGGGGTTGCATGGTCTTGAGTGTGTTTTATTGAAGTCCCAGGGGAGCTGACAGTGAGTCCCTACTCTGCCTTGGAGCATGGCTCTCCCATTCCTGGAGGCTGGTAGGTCTCATTTCCTAGTTCCTCCTTTGGGACTCTTGCAACCCTCTGTGGTTTCATTCCCTATTGTCACTGGGGTCTCACCTGTCTAGAGGTGTGCCATGGCTTCCAGATAAACCTGGACTCACATTAGTGTGCTGGGAAGCCTGCCTACCCACTGAGGAAGTTGTCTTCAAATTACAGGCAGAATAGAGACAGCCCACCCCATTTTAGAACATGGTCCATTTGCCAGTCTTTCAGTTTGGAGCTCATCAGAGGCATTACCAAGCATGGAGCATGTGCAGCGTGCCAGATGCTAGTCTGGGTGTTCTGAGATGTAGTCTCGTTTCCTCCTCCCTGCAGCGAGGCAGCATTATTTTATGTTAGAATGTAACTCCTGGGCTTTGGGGTTGAACAAGCCTGATTTTAAGCCCTGCTTCTCTATTTAACTCTGGGATCTCCAGCAACTTGTTTCATGTCTAAGCCTCTGTTTTTGCATCTATAAAAGGCTTGATAACAGTACCCCTCTCCCTTATGGGATTGGTTGTGAGCATGTTTAGTGTGATGCCATTTCCATTCAGTCACTGTCATCCAGGATTATGGATGAAGCAACCATGACTCCAAAGGAGCAGCAGCACCACAGTTCTGCAGTGGCATGCCCCTCACTGCTGGCCTTGGAGGACTGAGTGCCAGAGGGCCCCTTGGAGATGAGGTAGCCCAGTTCCTTCTACAAATAAGGAAACTGGGACCCAGGGCAGAGAAGGACCTTGTTCTGGACCCACTTGTTGGCCAGGATTCACAGAACTGGGGCTCCCTTGTTTTTCTCCTGGGCCTGCAAGCTGAGGCTGTGGGCCAGTATCCAAGCCCTTTTGGATTTATTTGTAGAAGGCCTCCAGGAGAGGGCCAGTATTACAGAGTCACCAGGGAGGTGGGGGGAGGGGGAGGGCATGAGCAAGGGTCGTCCCAGGTGCAAACCGTGTCACTAACACTCTGGTTATTGATTTATCTCAATAGGATATAAACCAAGAAGTGTATAATTTCCTGGCAACTGCAGGTGCCAAGTATGGAGTGGGCTTCTGGAGGCCTGGCTCTGGAATCATTCACCAGGTACAGCAGGGCTGGGCCTGCCTTGTGGGTGGGAGAGCAGCTGCCCTCATGGAACCACCTCCAGGCCTGGCTCAGGAGGGTCAAGGGGGAACCGGATGACATCTTAGTAAGCCTTTGGGCTCCTCCTCCATTTTTAAATGAGTTTTCATTATGTCATGTTATACATTCTCACTTTCCATGTAAGAAATTTAAATAGTCCCACTGACCACCTTGGTAATCAGCATTTTAAGTTTGATGTGTCACACCTTCTAAGCATTATAGTATTATACTTTGTTTTTGTTTTGCTTTTTTCTGCAAGTGTTACACCTTGTTGCATGGATAGCTAACACTCAGTGAGCACAGAAGTCATGTTTCAGGCACTAGACTTAGCACTCTATACCCTATGGCATAGGTGGTTTTATTACCCACACCTTACCAGTGAGGAAGCAGAGGCACAGAGAAGTTACCCACTCGCTCAGGGACATTCATTGTGACCTCCTGTCATGGTGGGAGCGCTTCCCTCTCAGGGCACACAGTGCCTGGCTTCTCATGATATTTTGTAGGATGAAGGTACCATGGTTCCTATCAGTAGGGAGTCCTCCCCAGGTCTCCCCAAGGATGGATTTTCTCTTGGTTAGCAATTTTGTCTCATAAGTGTGTGCATGCATGTGTGTGTATGTATTCTGGGGAGATAGGTGCTTAGCTTTTCATTGAAGGACCCTAACCTGCTTTGTGGGGTGTGCACTGGTTTGTGTGTCCGTTTGCTATCTTTCGTGTTTGTGGAATCTGCCTCTGCACTTTTCCATGGTGACCTTTCTCCCCACCTTCATCCCAGGCCTCACTTCCCAGGCCTCCTTCAAGATGAGCTGAGTCAGGCTGTAATCTGACCCTGTGGGCTCCCAGCACTGCCCCTGCTCTGAAACCAGACCCCATGGATCACTGCCCTGCCCTTTCAAACCATCGCCTTGCCAGGACAGGGCTGCCTGGGAATGGCGGGTCACGTCAGTCTGCGGGGGCCAGAAAGCCTCTCTCAGCAGCAGGGCCAGGGAGTCCAGTGGGCCAGGCTTGGTGTTTTGTGAGGGATACCCCAATCCAGGTGTTCCCCATTCCACCTCAGTACAGAAGCCCAGGCCTTTTTGGCAGCTCCTAGGCCAAAGTTTGGGGCAGTGAGTGATGGCAGCTCACAGCCACCACTGGCCACCAGCTAAGCATATAGCCTGATGTATTTGTTCCTTTAAAAAGAAAATTCTCAGGGATCACATGATCCTGCGCAGCTGTACTGTCCCTCTTGATGATGGGCCATCAGAAACTTTAATCTATGTGTCTAATCAAACCTTAATTCCCTTCCTTCCACCTCAAATGCCCTGGTGTATCTTTCTCCTCCACATCTCTGCCCTCTGGTTACCCCTGGCCCTCCACTGTACCCAGCATCAGGGCTCTCCTGTGTGATCCTCTGTACAACCCCTTCACAGTATAAACACAGTGTGTGCCAAGTAGGGACTGTGGCCAATTTCTTCCTGTCTAGCTCTGGGACCAGGGCCAGGTCAGAACAGGTCCTTGGTGTATGTGTATGTTGTGTGGGTGGGCAGCTAAATTTCCAGTTTTATGTTCTAGACCAGTGGTTCTCAACCTGTGGGTCATGACCCCTTTGGGGGTCAAATGACCCTTTCACAGGGGTCGCCTAAGCCCATCAGAAAACACATATCAGATATTTACATGACGATTCATAACAGTAGCAAAATGCAGTTATGAAGAGGCAACGAAAATCATTTTATGGGGGTCACCACACCATGAGGAACTGTATTACAGGGTCGCGGCATGAGGAAGGTTGAGAACCACTGGGCTAGATGTTAGTTCAGCCTGAAATATACTCCCTCCCTCACCTGCCACTCCATTCACCCAGCCATAGCCAGCTGACTATTGAGGTCACTGACAACAACCAGCTTCACTGCAACACTTTCTCTTCTCCTTGGGTCTGCACTCTCCTCTCTGTCTGGATGTGGTGCACACTTGTGGCCCACACTAGCTGCACACACACTGAATTCTGTGTCTGGCCTTCATGGATCAGTCCTTTAAAACCTGGAGGAGCTTTAAAGTTTTAAATCTTTGCATATGGCTGAGGCAGGGAGGACTGGAGAAGCAACACAGTTAGCCAGTGTTCTCTCCCACAGTTGTTTTTTGTTAGAGATTTCCAATATATTGGCCTGTTCTCCCAGCTAGATACCACCCTCTGGGGCGGGCAGCAGGTCGAACGTCCTATGTCCCGAGAGGGAGACCCCTCTCACCTCTCTCCCTGCCAGTACCTTCCCGACTAGGAGGAGTGCCTCAGTGAAGGGAACACTGAAATGGGAATGGTGCTGAGGCAAATGCCATTTTCCATCAGTAGGCCGCTTCAGTTCTCAGAGCCACCTCCAGGCTGCTGAGCTTGGGGAGCTGAGCAGTAGAAAAGCTCATGGCCTCTGCTCCCGCTGGGTTCCCAGTGATTCCGTTGGGGGCTCGAGTCATATCATGAAAGAATTGTCTGCCCTGATGGGTATGCTCCACACATCCACCGCATGAGGCAAGGATTGTCGTTAGGAGTCCCCGGGCTGTCACAGGACACATTCTGGTTCATCTGGTTCTCGCCACAGTCCTGGGGCCGAGATGGTGTGGGGATTCCTATTACTTTGCTAACAAATGAGGAAGCTGAGGGTGAGGAGGCACTCACGAGCCCAGGCCATGCAGTCCAGAACTGGAAGAGCTGTTCATGAGGCCAGGCCACCTGTCTCCCCGCTGGAGGGGCCCCATGCTGGAGAGTGCCTGGGAATGACCCAGCTTAAGGTCTTGGGATCTTTTTCAGATCATTCTGGAGAACTATGCATACCCTGGGGTTCTTCTGATTGGCACTGATTCCCATACCCCCAATGGTGGTGGCCTGGGGGGCATCTGCATTGGAGTCGGAGGTGCTGATGCAGTTGACGTAATGGCTGGGATCCCCTGGGAGCTGAAGTGCCCCAAGGTGAGCAGTAGGGAAGTGTTCACTCAGGGGTGGCTGCACGGGGCATTTATTGGGTGGGGATGATGTGGAACCCAAAAGGGATGAGTGAATAGGTCAGCCTCAAACTTCTTTGGGAAGGAGGCAGAGATAAATAAGCAGAAATGGGGGCTCGAGCTGGGAGAGTCCTGGTTGGAACGACACCTGGCACACAGGGCCTATAACTGCTTTTTTGCCCCACCTGTTCAGGTGATTGGTGTGAAGCTGACGGGCTCACTCTCCGGTTGGACCTCACCCAAAGATGTGATCTTAAAGGTGGCAGGTGTCCTCACAGTGAAAGGTGGTACAGGCGCTATTGTGGAGTACCACGGGCCTGGTGTAGACTCCATCTCCTGCACTGGTGAGGAAGGTGGCCACATGACATGGCCCTCAGCCTGGGACAAATGGTGACTGTAGTTGAGCCATAGAAGCAGTGAATGACCTTCCCCTGAAAATCTGTTCAGTCAGTTTGGGGACTTGGGGTGGATTTTCAGAGGCAAAGAGAGGGGAAATGGTTAGTCCCAATCCCTCATTAAACAGGAGATCCAGGCCCCTCCAGGAGACCAGGGAACTTCCCTGTGACCACACAGAGTCAAGGGCTGAGCCTGCTTCTGCTACTGGGCTCTGGCCATGGCACTGGGTCATCTAGAGTGATCCAGACGATGGTAGGAATGGGGGCTTAGCCAAGGTTTCATCCACAGAGCAGCTCTGTTCTCACATCTTCCCTTGGCTGGAGCTGGAGCCTCACTTCCCTTGGAGTGGAGATTGTTGATCATCTTTTGGCTTCCAAGGCCAAGTAGGAACTAGCCCCTTCCTACTCCTCACCCTGGTGACCTGGCCTCAAAACCTGGGCCCTTAGAAATCCAGGGAGACTTAGAATAAGTGCAGACTTCCCCTGGTGCCTGCCTCAGCTCCACAGTAGCCCCACAGAGCTACTGTTCAGCTGGCCTGTGTACCCCTCCAATGATGGGGGACCCACTCTTACACATCCAAAACCCATGTTCCAGCAATCCCCTGAGGCCAGCAGTCAGGACTTCTGTAAGCCTGACCAGTTCTGTGTGGGGCTCTGCAGTCTGACAGGGGATGTCATTCGAGTCTTACTGCTAGAAAACCTGGGAGCCAGAAACATTTCCACACAGCACCATGGCGTGGCTGAAAGAGGGCAGGCCTGGCCACCAGGCATGCAGACCTAGACCTGAATGTCACACCTGCATTTATGGCCTGACCTTGGACCTCTCTGAGCCTTCTCTGTGAAGTGAACACATTAACAACTGGGCAGTCTGGCCAGGTCAGGCTTTAGCACATATTGCTGTCCAGATCCAATCTGCTGAGCAAGACAGCCAGGTCCAGGACTAAAACTCAGCTTATAGGGTCTGAATCTCTTCCCTCTATTCAGTGACCACTCTGAGAACTGGGACACTGAGCTCTGGCCCCTGGCCTCTGTCCACTGGTGCTGGTTTTAACCCTGGGCCACAAGGGAGGAAAGAGTCTGCCCACTGGCCCCTAGGTGGCCTTGTGAGCGGGGGAAGAAACAATGCTTACTCCCTGGTGTGAAGCTGCCTGGCCCACACCAGCTGCTCAGCCAGCCCCACGGGCTGTTTCTCTACAGGCATGGCGACAATTTGCAACATGGGTGCAGAAATCGGGGCTACCACTTCAGTGTTTCCTTACAACCACAGGATGAAGAAATACCTGAGCAAGACAGGACGGGCAGGTGAGCTGGAGGGGCAGGGTGGTGGGGGCAGAACTGTCAGGAGCTACCCTTCTTTAGGGCAGGGGTCCTAAACCCGGTGTCTACAGACAGGCTTCAGAGGCTCTGCAAAGCCCCTGAAAGTGTGTAAGTTGTGTGTGTTACTGTTCCAGAGCAGGGTGTCTGTAGCTCTCATCAGCTTCTTGAAGGGCCTGGCATCTAAGTTTGAGCTATCCCTGCCTCAGGATTGCAATTTAGTTTCACCTGAGAGAGTGGCTGAGTGTCCCATGTTATTGGCCTGGTCCCCGGAAGTTCTGGAAATGACATGGATCTGCTTGAGGAGGAAAAACATTGAGAACAAGAACCACTTTCCTAGCCTCTCTCCCAACTTCCCCTGAGGTCCAAGCTTGGCTGCTCTGAAGCTCGGAGTTGGAAATGGGGCCCGTGGGAGGGATTGCTGGGGCCCCTGCAGGGAGGTGAGCGAGGGTGATTGGTGGGGCCAGATGCCAGGGGACCATGGGGCAAGCTGGGCAGTTTGCTTCCAAGCTCTGAGCACAAGGTGTGCTCCCTGGAAGGCTCATCCTTCCCTTCCGTTACCAAGTAACTTCAAAACCCAGCTCTTCTCATCCCCAAGAAGCCTTCCCTGACCCTGAATCTCAGTGTTTCTGTGTGTCCTCACATTCCTGTGTGTCTCTTAACATATTGTATCATCACTTCTGGCTCACTGGTCGCTCCTTCCCTAGATTGCAAGCTCCTTGAGGGCAGAGAGTGTCCTGTGCCATTTGTTTTGTTTGTCATTAGTGCCCAGGACCCAGTGCTTGGCAGGTGCCAGGTAACTGTGGCTCAAATGGATGGATGAAGTCTCATGACCGAGTTCCATTTCACATGCTTCAGTCTGCCTCCCTTGTTGATTCTAGACATTGCCAACCTAGCTGATGAATTCAAGGATCACTTGGTACCCGACCCTGGCTGCCATTATGACCAGCTGATTGAAATTAACCTCAATGAGGTGAGGAAGGGAATGGGTCCAAGGGGGTTTGTTTTTGTTTTTGTTTTTGTTTTGTGGTGGGGAGGAGGGTAATTCCCTGGCTGGGAATCAAACCCAGGCCAGTGTTGAGAGCACCGAAGCCTAGCCACTACACCTCCAGGGAACTCAAAGGAGTTTTTGAGGGTGGAGCATTCAGGCCCCACCTGGGGCTTCTTGTGTGCCCTGGGGAGGGTCAGGAAGGGCCCTTGCTTGCACCACCAGCAGGGCTCCTCAGCCCCCGGTTCTCCAGTGCCCTGCAAATTGCTGCCTGAATCAGGCTACACTGGGGTGGGAGAGGTGGCAGGATGGATATGGCCAAGGGGAGAAGCGGGGCCAAGGGGAGAAGCGGGGTGGCTGTGGCTGGTGATTCAGAAACGGGTTCCGTTTACCCCACCTCAGCTTTTGCAGAAGCCAAGATTTCATCCTGGAGTTTGCCTTGTTGTCAGAGTTCAGAGGGCAAGGCCTGAGATTCACAGGCCTGAGCAGGTTTTGGCACCTTGAGACCTGCAGACCAGGTCCGAGGAAGGGCAGGCTGCGGGACCAGAAGCAGCAGAGTAGAGGTCGAGGGTTTTGGTCCCAAAGCCAGTCGGCATGAGTTCAAATCCTGACTCTTCTAGTTAAATCTGTGACCTTGGGCGAGTTATGTCAACTTCTGTAGGCCTCCTTTCATCATGGGTGAAGCCTAAGGTGGTCATGGGAACTGAATGGGCTAATTCATGTAATAACAGTTGCTAACATTGATTAAGTGCTTTCTGGGTGCCAAGCACTGTGCTAAGTGCTTCACATTTCTTGTAAGTATTGTCACATGTGAAGCATCTGGTCTTAAGTCTGTTTTATAAAATTCCAAAAGCATCATAATATGGAAGATAATGGGCTTGGAAAGCTGACAACCTTGATTCATTCCATGCGTCTGCCATCTCCTAGCTATGTGACCTTGAACAGGTCACATCAGCTCTTCCTCTGCAGACTGGAGATAATAGGAGCCTGGCAGGGCTGGTGGAACCCCAAGAGCTGTGCATGGACAGTGCCCACTGCCTGGGTATTCCTGGGATGAGTTTGAACCCTAAGAACAATAGCTCGCTTCTTGGGCCCTCCACAGGGACTTGGTGAGTGGGAGCCAGGCAGCCTCTGAAGAAGAGAGGCTGTCCACACTCTAAGATTCATTCTCTTCTCTTTCTGCTTCTCGTGTATTATTTTTTTCTTCAGCTGAAGCCACACATCAATGGGCCCTTCACCCCTGACCTGGCTCACCCTGTGGCAGAAGTGGGCTCCGTGGCAGAGAAGGAAGGATGGCCTGTGGACATCCGAGTGGGTGAGCACCTTTGGCCTCGTTGGGTTAACACCTCGGGGCTCGTGGGTCTGCCTAGGGCCTTGCTCACTATGGGCACTTCCTAAATGCACAAGGCCCTTTCTGAAATCGTCTGGTTTTTCATTCATGGCTTTTAAAAAAAATTACTTTCTCTTAGTATAAAAGAAATACAGTGCTCTCACTGTAAAACACCCCGAATCTCAGCCCCGCACCAGAAACCAGCGCTGGGAGCTCTTTGAGAGTTATACTGTGTTTCTGTGTATATACATGTATTGACGTGTGTATCTTTCTGTTTTATAAACATTTCATCATGTCACCCTTGATGCCTGACTTCATTTTACATGCTTTACGTATACGGACACACGGGAACATCAGTGTCACTGGCACCTGCCACTATCACAGTACAATGCAGCTGTGAAGAGCTTTAGGATGGAGCCAGGTAGCCTGGGTTTGAATTTGACTCTGCCACTTCATAGCTGGGTGACCGTGAGCAAGTTACTTCATCTCCCTGTAGAATGGGGATAATCGAACTTATCTGTTGAAGTTTTTAGGAGGAGTGACGAGTTAATAAAAGAACTTTCTATATAAGAGAGCATAAATGCTGTGTAATGTGTTAGTCATTATTAGTTGAAGCAAATTAAAAAAATCTTTGGTGGTTTAATTATTAGAAAATAAATTGCTGAACTGATAAGAGAGACTCTTGATATCTGTGATGTCATTCAGACATTATTGACTTTTTTTTGCGGGAGTGTAGTTCCCTGGCCAGGAATCGAACCCCAGCTGTGGTATTGAGAGCGCCGAAGCCTAGCCACTACACCACCAGGGAACCCCCTTTATTGACATTTTTAATAACCTTGATAGACTTTAAAAAGAACTCTTTAGGTTCTCTGGTGGAGTAGTGGCTAGGCTTTGGTGCTCTCTGCCGCAGCCTGGGTTCAATCCCTGATCAGGGAACCAAACATACATACATACATATAAAAATAAATAAATATAAAAATAAATAAATATAAATAGAAAGAAAGAAAGAAAGAAAGAAAGAAAGAACTCCTTTTTTCACCTGATTATAAATCCATAAAAATTTCATAGAAAAAAAAAGTAAAAAAGGGAGTTCCCTGATGGTGTAATGGCTTAAGGCTTCGGCGCTGGTGCTGTCAGCGCTGCGGCCTGGGTTCGATTCCCAGCCAGGGAGCTACCCACATACCAAAAAGAAAAAAAAAAAAAATTCATAGCATTCTAGAAAGTCTAAAAGAAGAAAATTAGCATCTCACCCAGCAGTGGTCACTGTTCATATTTTAATGTGAGCCCTCTGATGTACATATACACACAGATTATATTGTTGTAAGAAGGCTGAGGCCACTACCGTGTACGTTCAGTGTCCTATTCAGTGGTCACATGGTCTTCCCTTAAATGGCTGGGTCAGGAGTAGCCTGTCCTTTACCATTAAGACAGACAGGTTGCTTCCAACTTGTCTCTGTTAAGAACAGCCCCTGAGCCAGCCCACTTGATGAACTCTGACCAGGTGTGGGTAGCCCGAGGTCAGGTGGAGACCTCTAGTCCCTGTCTCCTCCTGACCCCTGGCCCTACCACCCACAATGCACCAGGGCTGATCGGCAGCTGCACCAACTCCAGCTATGAGGACATGGGGCGTTCAGCAGCTGTGGCCAAGCAGGCGCTGGCCCACGGACTCAAGTGCAAGTCCCAGTTCACCATCACACCAGGCTCCGAACAAATCCGTGCCACCATTGAGCGGGACGGCTATGTGAGTGCCCGTGTGCTCCTCCCCCTGGCTGCCCCACCCCACTGCCAAGTCCTCTGGATTTAGGCAGGACAAGTCCGTAGCCTTGTCTTTTAGGGTTGGTACCAGTACCTGCAGCTCCCCAGGGTTCTGGGGGACCTCTTCACCCCTCATGTGGCTGAATCCCCCCTTTGCCATCAGGTACCATCCTGTCCTCCTTTCTCCCCTGCAGGCACAGATCCTGAGGGATGTGGGTGGCATCGTCCTGGCCAATGCCTGTGGCCCCTGCATTGGCCAGTGGGACAGGTGAGTGGACAGCCCCTTGTGTCCTGGGGTCCAGAGTCCCAAATGTTGCAGGGAAATGTTATTGGGGCAGAAAGAAGAGATTCTGGCTTCAGAGACTGTAGCATGTTAGAAGACTTCCAGGTAGTACTGGAAAGCTGGGCTGGAAATGGAGAGGAAGAGCCCCGCAGCGGGACTGAGTGGCCATCTGGCTGAAGCCTCGGCTTATGGGAGGAAACCAACGAGCCCTTGTCCTAATGGACACAGCGGGGCCTCCCACAGAGCCATTTGAAAGGAGGCAGTGGCCTGGGATAGGAAAGCAGGCCTTGGTCTGGGCTCTGCCTCTGTCTTACGTGTGTCTCAAGTGAACCTCAGTGATCCCGAGGTTCCCTCCTGCTCTGTCTGCATGAGTCCCACAGATGAGGCTTGTTTCGGGGTCTTTCCATTATCTCTTCTCTCGTGATGTAGGCAGGATGGGCCAGGTGACAAGGCCATACATCCCTAACCATATCCTCTCTGACCTTGCAGAAAGGACATCAAGAAAGGGGAGAAGAACACAATCGTCACCTCCTATAACAGGAACTTCACGGGGCGCAATGACGCAAACCCCGAGACCCATGCCTTTGTCACATCCCCAGAGGTGAGACTGCCCAGCCAGGCCCTGGCCTGCAACAAGCACTTAGTGGGAATTCAGCCTCGGCCACTGTCATCACATAGCCAGTCTTTCTTGACTTGATTTTTTAAAATGACTGTTCCAGAAAGACTTTGTTTGCTAAAAATGAGTGGATAGATGACCCTTCCATGTTTTCAGTGTGCTAACCCTTTTAGGAGTTTTCGTCACAGCACTGTTTCGGTGTCAGGGCCTCTCCTAGTCTGGGTGGCACAGCTGTGAGGGGACAGAAGAGCAGTGCTGGCCCTGCCCCTGAGGAGGGCACTGAGGTCCAGGCACCAGTGGGGAGTAGTAGAGGCCTGATTGCCCCAGTTCATGAGTCCACTGCAGGCCCCGTGGCCTCTGGCCTTGGCAGAGAACTTGGAAATTTCCTAAGTTTCGTTCTCAGTTGTGATCTAGGCTTTGGCTGGGGTCAGGGAACAGGAGTGATATTTGGTGCTAACCAACAAACCTGCCCCCTCCATTTCAGATTGTCACAGCCCTGGCCATTGCTGGCACCCTCAAGTTCAACCCAGAGACAGACTTCCTGACAGGAAAGGATGGCAAGAAGTTTAAGCTGGAGGCTCCAGACGCCGATGAGCTTCCCAAAACGGTGAGCAGGCACTGCTGCCCTCTGCTGTTGGCCTGGGGCCTCAGGCCACGGCCCGTGTGTATGGCCAACATAGCTTCTTCCCAACACCTGGGCATCTCAACCCCACCATCCTGGGCGGGCAGGGGTGGCACCACTGGTGAGAATGAAGCAGTTATATTCACTGGGAGGGAAAGACTTTGGGCACGGGGAAGCTTGCCTTCTGTAAGAGAGGGGACTGAGGATTCAGCATATTCCTATCCCCTGCTGCAGGAGTTTGACCCTGGGCAGGACACCTACCAGCACCCTCCCAAGGACAGCAGTGGGCAGCGGGTAGATGTGAGCCCCACCAGCCAACGCCTGCAGCTTCTGGAGCCTTTTGACAAGTGGGATGGCAAAGACCTGGAGGACCTGCAAATCCTTATCAAGGTCAGCAACATGGGGAATGGAGGAGAGCAGCCCCAGCCTGCCAGGGGCCCTTCCCTGATCAGCAGGAAGGCTGTGAAACCATGTGCTCTTCCCTAGACCAAGGGGAGGTCAAGGGCAAGGTTAAGGTTGGGGGCAGGAAGGGAGGTTTGGCCGTAGAGGAGCAAGGACATCTATAGCCCAGTGTCCATTTTTCTGCTGCTCTGTGCCAGGCAGAGCTGGATCTGGCCAGCTGCTGTCTGGGGCTCTTGGCCATCCGGTTGCAGCTGGGAAGGGCCACCTCCAGTGGGTGTGGGTGGGAACATAGGCAGGGCAAGAGGGCACACGTTACCCAGCACAGCAGGTCTTCACCCCTCTGGCTTAACCAGATGGGCTCTAGAAGCCACTGATTGCTCTGTTCCCACAGTTGGGCATGAGTGGTACGGCCTGTGTTTGAGAGCTGAGCAGACAAACACGGGCCTTTGTCTTGTCAGACCCATATCAGACATGAATTTAGGCTGTGTCTAAGGGGTCTCCAGGCAGCGACAGCCCGTATCAAGCCCACATGATAGGTGAAACTGATCAGTTACCAACCAGAACCCAGACATGTCCCTGGGCTCTTCTCTGTGTCCAGCATGGGGTCTGCAGCTGGTCTTTCAGCCTGGGCCTCTCTTACTAGGGGCCTAGGCCTGAAGGGTGAGCAAGTAGACATGTCTGTCCGCCCTTTCTAGCCTCTGCCCCTTTTGAGTACCTTGTCCTGCAGATCTCACTTTTTTTTTTTTAACTTGTTAAATTTTTTTTTTTTTTTTTTTTTTTTTTTTTTTTTTTTTTTTTTTTTTTTTTTTTTTTTTTTTTTTTTTTTTTTTTTTTTTTTTCTTTTTGGTATGTGGGTAGCTCCCTGACTGGGAATCGAACCCAGGCCGCAGCGCTGACAGTGCCAGCGCCGAAGCCTTAAGCTACTACACCATCAGGGAACTCCCAGATCTCACTTTGATGGGTGGGTGATGGCTTTGCCTAAACACTTTTGGCCAGAGTGTGACAATAGCAGGACTGCAAGCCATGTGTCCTGCTCCTCTTGTCACCTTCCTGGGCCCTGGCCACAGGGGCCTGTTGCCAGCCTCTAGAGGGCTTCTCCCCTTATCCACAAGTCAAGGGCCATGCCCCAACCTCTGTCCTCTCTACCCATCCACCCAAGGTCAAAGGAAAGTGCACCACTGACCACATCTCAGCTGCTGGCCCCTGGCTCAAGTTCCGTGGGCACCTGGACAACATCTCCAACAACCTGCTCATTGGTGCCATCAACATCGAAAACGGCAAGGCCAACTCTGTGCGCAACGCTGTCACCCAGGAGTTTGGTCCTGTCCCTGACACAGCCCGCTACTACAAGGTGGGTTAGAGTGGGTGGGAGGAGGATTGGGGGAGGTCCTGTGTCACCTCCTGGTTGCTGGGAGGGGCACACTGGGTGTTCCAGGGAAGGGGTGTTCACCCAGGATCCCACACCAGCACCGCTGCAATTGAATGTTGTCCTGGTGCCTTGGAGGCAGTCCTGTCACCTTCACTGTACACCCACTGCTCTGGGCTCTGCTCCCAAACCATGGCTCTCCACCCTGGCCTGCCTCCATGCTGAGCACCGATGCGGGCTTGTACTTCCCCTTGCCTACTGTAGACAGGGCCCATGTCTCATAATGTCACCTGTGAGCAAGTGAGGAGGGCCTCTCCGGCCTCTTGGCCTGTGAGCCTCCGCGAGCCCAAGCGCTGTGTGGGGAGTGCCCTCCTCTTCCACAGACCTCACTCCTCCCTTTCCTGACAGAAACATGGCATCCGGTGGGTGGTGATCGGAGATGAGAACTATGGTGAGGGCTCAAGCCGGGAGCACGCGGCCCTGGAGCCACGTCACCTTGGGGGTCGGGCCATTATCACCAAGAGCTTCGCCAGGATTCACGGTGAGCTGGAGTCCAGGCCCAGCCCCATCCACTTCCCCTCCCTGGCAGCCCAAGGTCACCCAGCCTGCCAGTGGCCAAGTTGGGGTTGAAGCCGTGTGCTTGGTGGCTTCCAGGCTGTGCCCACGGCTCCTGTTTCCCACATCCCTTAGATTTGCTGACACCTACAGTTTCCCATCTCAGGCAAACACTGGTCTTGCTTCTGGACTTGGGGGCTTGAACAGTTGACATCGACTGGGGCACGTGGTCACCTTACAGAGACACAGCTGCCAGCACACACTTGTGTAGGGCCCTAGTGAAAGGCACCACTATCACTGGGAGCGCAGCCAACCTGGGCCTTGTAGTCATTGCCATGGGTGTGCCCTTGGATGGTAGGATGAGGGGGCCTCCTAGAGGCCCAACTGGGCTTAAGAGAAGGAAGCTTTCTAGGCTGGTGAGGCTCTTGCGCAGGGAAGTGGGCTGGGGGCCTGCCACTTTGGGCTGAGTGTAACCTCTGCCCTCCAGAAACCAACTTGAAGAAGCAGGGCCTGCTGCCCCTCACCTTCGCTGACCCAGCCGACTACAACAAGATTCACCCCGTGGACAAGCTGACCATCCAGGGCCTGAAGGACTTCGCCCCTGGCAAGGTAAGAGGGCCAGGGAAGGAGGGCAGGCCAGCTGGCCCATCTCCTCCAAGGCCATTCTGAGGGAGGAGGTTAGGGGACAACCACCTTGCTTCTTCTATGCCTGGCCTCACCTGTGAAGAAGACCTCTGTTCCGGCTGGGTGGGCCCTTAAATTCTCTGGGCAACCCCCAGAGGGAAGGAAGTGCCTTCCCAGAGATGAGGGTGGAGCCAGCTCAGGCGCTCCTACTAATTCATGCATTAGCCCAGGCTTGGCGCTCAGAGGCCAACAGCTCATGCCCAGTAGGATCCTGGTGGCCCCAGGCGGTCCGCTATTTAGGTCTGCCCCCTGGCCCAGACCTGGCCTAGGATTTGGTTCATTTGCTGGCCCCCAAGGCCCCAGAGGTGGCCAGCCTTCCTGGCCCTCCAACAGAGCCGGGGCTGTGTTCCTAAGAGCCACTCCACCCACACCTACCTCCCTGCTTGCAGCCCCTGAAATGCATCATCAAGCATCCCAATGGGACCCAGGAGACCATCCTCCTGAACCACACCTTCAACGAGACCCAGATTGAGTGGTTCCGTGCTGGCAGTGCTCTGAACAGAATGAAGGAGCTGCAGCAGTAAGGTCCTGCCCACCCTGCTCCACAGGCCCAGTTCTGGTGACACAGGTGCAGTTCTGCATGTCATCAGAACCAAATCTGGTCCAATCCAGCCAGGACTTCCTGCTCTGAGATGGTGTGGCCAGGCCTCCTGCCCACCCCTCCCTTAGCCCACAGAGTGACCCATGGTTTGGGGGGTTCAGGGGGAGGTTCTTACAATGACTCAGCCCCTGCCTTCACGTTTTTTAGTTTGGATCAGGTCTTAAGCAACTCCATGTAACTGTATTTATTTTTGATGACAAGACTCCCATCTAAAGTTGTGCTCCTGTCTGATGATTTCACTGGCGGCTGAAGGATTTCAAAGACTTTCTGCTGTTAAAAGGGAAATAAGAGTCCACATTCAGTGACCGTTCCTGTGTGAGTGGTGTCTGTGCTGTTAGCTCCAGAGTTCAGAGGGGTTTTTTCACCAGTCTGTGGAAGCCCCCAATAACCCCATCACAGCTGGGCCGTCACTGCTGCGAAGGAGGTCTTCGCTGCCTCGTAGCCCCACTTCCTGCCCGAACCCACTCCACCTGCAGGCTCCCCTACGCACTGCGCAATTCAACGGGCTGGCGGAAGGCCTCCCCTTCCTCTGGCCATTCAGTCCTCCAGACAGGTAGGCATAGTCCATCTTAACACACAGGCCACCCTGTCCAAGGTCAGAGCTAGTCCCTGGTGCACACGGTCGCCTGCCCCTCTGCATGAGGCACTGGTAGGCGCCGTGCTGTGGCGGCCTTATCTGCGGGCACTGCCCACACCTCCACACTCCACTGGCATGTGTGAGCCAGAAAGGGCAGGGGGCCCCTTCACCAAGACAAGGGTCACTACAAACCCCGTGTCCTGGTCCCGGCAGAAGCTGGTAGAGGGGCAGGAGGAAGCTGGCAGAGCCATGCCGCTGAATAAGCAGTAGGATGCTTACCCTCATGCCAGGATCTGGGATCTGCAGCAGCCCCTAGGGTGTATCTGAGCATGACCACTGGCCCAGGCTTCTTGCTGTACTCGTGGTGGGGTGGTGACATAGTGAGGCACTAGCCCTCACCTTGGGCCAGCAAAGCCACAGCCTCCACTTGCCACAGACTCGTGGGAACAGAAGTGCATGTACCTCAGCACACTCCTCAGCAGCTGGCTGCCACCCCAGGCCAGTCTCTTGATCCGTGTTACTTAGGAGAAGCCTGAACTAGCCTGAGGCAGCCTGGATCTCTCAACCCCCAAGTCCTGCCATTGGGGGAAGGAGGGGCTGTCTCTACAAGTGACTTGGAGAGAAGGACATGATGTCTCAACTTGATGAACTGAGGTCATGACAACAGCTACTGAGACAGGAGTGGCTCCTCAAGTGATGCTGCCATTGTTTATTAAGTGTCTGCTGTCACTGAGAGCAGGGCTTCAGGAAGGGGAGCAAGGCCAGTGTGGCAGGGGAGGGGATAAGCTGGTAGGGCACTCCTGGCCCCCACCGTCCAGCTCCTTACAGCAGACTGTTCCCTGGCATCTGTCAAGCTGCTGCTGTCTTCACAGGACCTCCCACAAGCTGCGGTGGGGTCTGCGGACTGGGCAGGTCACTGGCGAGCCCCAGGCTAGCTGCTTGTCCACCAGGAGAGGAGGCCCAGGCCCGGCTCACTAATGGATCCCTGCCAGGGGAGAGAAAGGGCACATTTCAGCTACCCGCAGGGCTCAAGCCCATGCAGCTGGAACACACGAGCACAGCCAGACTCCCCTGTCCTGCCCCAGCTTCTGAGGCCTAGAAGGAAAGCACTGCTCTACTGAGGGCACGGCCCTTGGCCCCCAGGCCTCAGCAGGGTCAGATACCCTCCCTCTCCCCCAGGTCTGTGCACGCGCAGGCACCAGCAGGCCAGTGCTGAGCACACCCTCCCACGCCACCTATGGTCTCATCCTGTCAGAAGGGCCTAGTGCCCCTGCGCCCCAGCCACCAAACATGCAGAGGGGTTGCCCTGGGCCACCCATATTTCTGACAGACACAGCTGCCTCCAAAGAGAACAACCTGGAACCCATGTTACACCAGAACACCCTACTAGGAGGCCCTGAAGCCCCACTTGTGTCACGTGTCACCGAGTTCCTAAGGATAAAAGACAAAAGGAACCCAGTGGTGCCTTCCCCACCGCCTCAGACCCATGCTGGGTCTGGTAAGGGAGCATCCCTGAGGGTCACCCCTCCCTGAAGCCCCACCCTTGCTTGCTCTTGGGGCTTTGACTGGCTCCCAAACCCCCTCCTTGGTTTCTCCTTAGGCCCATGATCAGTGGCCTTGTTATCCAGCTTGGGTTCTGTCCCTCTTTTGGGCAGGGGTGTGACAGCCCCACAACAGCTTTATCACCTCACCACAAGGAGGCTCCCCAGCCCGAGAACACACAAGGACCTGCACCCTGACCTGCTGGGGGAGGGAGTTCTAGGAGTGAACACGCATGTCAACATGCAGGCAACATGCAGGCGAGTGCGCCCTCCGCCCCGCGGCGGCCTGGCGGGCCTGCCCCACCCCAGTCCCCGTGGTTCTGGTTTCGGCAGCACGTCATCAGGACGTCTCACCACGAGCGTGTATGGAGCCTCCTTCTTCGGCAGCTCCTCACTGGAAGATGCGGCCTCCGCCGAGCTGGGCCCACTGGGCGATGTGTCCACAAAGCTCTCATCCACTACCCGGAAGCGGATCTCCTCGCCGGTGTCCATGTACAGGTCGTGTGCTCCTTCCTCTGTCTCGTACTCCCACACCCACACCTGCTCTGCGTCGTCGCTGGGTGGGACACAGGTCAAGGCAACAACCTGGCACAGCGGAGTACCTAAGCACAGCACCCCACCCCCTGGGAAAATCCAATCATAGGTTGAAATCACTTTGGCTGGGGAATCACAGGAAAAGCAGGCCCTGTCCCATGTGCAAGAGGTGAGGCTCAGCCAGGTCTAGGCCACAGAGGAGCAGGAGTTCTCGGGTGCCAGGACCCAGGCTGGGACGATGGGGGCCCTGGCCAGGCACCCACAGGCTTCCTTGGGTCATCAAAGCAGGAAGGAGGCTCGAGAGCTAAGTAAGTATGCATCAAGCTGGAGATGACCGAGGACTCCTGCTGCTTGGGGTCCCCTCTCTGCCAGGTCTCTCAGCCTATGGGTGTCCCAGAGGCACTGCCAAGTGTAGACATCAGCTCCACTTCTCGCCAGCTGTGACATGGGGTCAGGCCCAACCTCTCAGTGCCTCAGCGGTACAACAGGGACTGTAGCAAGGCCCAACCACAGGGCTGTGGTGAGGAGACAAGAGCACACTCGGGCCTACGTGCCCACTAGTGTTAGCTATAGCTGTCCTGTGCCCTCTGGACAGTGCAAGTCCACATCCCTTCCCAGCCACACTGGTGACACTGACCAGCAGATAACACATGGACTTTCCCAGTTTTCAAGAGGACAGTGGTGGAATGGGAGGTCACATGCCTGAGGGCTCACTACTGGCAAGAAGATAAGATGGGCCGGGCCAGGCTTTCTGACAAATTCTGGAATCACACAGACCCTGCTCGCAGCCAGCATAGGCCCAGCCAGAGCCATCTGCCAAACCAGCGAGGGCAGCCCTTGGTCTCCCCAGAGCCCACACTTCAAGTACAGCCATGACAGAAAGGATGGGGTCCTGGTGAGCAGACAATCCCAGTACAGCAGGCTGAGGGCTGGGACAGGGACAATGGGGGAGACCCACAGAGGGAAACAACCCAGAATAGTACCCTCACAGTCAAGTCCCCAAGTGCTAGCTGATGCCACCACATGCAGACTAGGGAGGAGGGGAAGTGAGCCAGTCAGGACAGACCTCTTCAGAATGATCTTTCAGATGATTCCTGCAGGGACAATCTAAGCCAAGTGAACCAGAAGTGGACAGTACCCTGCCTACAATGTACAACCTACACCACCAGGCATGATAGCCCAAAGGGAGGTAACAGGCATGTGGCCACCATGGCCAGTGTGGAAAGCATGGGCAGGTCGGTGCTTCAAGAACGTAATTGCAGGCTGGGGGGCTGGGCCCAGAGATCCAGGACCCAGGACCACCTCCAAGAGTGAGGACCAGCCTTTGGAGAGGCCTGAGCTCCTCTGTGACCCACTTTAACTTGGGAGGATACAACTTGGCTGGCTGCTGCAGTGATTCTGGGGGGATGAGAATGTCATCGAAGAACCCTAGAGAGACTGGAAGAAACAGAGAAGTGATAGCATGGGACGGGGCTCATGGTGGACAATTAAACGAAGGGTCTGGATACTCAAGAGACAAGCCCCTTCCCATGTGCTGCCCATCAGGCAGGTGTCACATGGAAATCTGGCCCCTCCCCCAGCTCAGAGGCCCAAGCCTCTGCCTGTGCCACTCAGCCTGAGCAGCCACCAAAACCTGAGGCGGACACCACACACAACACAGGCCAGTGGGCACTGAGGAGCCTGAGTCACCTCCGCCAGCTCCAGTGCCCACCTGAGGTTCCTGAGGTGTGGCCTCACAGTGAAGCCGCACAGCCGCTGAGGTCCTCACTATCCCGTGAATGTGAGAGGGGGCTGAGACCTCCCCCTGCCCACACACAGATTCCTGCTTCTATAGCTGACCCACCCGACGCAGGGCCCAGGAGACGCTAAAGGGACCCCCACTGTGCTCCCAGGGTCAGGGTTACCGTGCACGCCCTCTGGGCTGCAGCCTTTGATCTTCCCAATCAGAATCTCGTCCAGGAACGGATGGAATACCACGTAGCGGAAGTGGACTGCAAGCGAAGAAAGCACGTCAGTGACGAGCAGGCACGCGGGAGCGGGGCTCCAACCAGGGCGGACGTCCTGTCCAGTGCCCACCTCACTCATGAACACGCTGACCTGGAGGCCCCATGGCTGCTCCAGGAGCCAGCTCAGCAGTGCACAGAGTCCCCCTGTGGGCCCAGAGACACCCTCACCCAGTCCTCTGTAAGGCCACAGCTTGGCCCTCACAAGAGGCCAGCACCAGTGGCCCTGGAACTGAGGGCTAGTGCCCAAAGCCATCAGGAAAGTCGTACCCTAGCCCATAGCCCAAATTCTGGGCTACTGACGACAACTCCAAGGTCAACCAACCTTCCTCCAGCCTCTCCCCTTTAAATCCTGAAAAAGGCAGAAGCAACTGACAAAGGGAAGCAGGTTTGGAAATGAGTCCTGGCTCCCACTGATTGGTGATGTTGCCCCAGGCATGGCTCTGACCTGGAACAGAATGCTAAACATGCCCTGAAACGAAGCCAATAACGCAATGCCTCTGTGGGTTCCCTCTGTGGGTTCGCAGTCCCTGCCCAGGGAAAATGTCAGGTGAGGTGTGTGCCCACATCACAGACTCTGACTCCAGGGCCCAGCAGAAGCCATCACCTTGTCACTCCAACCCCTTGTTTAGACCCCTGATGAGGGGCATGGGTCCACCACTGGCCTAAACACAGCCAGGGCTAGAGAGTAAGTATGAGGCTGCCCCCTGCTGGTCGCCAGGTGACTACCACGACGCACCTGTCAGTTGTCATGCTTCCCCAGAGGCGGGGAAGCCACACAGCTGTTCTGCCCCTGACAGGGCCACAGGCTTGAAACTGCCTGCCTCAGACAGGTTTAACCCCTCAATACAGGTTTCTGCCACCAAAGCCCTCAGCTGCCTGGTCTGTCAGCCTTGCCCCCAGGACAGCAAGGTCCACATGGTGCCTAGCGCCCTGCCAGGCTGCCTCCACGGGCTCCACTGGTTGGGAAAGTATGAGGAAAGGAGAGGGGGCAGCTGGTGCCCCTTCCCTCCCTGTGAGGAGACAAACAGGCCATATGAGCCATCAGGAAGATGACATCCTCATGCTGATCTCGTGAAGAGCAGATGAGGGCAGCCAAAGGTCACTTACCCACAGGATAGAAAAACCCTGTCCCCCATATGACACAACATCAGTTCAGCTTAATAAATCCCCATGGAGCCTCTACCAGGTCTGTGCCAGGTCCGGTTGGGTGCTGGGCTTACAACGTGACCCTGTGCCCAGGGAGCTCCAGTCCGGAGCAAGCACATCCAAAAGCACATGGTGAACAACCCAGGGCCATCTACAGGTGATTGGATGGACACAGTGTGGTGTGTCCGTGCAATGGAACGTTATTCAGCCTCAGTAGGGAATGAAATGCTGACAGGTGCTACCACATGGATGGACCTCCAAGACACCATGCTACATGAAAGAAGCCAATTGCAAAGGCCACACACATACTGCATGTTTCTGTTTATATGAAAAGTCTAGAATAAGCAAATCCAGAGACAGAAAGTAGACTGGTGGTTACCAGGGGCTGGGTGAAGAGGAGAATGAGGAGTGACTGCTAATGGGCATGGGTTTCTTCTGGGGGTGATGAGGATGTTCTGGAATTAGATGGTAATGATAAAGATACAGTTCTGTGAATATACTAAAAACTACTGAACTATAAGCTTCAAAAGGGCAAATGTTATGGTATGTGAATTATGTCACAAACAAAAAGGCCACAGCCCAGCTGGAAGGCCAGCCAGCACAGTGCTGTGTTGGGGGTCACCTCCCAAGCTCCCCCAACCCGAAGTCCTGGGGATGTTCAGCCTGCAGATGGGAACTGTTCTTAGTTGCAGGCTTGAGCAAAATCTGTCCCAGAAATAGGGTGGCCTTAAGATGCAGTGACAGGTGCCATGATTCCACTTGTGTGAGGGACCCAGAGGAGTCAAAGTCAGAGACAGAAACTGGAATGGGGGTTGCCAGGGGCTGGGAGAAGAGAGAAATGGGGAGTTGTTGTTTAGTGGGTAGTTTCTGTCTGGGATGAAGAGAAAGTTCTGGAACTGGACGGTAATGACAGCACAACAATGTAGAGTTGGGATCTGAACCCAGAGGCCACACTTTTAACTGTTATGTCCTAGTGCCCCTCAGAGTCCCTCACCCCCAACCAACCCCCATCCCTACCCCCGTCACCAGGAAGGGCAGCTGCACCCCCCTGTGCTCCCCACCCTGTTAACCCAGCAGTGATCTCTCCAAGTGTCTCTGTCTGTCTGGCCTGTGCCTCCAGCCAGACTGAGCAGCCTGAGGAGCAGGCACCGAGCAGGCTCAGGAGCAGACGAGGTCAAAGCGGGCACAGACAGGGGCACAGTCTCAGAGCGGCAGAGAGGCCGAGACCACCTGCCCAGCTCCCGTTTCCTACACATGAGAAAGCTGGGGTGCAAAGACGGGGAGATTCTGCCCATCATCACCCAGGCAATTCCTGGCAGAGTCAGGACCAGGCCCCAGGTTTCCCAACCCCCAGACCAGGCCTCCCCCCCGTGAAAACTGACCCCCAACCCCAGTGGTCCAGGAGCAGGGCGGACCCACCTTTAGTGTGTGACGCGCCATCTCCAGGGAACACGTAGGCGTCCTCCAGCTTGGTGATGTCAAACAGACAGATGCAGAGTCCCACGCTGTACACGACCTGTGTGCAGCAGGTACACAAACACATGCGGACCCCGAGCCCCAGCTCCCAGGCAGTCTCTTGAGACCCTCCCCACCTCGGGGGAGGTGTGATCACCTCCGTGTTACGGCTGGGAATGAGCGGGGGCGCTGCCTGAATAACCATGGGGAAAGAACCTCGGAAGGAAGCGGAGCTCTGGAAAAAACAGGGCCTTTGTTGACAAGACAGCTCACCAACCTACTGTGTGACCCCCCAAGGTCACCTCTCTGAGCCTCAGTTTCCCCTGCAAAAATGGACATACCGGCCTTTCTGGTTGTTAAATAGAGGGAATGGATGGGAAGCCCCTATCCCAGTACCTGGCTCACATGCTAGAAATACTAAGAATCCATCAAGGATCACTATTATTACCAGTAAGGTTCAGTGATCGGGGAACCCTTGGTTAAATTACATTTTCCAAGGTCCCCAAGTCCATGCTAGAGCTCACAGCTCAGTGAGTGTGAGAAACACAGCTCATCTGTGCTGCTCATAAAGTCTCAGACACACAGACATAGCCACAGGGACTGAGGCTGGCAGAGTGACACATAGCCAAGGACCCGAGACTGGGCAGAGAACGTTGCATGCCTCTCCCCACCCTAAGGTGTTCCAAATCACATGGCTGCTTGCTTGGTGTCTGCTGATCTGGCACTAGCATCATCCCGTCCCATCTACAGACCTTGTAGGACTGTTCAAGGATTAGCAAGAAGCTCAGAGAACTTAGGAGTCCTAGCCAGACCTCACCGTGATGAGGCAAGCTCTATGACCTTGGCCAGTCCACGGACTTCTCTGTGTGGCCTCCTCTCAAATGACTCAATGATTCAAATATAGGAAGACTTGCCTCCACAGGTCACTGCAGGACCTGTGTCACAAAGAGATAACATTCCTTTCCAGTACTTTTCAACACACGGTCTCTCTCCATGATGTGCACACTTTGTCCCTCTACAGACGCCCTCATCTTCTACTTCACACAATAACCAGAAGTCACCCACCAAGGACTCTGTGCGTTCTCTCCACGACCACCCACTCCCCAGATCTGCACACCTCTTCTATGACCTGAGCCTCTACGGAAGGGAACTGCCTCCTGTCTAAGGCCAGCCAATCCGGAGGTTCCCTGGTGGTGGAGCGGCTAGGCTTCAGTGCTCTCACTGCTGTGGCCTGGGTTCGATCTCTGCTCAGGAAACCAACTCCCCGCAAAAAAACATCCAAAAAAATAAAAATAAAGCCAGCCAATCTTCTTCCTGGGTCCTCCCCACCTCATACCTATCACTTCCTGCTGTTGTATGGATGAAGACCAATACCCCATGAAGTCCTTCAATACCCCTGTGTGGCCTGGCCCCCACCACCTTTCCAGCCTGCCCAGGCCACACCAGCCTCCTCCATGCCATGCAAGTGCAACACGCCCTCTGGCCACAGGGCCTTGCACATGCTGTTTGGGCTGCCCGCACAGCTCTGCTTTCTGCCCAGCCCCTCCCACCACCAAAAACAAATCCCCTAGTTAGTTCCTCACATCTCAGTTCACGCTCGAATGCCACCTCCCTAAACAAAGCCCAGAGCCTCTTGTCTCCTTCGCTGTGGGCGAAGTTCCTCTTCCACAGGCTTGTGAACGAACGCTTGTCTTTCAGAGCTGTAACCTCACCCGTGGGACTCCCTCATTCACATTTGCTTTTCCCACCACATCACAGGGCAGAACCTTCAAACCACCAATAAACAAGTATGGATCATGTGCTCTGGCTAAACAGAAGGAATACTGTGGGAAGGAGACAAACGTTCCTGCCTTCAGGAAGAGGAAAAGAGAAAAACAGCAGCCCAGTAAACAAATAAGAAAATAGAGTGTGGTAAGTGCTAAGAAGGAAAGAGCAACACGACGCAGAATAACTAAGGAGGGAGGGTTACTACAGAAAAGGCAGTGGGAAGGCCCCCGCCCTGTGGCACACCGGCCTGGCACATAGAAGGTGCACATTTACTTTTTCGTAGGAATGAATGGACAAACCTCCTGACCATCCACCTTCACAAAAACAATGTATGATTGGACAGTAATGATGATTTCCATTTTACCAATGGGAGCAGGCCCAGAGGGGTAGAAGACTTGCCCAAGTCTTTGGAATTTGGAAGTGTGGAATCTAGCACTTCGCAGGGCCTTCTGCAAACCTAGTTTCTCTTTTCATGCCCTCCAACATCCTTGTGGAGTAAAGATTACCAGGTGCAAGAGAGGAAACTGAGTTCTTAGATAAAATACTTGGCCATTGCTGCAGCATGCGACTGGACAGTACTGGGCCCTCCCGTCCCAAGGCCCACCCGCGGCCCCAGGGGCCTAGTACCTTGTTGGCCAATTTCTTGTTCAGCTCCTCGGCAATGGAGTCGTTGAGCTTCCTCTCAAACTGCCACGGAGGGATCCGCACGGTGTCCACCATCTCCACCAAGACGAACATCCTGGCCTGCTCTGGGGGCTCTGGGAACCGGAGGGTCAATCATGCATCGGGGCCTGCCTCGTCCCAATCGCTCAAACACCCGCCACAAACTGGCAGTGGGGCTGCGCAGTGGGACCTGGGGTGCTCCGTGCGGTGCATGCTCCCCTACTGCAAAGAGAGAAAACGGGCTCAGGAGGAGGGATCTCAGTCCAGCGGTAAATGAGCTCGCCCGCTCCGCGCACCTCGCACCCCATGCCCCCACGCGCCATGTCCCCACGCGCCACGCACCACGCGCCGCCGCCACGCACCACGCACCCACACGCAACCGGAGGTCACCCGACTTTGGGAGAGATTCCGAATTACGTCGCTTCCGGAGACCCGGCCAATAAGAAACCTCTTACCGCCCCCCCGACGTGGGGCAGCACTGCCTACTGGCTTCTTCTTGGAGGGGGTGGGGCGGGGCCTGGATGGGGCGGGGCCTTCCCTTCCTTAGCGCGGAGCCGTCAATCCTCAGATCACGCTTCCTGGTTGCTAGGCGACCTCGGTGATCTTCCGCACGGCCAGTGCTTTGTCCCCGTGGTGGTCTCAAGCTGTCCTCTGCGCCGCAGCCGGAGTGATGCAAACACAACATAGTACTTAGACCCTTCAGTACTCTGGAAATGAGGAGAATACTGAAAAGGGGCCGGCAGGACCTTTCTGAGGTGGTAGAAATGTTCTGTTTTCTTTTAGGAGGCGGTTAAACAGGTGTATACAATTGTCAAAACGAATGGAATTCAACACGTAGGATGTTTGCATTTCGTTGTAGCAGATGACATCGCATTTGAAGAGTAGTAAAATTGGGACCAAAAACCACCTCAGTAGTAGCTTCCCATGGGACTAATAAAAAAGTGCAAAACCTTCATGGTAGTTAACAAGGCCTTGCAGTATCTTGCCCCTACGGGAGTCTCCGAGTCTCTCCCACACGTTTCAGTCCTCATATGATAGCTAAGCTGGCTTGGGCTGAGAGAATTCCGAAACTTGCTAAGTGTAAACCTATACACTACACTGCCTCTAAAAGTTGGTGGTTGTGGTAATACACTGTAGTGCGTCTTAACCAAATAAAAATTTGAGAACTGAAAAAGAGCCTTGGGGTTGATAATAGAGGCAGTCAGAAATATATGGTGTTTTCCTTTGCTGATTTTACTCATATAGATATCCCTCTTATGAGACTAGCTGCAGTGATACTGAACTTTACCTTCCCTGCATCCATATTTTTATTTATAGGTCTGTCTGCCTCTCCTAGTATGTGAGCTACTTGAAGACAGGAGAAAATGCTACTGCTGCTCTTTGTTCCCACAATTCCCCTAACATATTTCTTAGGAGGCATTCAGTAAAAGTGTTTAGGAGATTATATTAATTCTTTCTCTCACCTCTCTCTCAAATCCTCCCTCTATATTCTATTCCCACAGCCACTGCCCTAGTTCAGCAGCATAGCCACATACCCAGCTGCTGGTCTCAGTCTCTCCTGCAAGTAACTGCCAATCTGTCGCTAAAGCCTTCCCTTCATGAATGTCCTTGGCCTACACAGAATGGCCTGGACTGAACCCAGCCTTTCTCTCCAGCCTCACCTCCCTTCTTCCTCCAGTCATGGGGAGCCTCCAGCCCCAAGGATGGAACAAGTCCTTGTATAGCCCTGCCTCCATCACTTCTTTCCCTAGAAAACTCCTATTCATCCATTAGAACCCAAACACATTGCCTTTCTCATTCTTTCATCCATTCAACATGCCGTGTATCCAGCTGTTGAAGACCCAGAGGGAAAGAACTGGGCCCCTGGACCAGCTTCAGCTCCGAGGGGTGGGAGGGAGAAGAGAGAGAGAAGTTGAGGCTCTCAGGAAACCACAAGGGGCTTATCATTACAACGCTCAGTAACTTGTACTCCTCACAAGAGCTGTAAAAGACAGCGGCTATCATTATCTAATTTATCTCATTATTCATCATTCTCATTTATCTCATTATCTTATTTTAACTCATCTAAGGCAGAGAGGTTAAGTAGATCATTCAAGGTGACACAGCTGATAAGGGACAGAGCTGGGATTCAGGTTCCAGAACCCTTGATCCTAACCTCTGGGTTGCTCTGCTGGACATTTGCCTTGAGGCAGCAAAGCAAAGCCTTAGAAGGTTAGTGAGAAACAGAAAATGACTCAGTGACCCATCAGCTGGATGCACAGTGAATGGGAAGGGGCTGGGATGGAGACAAGAAGACCAGGGAGGGAGGGATTGGGTGACCCCTGTAAGAGAAGACTGGTAGCCTTGGAGAGTGAAGTTGGCCAGAGTCCAGGGGTCTTTAGGCAGTGGTCTCAGCTATGGGGAGGTTGACCTAGGCATGGAAGTGGGAGGAGCTAATGCTGGAGGGCTTTAGCCAGTGGCGGGATGGACCTTACACAGAGATGGGAAACTGGAAGAGGGCCAGGCTGTGGGGATGGGGCCGCCAGCATCGCAGAGCTCAGTGTTTTGGGTTCCCAGGCTTCTTTTATGATGTTCAGTTTACACGATTGCAACAGTGATTTGTTGGCACGTTTGGTTTCCTCATTAGTAAAAACAGGGACTAGGCTTCTTTATTAATTGTCTGCATCATTCCATGGGAGATTGGAGGTGGCTTACAAAAACACACAAAGCCTTCGTCTGCAAGCTCCTTGGCAGCAGAGGACTTTTCTGTCATGTCCCTCCACATCCTCTGGGTCTAGCCTGGTGCTTGGCAAATAAATGATCGGGGCTTGTAAATATGTGTTATTTGCATGAACAAAAGGGTAGCATGATAATTGCTAAGAGTGTGGAAGTGAGGGAGAAATGAAGAGACTAATCCGGGAGGAGGCGGAGAGTCAAGTTTGTGGTTAAGGGCATGGAGTTCCCACGCCAGGCCACGCCGGCTGAGGAACCATGGGGAAGCCAATGAATCTCTCAGCACCTCAGTTCCCTCTCTGTAAAATGGAGATAATAATAGAACTGATCTCAAATAATCGCCCGTCTGTGGGATGCTGGTTAAAAAAATACACGGTATAGCACAGAATGGAATAACACGAAGCCGTAAAAAGAATGAGAATGCTCTTTGTGCATTGGTATAGAATGATACTCGAGATATATTAGTATTTATTAAGTATACAAATGCGAGGCACAGAGCAGTGTGTGTGGGATGTTCCCATTTGTGTCCGAAAGGGAGAAAAAGAACACACGTGTGTGTGTGCACGTACGCACTCTGTGAGGGCACACACCCACCTGTCCCCGGGGGTGGGGGTGGGGGGTGGGAGAGGGACAGGGGTAGGAAGGGGAATTTTTAACCAAATACCATTTGCAATCTTTAATGCTTGGGATCATGGAAATACATCACCTATTCAAAAATGAATACAATTTAAATTAAAAAAAGCAATTGGGATTTTTTTCACACCTTTTTTACAAAACCCTCTCTCAGCCCCCTTTCCCCCCAGCTAATAGCGCCCCAGTTTCTACTGCCTTTACCAGCAAAACGGCTTGGAGGAGCCATCTGCTGTGCCCTGTTCAACCAGCTTTTCACTCTTCCAGTCAGCTCTGGGGCCCTCCCTGTCCGTCCAAACTGCCCTCTCAAGGTCACGAATGGCCTCACATTGTGAGATCCAGTGGTAGTTCTCAGTGCTCCTGGGCAGTGTCTGTCCCAGCTGAACGCCCCCTCCTCCTCCACACATGCTTTCTAGAGGCTTCCAGGAGCCCAGGCTCCCAGCTTCTCCCGACTTCACGGGACCCCTGTCCCCACTCCTGAACGTGGGCGGCCTAGCACTGATCGCCTTCCAAACGTAGGACATAGCTACTTATTAAGGCGTCTCAGCGCCTCTCCCTCTTCTTGACTGTGAGCTCCATGAAGACAGGGGTTTTGTCTGTTTTGTTCACTCTTGGTTCCAGGCCCACAACAATCTCAGGACAAAGGTTTTTTGGATGATTAAATGAAAGGATGAAAAGAAAAGATTCACCCGAGATATGCATGGTCCTGTAAACTTAGCGATGGCAGAAGAATTTGGTACTAAGCAGGCTGACCGGATGTCCCATTTTTAATGTGACAGAGAATGGTACTGTCCATTTCAAGCAGTACGTGTGGTCAGCTTACTGACACGTTGCATTTAGTCCAGTGAGACTAGGCTGACTGTATGTACCATTCGAAATGGGACAGTACTGTTGTTTCTTGTCATGTTTAAAATGGGACATCTGGTCAACCTAGCACTAGGTGTTCTAGCTTTCAATATGGAAACTAACTAGGTGTTTGGGGTACATCCACATTTTCTTGCTTTTGAGCCCTCAGAGGATATTTTTTCCCCAGGTTCTCAAGGAATGGAGCCTCTGAGTGACAAAAGGCTGTCCTGGACGGTGTCTGAACACCCCAGGGGCCATTCTCATTCCAGCACTTTTAAAATGCCCCTCCATGGGGCAAAGGCACAGCTGAAGTGCCATTACGAATGGTGATTCTAGAAGGGACCTAAACAAAGAGTCTCAGGATGTTGCCCTCTGTTCTGGCCTGAGCCAAAACAAAAGGTAGGAAGTCAACAGGTATTTTTTTGGGAAACAGTGCATGAGGTCCCCTCTGGGGGACCAGTGAGAGGAACCAATAGGAAATGAGAAAAAGATTTAGGAGGTCATTTCAAGCACTGCTTTCAAGAAAGGTCATGTGTATAATGTGATAGCAGGTGACTTGGGACTACTGCTCTAGCCAGGATGGTCAAGGACAGCCTCTCTCAGAAGGTGAGGATGGAGGTGAGCCCTAAGTGTTGAGAAGGCTGGACACCCATGGCCCTGGGTGTTTAGGAGTGTGTGGGGGTGAACAGAGGGCTGAAGGAGGCCTGACTCACAGCCCATCCCAGCCCTGCATCACCTGGGGGGCAGCCTGGCTGCCCCAACTTCTCAGGTCCTCAGGGCAGGGGGAGGGGGAGGCTAGCTATGGGCCAGAGACCCCCTTATCCCATCATAGAGAGCTCCTCCTACTGACTTGAGGGGATCCAAGCATCTTCAGCAGGACACCCTCACCCATGGACCAGAGGGCAGGCTCCAGCCCTGGGGCCCAAGCCACTCTCTCATCCTCCTGCCCACGTTGATTATTAGGCGAGGCTGCCAGGCTGCCAGCGACAGGAGAGGCAGGAGCTTGCTGTGCCTCCCCATCTTATTTCAGATGAGCAGGTCTGTTGCCATGCCCCCTTGGCCCTGCGTGATGTGGCCCCTGCCCTTCCCGTTCGTGGGTGACCTTAAGGTCCTCGCACATGCAGAGTTCTTTCCTGCCTTAGGAGTTCACTCGTGCTGTTCCCTCTTCGGGAAACACTGTTCCTTGCTTATTCCAAGGCTGGCTCCTCCTCACCCTTTTGTGAGTGCAGCTTACAGGGCCCCTTCTGGAAGCAGTCTTCTCTTAGTCCTCTGTCCCGGCAGATGGATGTGGCCCTGCTAGTCTCCTTGGTCTCACCCTGCGTGTTTGTTGTCTCTGATTTTATAATTATATATTTATTTGTTTGTGTACTTGGTATTATGTCGCCTCCTAGATGAGACGTGAGCTTTGTAAACTCAAGGAGTGTGTCTGTCTGGTTCACTGCCGCATTCGAGTCTAGACCATCTGGCACATAGGAAGTAGTCAATAAATATTGCCACATGCATAAATGAATGAACAGATGATGTGGTCAGAACTGCAGAAAAACATCTTCTCTGGCACAAAGGCAGTACTCACATGGGGGAAGACAGCGGCGGGGACAGGGAGAGAAAAAGGAAGGACCACTCTGATTCACTGGGCAAAATCCTTAACACAGGCTGGAGCTGAGTGCCACGCGGGGAGGGATGGGCACCCAGGGAATTCAAAAGAAAATTCAAAGGCAGTGTGGTGTAGCAGAAAGGATGAAGCCAGACTTCCTGAGTTTTAATCCCAGCTTTATTACCAGCTATGTGATGCTGGGCAACTTGCTTAACCTCTCTGTGCCTGAGTTTCCACACCTGTCAGTGGCACCAACACCTTAGGAATTTATGTACCTGAAGGGTTATGTGGATGCAAGGCTGCAGTGGCCCCAGACTGGCCCCCATTGGTGGGCTGACCATCAGTAAAGAAGTGGGAATTACAATTCGTATATATTCAATAGGATTCAGGGGCGGCTGGGCTGAAGCCGCCTCTTTGGCTTCTCCAAGACGAGGGAAGATTTCTAGGAGACGAGCTTTTAAATTCTCAGCTTTTCATAAAAATAGTCTCCACACAGAGCCCCTGGTTTGAAGCAGACGATTCCTTTGTTACTCAGCTGCTGGTGGGTGGGGGTGGGGGTGGTGCCTCGGGATGCTCATTTCCCGAATGAACAGCTGTGCCCTCTCCTCGTTGTAGAGAATAATCATAACACTGCTTCAAACCTTGGCCCAGCCTCCTCCATTCATAGCTCCCCGGCTGCCTGGCAGCCTCAGCACCTGTTCGGCAGCCGGCTGGGAGGGGCCTCAGAGCAAGGAGGCTGGAGCTGAAGGGTGGGGCAGGCCCTGTCCCTGTGCCCTGGCCTCATCCGCAGGGGACTGGGCCTCAGCCTCAGCCTCAGATCCTACCTCTCCCTTCCCTGCCCTCTCTGGCCACCCCAGCCTCCTCCGTCTTCCTCTAGCACACCAAGGCTCACCCCCATCTGAGGGCCTTCTGAGCAAACGTCCCCTCTTCTCACAATGACTTCTCTCTGGATTCTGGCCAGGTTGGCTCCTTCTTGTCATTCGGGGGTCAGCTGAAACATCACCACCTCAGAGAAGTCCTCCCTGGCCATTCCCATCCACTGGCCCATCCCTCTGTCACCAACAGCCCAAGGCCGGTGCTCCACCAGCTCAGGAGAAGAGCCGGCCTTGGCATCAACATTCCAGCCCAAGTCTTGGCATCGGTTCTGACTGGCCGGGCCTGGGCCAGGGGTCCTGTGGACCGAGAGACAGGACAGGGGAGTCCCCCAGTGAGCGCAGGGAGGCAGCGGGTGGTGGGCAGGGGAAATCGCCCTTCTCCATGAGTGTGAAAAGCAGGGGTCTGGAGCCCAGGGGGGTCACTTCGAACCGGCTGGCTGGGTGGAGCCCCACCATCTCTCCCAGCCTGTTCCTCCTCCAGGTAAACCGCACAGACTTGTTATCAGAAGCATATGAGGCGTGTCTGTGAGGGCTCTTTGAAAACTATTATTAGCTTTGAAAGAAAGGAGGACACGGAGGAAGAGGGTGTGGGGCGGGGAGGGTCCTCTGGGCAGGCTCCTCGGACAGGGTGGAGCAGAATCGACACTCAGGCCTCGGGTAACAATGGGCCTCACGGATCACCATCTCTCTTACAGTCTGTGCGGGCCTGATTGTTTTGGGAGGTTCTGGAAGGGCGGGGCATGTGGTGGCGTGGGAGGCCCGGGGTTTAAATACCCTTCGAACCAGGTGATGAAAGCAGGCAAGTCAGTCCTCCTGCCTGAGCCTCTGTTTCCTCACCAGCAAAACTGGGGCGACGATGATGATGAAGTAGATGAAGTATTGGACTGTTGTGAGCGTTAAGTGAGGGCAAAGCAGGCTGCCTCTGCTAGCTATTGTATTCACTATTCATAGTTTGCTGATTGTCTCTTCTTTAACTGCCCCCTCCTTTTCATTTTATTAAGGCTTCTTTTGAAAATGCCAACCTGCCTCAGGAGTCCTGAGGGGGTACCTGAGGGAAAGCCTTCCTTCTTTGCAAGCTGAGGCCGAGGAGAAGGGTCGGGAAGAAGGAGGAGAAACCCCTGGGTGCAGGCTTCCTCCAGACAGCTTGGGGCTTATGTACGAGTTACCCTTGAATCCTCTCTTCCCTACTTTACAGATGGGGCTGTGGGGGATCAGAGTTGTAAGAGACTTGTTCAAGGTCACACAGTTTGGAAGTGCTGGAGCTGAGATTCACACCGGGTCTTACCTGTTGTGGAAACCCCAGCTCTGTCCAGGAGGGCGCACGCGTAAGTGTGTGTGTGTGTGTGTGTGTGTGTGTGTGTGTGTGTGTGTGTGGCAGGCTTATCACTCCCTTGGAGTCCTCTTCAATTCAGTGGAACTATCTCAAGGGTCTACTGGGGTCCCAGATGAGAAAGACATAAGTTCCTGTGACTTGCCCAAGTTCATTCACTCACAAGGGTCTCAGACAAGTAAGGGACAGACCTGAGCACAATGTCGGTGCTGGTGGGGGGCAGGGAACACTGTGAGGGTCCGGAGGGGAGAGGAAGGCCAGAGAGTACCTGGGGACCTTGTCTGGAGCACCCTGGCGGGGCTGGGGGCTTTCTGCTACTGCCACTCTCCTCCCAGACTCACCCTCCACCTCTGCAGCCCCCCAGCAAACACACACACACATTCACGCACTCGCTCACCGGCCCACGTGCTCTCTAATTGCCCGGAATGCAGGCTGGGCCCAGCTCTTCCTCCCCTGCATTCCTCAGCAGCTACTCCCACCTGGCAGGGCAGATTACACCCTGGCCTGGCAATAAAAGGCACTCTCCAAGAAAAGAAGCTTTAGGGCCCCGAGAGACGCAGCTAACTCGCTCCCCCAGCCTGGGCCTGACAGGGGCGGTGGTGTCGCGGCCCCGTGTCCCTTTAAGCAGGGAGTACAAATTCCCACCCCCGTCCCTCCCTCCTGCCCTTCCTGACGTCAGGAGGGAGGCGTGTGTGAGTGAGTGAGGGGCCCGAGGTGCCGCATGCTCACACAGGCGCACACGCGCGCACACGCACACACGCACACGCGGTCATACACACGGCACATCTTTCAGACCCGTCCCTTGCTCCCCGCTCCGAGCGCCCGAGAGAGGCAGAGTGCCCAAGCCAGCCGCGGGAGGCAGTCCCCGACCTCAGCCGCCCGGGAGAGGTAAGGGGCTGTAAGGGGCTGGGTGGGGGCCCGAGGCCACACCGGCCCTACAAACTGGCTTTGGCAGGGGCGAAGGAGGGAGGGACGACCTGGGGGGCTGGGAAGGTGGGCACCTCCCCCGCCCCCCCACCCCGGGGCTGGCCCAGCTCAGTCGTTGGGGAAGAAATGCAGCCAGGATAAGACAGCCGCTTTAGGTCCAGAGGGAAGGTGGGAAGAGGTGTAGATGAGGTCCCCTGGCCCGCCCTCTGCCTGGCCCCCTGTGAGACAACGTGTGTGTCTGCGTGTGCGTATGTCTGGGACTGGTGTCTGGCTGAACAACAGACACCTGCCAAGCTGCAGCCTCCCGTCTGGGGAGCAGGGGAAGAGGAATGACTGGAGAATGATCGAGCCCCCACCAGAGTGCAGCGGGAGCTTCATGGGCCTTTTCTCCTGGGGATTTGGGGCTGGGGAGGGATGGTCAGGGACAGACAGTTGGACCTAAAGCGGCTGTCTTATCCTGGCTGCATTTCTTCCCCAATGTGATGGGGATGATTGTGTTAATTGGCTTGGAGTGGTGGCTCCGTGCTATTATTTTTGCCTCAGAGTCACCCCACCCATAGCTTTTGCCTCTCCCAAGGGCACTCCTCTCCCCTGCCCGGTCTGGCTCTGACCTCCACCCTTGGTGGGATGCAGCCCCCTGTAGGGCAAAGGTGATAAGCCAGGGGCTGCTGGGCCCTTTGCAGTGGGATGCAGGGACAGGGCAGCCTTGGCTGGCGCCAAGTCCCTGCGTGGCCTGACCCTGGCACAAGGAGTCCAGGCAGAGATAAGGGGCGATGCTGGAACCCACAGGGAGACAGCAGGCTCCTGCCAAACTGCCAGCCTGCAGACTCTTCCCATGCAGAGGGGAGGGGGACGCAGGGGAGAACAACAATAAATACAGAGTGTGAACCGCTGCATCGCTGGGGCTGGGGGAGGGGAGGCGGAAGTGCACCCAGGTGGGGGGTGGGCAACCTCTGAGAATCTGTCATCATGCCCGCCTGGATGTGCTCCAGTAGAAGCCTGTCCCTGGGAAGGGGCTGTCCCCAGCCCCCTGGGGGATGAAGGGCCAGTTCCCCCAAACTGATTCCATCCCAGAGGCCGTGGGTCCTCCAAATTCTGGTGTTGCCTTCTCCCAGCCTTCCCCCTACTATTTCCTTGCCTTCTTTTCCAAAAACATCTGTTTTCCCAGATCTGCCCCACCCCTCTGGATCTGTCTGCCCCACCCTCCAAGAAAAAAGGACAAGTGTAAGCCCAGTCTTGTCCACAGAGGCCTCTTCCAGGCCTGGAGACTGATAGGCAATGTTCACAGATGCCCACTGGCTGTGGATGGGGGCTCCCTAAGGGGAACGGGGGTGTCCCACACAGCTGGCTGGAGGGGAGGTGACATCTGCAGCAGGCTGGTCTGGAGGTAGGTCCCCAAGAGTGGCACCAGCAGAGGGCGCTCAGGGCCTGGCTGAGCTGGTCACTTTCACTGGTCACAACCAGCAGGGCCAGGACCCAGAGCCTGGTGGGAAAGAGGCTTAGGCAGTTTGAACCTCTGTCCATGCAGAGCAGCAAGATGGGAGCAAAAAGCAGTGTAGGGGCTCTTCTGCATCCCCAAACCAGTGAAATGATGGTCACCAGGATGAGTAGCAGGGTGCACTGGAAAGGTCAAGGGCTTTTGGGTCACGCTGATTGGAGTTCAGGCTCAGCCATTCTGCATGTTACTTTAACCAGTCTGTTCTTCTTTCTAGGGGGACTCTGAGTGGGAAGGTGACTTGCCCAGGGTCACACAGCTTAGCGCAGCTGGGATGTGAGCATGGCTCTCAGGGTGTCCATCTGGCATCCCCACCCCCACTGGTGCCAAGGACAAGCAAAGGCCTTAATCACAGGAGCCCCCCAGGGTAACATGGGCATGTGACAAGGAGGAGAATTAAAGGGTCTCAGTGAAACTCAAGTATTGACTGGGGCAGCCCCCCCATACACACATGTAGAGACACACACACACACACACACACACACACACACACACACAGACACAGCTGTGGGAGGGGGAAAGAATCAGGTTTAATTAGGTCACCTCCAGCTGCTGGAGAAGCTTGGGCACTGAGGTATTTTAAGGAGTGTCTGGGAGGCCGGGGTGGGGGAGGGGCCCGGGAAGTGCCAGCTTCTGTCTGGTGGTCCTGAGGCTGCTTCCTGGCCCTCCTGGGGCCCACCAAGGACAAGACCCCCACATTCAGAAAGCTCTGTCCCTGTCATTCTGTGTTCCCTGGGCTTCCCACTTCTCGGCCACCATACCCTTTCCTCCCCGCCTGCTTCTCCACGCTGGGGGCTTGGGCTGAGACAGTTTTATTTGGGGGAGTTGTTTTAAAACTTGCCAGGGTTGGCAAGTGACTCACCCAAGGTCATGGTCTGAGTCAGCACACAGCCAGAAATAGAGCCCCGACCCTGTCTCCCCAGTTCTCCCATAGCCCTGCCCTTCCCTCTCCAGGGAATGTGGGCGATTTCAGGGGCTGGCTGGTGCTCTGTGCCTCCTCCTGCCCAGGGGCATTTCTGCACGCTCCCCGCAAACCCCTCCAGGGTGTGGAAGTGCTGCTCCTGACCAGCCGTGTGACCCTGCAACGTCTTCCCCTTTCTAAGCCTCAGTTTACTCTTCTGAAGAATGGGGATAATGTAATTATCGTGCAGTGTTGCGAGGACTAAATGAGGAGGTGAGTGGGGCAAAGGGCCTGGCACCTACTTGGCACATGGTTGATAATATCAGTAGCCATGACTTGTATTAGAATTTCCCTCACTGTTCTCGTCATCTGTCTGTTCCCCTCGCTGGACTTAGGGCCCTTGAAGGGCCCTGCTGTCTGTCTCCCCTCGTGTTTGTTGTCCTGGTGCATGGCACTGTTTCCTTTCAGTGATGCGTGTGTTTTTGACAACTTTAGAGGACAGTTGGACTGACCCTCATTAGTCATCTGGACCAGTGGCAATTCACGTAGCTGAGTGAGGCCCAGAGAGGGGCAGGTGCTTGCCCCATGTCACATGGCACTATGGGTTGAGCCAGCTTGCTTTTCCCTGTGCTGTCCAGAAGGAGAGGTTATTTGCGTGGTCAAGAGAGGACTCTGACGGCCATTTCCTACCCCGTCCTTTCTGGGGGAGCTGGGAATTGGAGGAGCCCCAGCACCAGAGCAGTGGTCACCTGCTGACAGGGTCGAGTCCCAGTCCCATGGCCCTTTAACACTATTACCAGGGCCTCCCTCGGTTATCTCCCAGTAGCCCTGATGGTTGCCTCCCTGGTGTCTGCAGAATCACCAGGCAGCTGGGGTTTGGCCTTCGTGCAGGGAAATGAAGAGGAGCTTGGCTGGCAGGGGCAGAGCCAAAGCACGTGGCCAGGCAGGTGCCCAGTGACAGCGCCTCCCACAACTGTGGGACGGTGCCCCGATTAGCACTGTTTGACAGGTGAGGTAACTGAGGCTCAGAAAGGGAGGGTCGCTCAGCTAGAGCACTGTGAAGAGAGGCAGGATTCAGCCCAGGTCATCTGGGTCCCGAGCTGTCCTCTCTCCCTCCGACTGCTGGTTCTGAAGGGCATTCTTCTGAGCAGGAGATGTCCCCAGGTGGGCATACCAAGTACTGTGAGTGCTGGGCTTTAGGTTGAAAACAATGTTCTACCAACACTTGTTTCTCTGCTCTTGGAGTTTATTTTCCCCTTTAGTTTCTCAGAGAAAGTTCTTTTGGGAAAACTCCAGCCTCATCTCCGCTGAACTAGGACCAGAATTTATCCTCACCAGAAGAGCACTGTTCACCTTCAGACAAATCTGGGTTCTGCCACTTACCTGCTGGGTGCCTTGGGCGAGTCACACAACCTCTCTAGGCCTCAGCTTCTTCATCTGTAAAATGGAAACAATTCTTATTTCAACCTTTCAGGGCAACTGTTCTCTGTAAAGACTTTTGCAGTGTGTATGGCATTTAGACGACAAGAGCCCTAGGATTGGACCTGGAGGCTTGCTCTGCGTCCCCTGGTTCCCTTCTTCCTGGTCTCCTAGGCTGCTGGGCATTGTGAAGCTCTGGTGGGCCCGGAGAGGGAAAGACTCTGCCCAAGGTCACAGAGCAAGCCAGTAGCAATGCAGGCCTGCACCCAGGATTCCTGACTTCTAATCCAGGCTGCAGATTGAGATTGCCCTGGTTGGAGCCCTGGCTCAGACATTGCTATGCAGCCTTGAGTGAGTGACTTAGCCTTTCTGAGCTTCAGTTTTCTTGTCTGCAAAATGGGATAATAATAGCAGCAGCTTTAAAGGGCTGTTGCAGGAATTTAGTAAGAGGAGAAGCTATGAGGGGTGGGACAGGGATGTAGTGAGTGGGTGAGTCCTCGGGGAGGGGGGAAGCGGAGAGTGAAGGGTGGGCTTGGCACTGGGCTGGGCCCTTCCTCCCCCCTCCCCCAGTGCCCAACTTAGCAGCCCTGTCTGGGAGGAGCAGCCTCTCACCCAGCACCTACTCCATTCTTCCCGTGTTCCATCCCATTTCATCCTCTGACGAAGGAGATGGGGAGAGGCCAGAGCAGCACCCCTCCTGCCCTAAAGCCGACCCCCAACCTTTCACTGAGGGCACCCTGGGGGTGGGGGGATATAGTGGAGGAGCAGCCTCAGCAGAGTCCTGTGAAGGCTGGACGCTGCTGGTTCATTTTGGGGAGGGAAGGAACAGGCTGCCCCCCTATCAAGCCTAGCCCTGGATAATTAGTGCATCTCTCCCCGTTTTCACCACCTGGGGACCCTGCTCACTTGGCCTTGGGTTGTGAGGAGGCCTGGCAGGCCAGCCCGGGCCCAGCTCAGCTGCGTCTCCCTGGTAACCGCTGTGGGCTGCCGCTGCCCCTCCCCCATCTCCTTCTCTCCCCTCCGCCCTACGACCTCCCGCCCAGCATCACCTCCGAGCACACCGACCAGGCCTGGGAGAGCTGTGCATTGCGGGGTGCCAGGGCCGTCCTGCTTCCTGGAGGGAGGGAGGCAGAACTGCTGTCCCCACCTGCCACCCTCACCCAGGTCGGGTAGGGGCCACCCAGGAGGGTGCTGCAGGGCCTGGCGTCTCCTGCTTTCCTGCCTGTGTCATCTTGGGGAGCTTGCTGCCTGTCTTCCTTTTTGGAAGCAGTTTATTAGGATGTAATTCACCTGCTGAAGGTGGACAAGTCAATGGTTTCCGGTATATTCACAGAGATGTGTGACATCCCCACAGACAACTTCAGGACATCGTCACCACGAAAAGAAATGTGCTCGTTTACAAAGTCACTCCCCATTTTGCCTCCCCCAGCCCCTAGTAACCACTAAGCTTTCTGTCTCTATGGACTTGCCTGTTTGGGACATTTCACACGAATGGAATCGTGTGATATGTGGTCGTTTGTGACTGGCTTCTCGCACCAGCATAATGATTTCAAGGGCCACCTGTGTTGTCGCGCGCGGTGCCTCGTCTTCCTTCGGGCCGAGTGCTATTCCCCCAGACCACGCCTGGCTTCTCCCTTCTCCGGGTGCCGGAACTGCCGGGCCTTCCCGCCTCCTGGCCCTTGGGAAGAACGTTCACGCACGCTTGCCGTGTGATTGCTCCCCATCTTGAAGCTTCAGTTTTCTTTTCTCTGAAATGGGGATAAAAATGCCACCCCTGGCCTGTCCCTGCCTCCTGAAGTGGGCTCAGGGAGAAAAGCCCCACATCAGCTTGAGGGGGCCATGAGGGGCAAGTGTTGCTCCCCGCCAGCTCTTCTGGCTGGAGGGGCTTGTGTGGGGGGAGGGAGTCTGCACCTCCACTCCCAGCGAGGGCAGAGCCAGCTCATCATCTTGACCCAGAAAGCTCCTACTTGCTGTGTGGCTTGAACAGCGACCAGGACCGGCGTTGAGCAGACGGCTCTTCCAACCCTGCAGAGCGGTGCTTTGGGGCTTTCTGGGCTCTGAGCTCCCAAGAAGGTTTAAAGTCTTCCCTGGAAACTCCAGGCTTGTGGAGCAGGGAAGTCAGGGATGGGGGGGACAAGATGGAGGAAAGAAATAGCTCAGAGATGCACCCCTGACCCCAGAGCCTTTGGGGTGAGGGGGTATAGGAAGGGGGTGAGGAAGTTGAGAACCCATCACCTCCACTCCTACATGCCTATGGACTCTGGGAGCTTCTTTATGTCCCTAGGCTTAGCCAAGCCCCACCCTAGCCTGTGAGAGGTGAGGCAGGGTTTATCAGCTCCATTGCACAGATGAGGAAACTGAGGCCAGTGGAAGTGCTACCCAAGGTCAGTAGCTAATACGCACCTGAACTGGAACTCCCCTGTCAAGGTTTCCTGCCTGGCCCCACTGTGGCCGGTCACCTGCCCCAGCCTCAGTCAAGTCTGGCTCCCATGCTGAGCTGTCCTCCCCAGGGTTCCACAGACTCCCCAACCCCTGTGGGGAGGGTGGGTGGGAAGGTAGGTGCATCAGTGGGGAAACTATGTTTTCTTCCTAGTAGAGGAAAATATAGGGTGATTTTTTTTTTCAAGGTTGTCCAGGCACTGAGTTGTAGACATGGGAATTTCTATTAAATAGCATTGGGAATAGCAAGTGGTCGGGTATCTGCGAGATGCCAGATGCTGTCACACACTAAATTATTGAATCCTCAGCCATCTTGCATGGTAAGTGTCCTCAACCTCATTTTAAAGAGGAGGAAATGGAGCTAAGGAAAAATCGCCAGTCTTCCCAAGAGCTCAGTGTGCTCTCGTCCTGTGCTAAGCACGTAGAAAGTCAGGTAACTCTCACAGCAACCTATCTGTAAAGTAAGAATCAACACTATTCTCATTTTACAAAGAAACTGAGTCAAAGTTAAGAATGTTGACCAAGGCCACACAGACAACAGGTAGAGGAGCCAGGATTCAAACCCACACACCCACCTACCATATTGGAACTGTTAAGTGGCTTGCTTGAAGTCACCAAATTACAAATGACAAAGCTGAGATTCAAGCCCAGGTCTGTGGATTTGAAACTGCTAACACTTGTGCTACACTGTGTTCCAGACCATCATTGGCCATGTTACCCAGCCCTGGAGGTAGAGAATTGAACTTGAAGCTGGGAAGACTTCAAGGTTACTCTTAGCTTGGACCACCATAACAACATACCAGACTGGGGGCTTAAACGGCATTTATGTCTCACAGTTTGGCAGGCGAGTAATCTAAGCTCGTGGTGCCAGCAGGGTCTGGTCTTGGTGAGAGCCTTACTCCTGATCTGTAGACCACCCTCTTCTTGCTTTGTCCTCACATGGCAGGGACAGAGAACAAAAGCTCTCCAGGGTCTCTTCTAAGGACACTAATCCCACCATGCAGGCCCCACTCTCCTAACCTCACCTGAACCTAGTTACCTCCCAAAGGCCCCATCTCGAAATATCAGCACACAGTGTGTGTGTGTGTATGTGTGTGTGTGTGTGTGTGTGTGTGTGTGTGTTAGGACTTTAACATATAAATTTTAGAATGATACAATTCAGCCCATAGCAAGGTTATATGACTGTTTTGTCTTTCTAGTGAGGACACTGAGTCAGGGAAGGGCCATGAGTGGCCTGATGCTACTCTGTGGGTTGTGGCAGGCAGGCCTGGTCCACCAGACTTGTGCCCAGTGCCCAGAAGCTGCCCACCCTGGACCACACTCATCTCTGCCTCTCTCTTCTCCTTCCAGACGGAGCCTGTGGCTGGTAAGGCCGCCGAGCAGGGCCAGGCCGGGCCCTGCCCACAAGGACGCCCAAGCCCTTCACCGGCCCCTGTGCCCAGGAGCCCCCCAGGCTCCCCTGCTGGCCCCACCATGACTTCAGAGCCCACGTCATCCCCGGTTGTGCCCCCGCTCCACTCCCCCAAGTCCCCTGTCTGGCCCACCTTCCCCTTCCACCGGGAGGGCAGCAGGGTCTGGGAGCGGGGCAGTGTCGCATCACGGGACCTGCCTAGTCCCCTGCCCACCAAACGGACCAGGACATACTCAGCGTGAGTACCTGCCCCTTGCCAGACCCCAGGGATCGTTCCCCAGGGAAGGGCTCCAGCCCTCTCCTTCTCCAGCCCTGATGTCCTCCCTTAGTCCTTTCTAGTAACTGCAAGTGCTCATTCATCCAACCTTTCACCTGGTCATCTGCCAGCCATCCCCCCATTCATTCCACAAAGATGTGTGGAGCTCTTGACCAAGGGAATCCAGTTCTGAGTAAGACAGAGTGTCAGCCCACAAGCTGTATCCAGTCCAGAGGGCATTGGTCCGCCATGCACGACCCCTGGCAGGGTTGGCAGTGAGGCCCTAGCATTGGGCACCAGGGAAGATGATGGCTTAGCTGGGTTTGGGAGATACATCAGGTGAAGGAGGAAGTTGGATCATGGAACAGCCTGGGCAAACACAGAGGCATGGCGTTGACCTTTGGAGTGAGCTGAGCAGGCTGCATGAAGACCAGCCCTGGGCCTTTGGGGTTGGGTACTAGGGGAGGACAGATGGGGGAGGGGTTTTGTGGGAGCCACAGGGAGACTGACTTGGCCAAAGGAGGAGTTTTTTTTGTTTTTTTTTTAAATAGACTTTATTTATTTATTTATTTATTTTATGTGGGTAGTTCCCTGGCCGGGAATTGAACCCAGGCCACAGCACTGACAGTGCCAGCGCCGAAGCCTTAAGCCACTACACCACCGGGGAACTCCCATGGAGGAGTTTTTTTGACAAGTGCTGATTGTCCTCTGTGTTGAACCCAAGGCCAGGCACAGAGCAGATGCTTAATAAACGAATGAATGAATGGATAGATGAGTGAGTGACAAAAGAGTGAATAGGGTACCACTACTCCGGGAGACAGTGAGGAGGGGACAGTGCTATACTGAGATGGGGGCCCTGGCCGGGAGTCAGGCGACCCACTTGCCAATTCCCCTCTCTGGGCCTCAGTCTGTATATCTGTCAAATGGGATGACCGGAGGACTGAGCTAATAAGTGTGAGGTTCCTGACCTGGGGAGGCTTTCCCACAGCCCTGAGAGAGCTTGCAGTCATGGCCCAGGAGGATTGTGGGGGTCCAGGGAGGGGGTCTACAGGCCACAGCTCCAATTCCCCACCCTATCCTCAGGACAGCCCGCGCCTCGGCTGGCCCCGTGTTCAAGGGCGTCTGTAAGCAGTTCTCACGCTCACAGGGCCATGGCTTCATCACCCCCGAGAACGGCTCCGAGGACATCTTTGTGCACGTGTCGGAGTGAGTCCCCCCGCCCTCCTATTCCTGGCTGGGCCCTAGGCTGCATCCCAGCAGTGCTTCAAAGAGGTCTCCCCAGGCCTCCCTCTCACTGGCTGAGATCTGTGCTCCTAGCATCTTTCTCCTCCTCTCACAGGGGCTGGGGGTGCATGAGATGAGGGATGGGGCCAGGTGGGGAGGGGGCGCTCACACCCCAGGAGCCCTGGGGTCCTGTCTCAGCATCGGCATGGGGGGTTGAGAAGGCCAGGCCAGCCCACGGGCCCTTCTGCCTGAAGGGGCCTTCAGGTGGGTAGGTTAGGAGGGGAGAGGTGGGGCTAGGCCTGTGTACCAACCCTAATACCAGGCACGACCTGAGGCTCTTCTCAAGAGCCTCAGTGACCTCCCTATGCCCTTTCACATCGCACTTCATCCCCAAACATCACACAGAGAGGAGGGGGCAGTTTATGATCCCCATTTCCCAGATCAGAGGGCTGAGGCCCTAAGGGAGGCTAGGCCACAGGGGTATCCGGGGAGTGGGGCCTGCTGCTGGGCTGACACTCCTCTCCTGCCCACCAGCATCGAGGGGGAGTACGTGCCGGTGGAGGGCGACGAGGTGACTTATAAGATGTGCCCCATCCCGCCCAAGAACCAGAAGTTCCAGGCTGTGGAGGTCGTGCTCACCCAGTTGGCCCCACACACTCCCCACGAGACGTGGTCTGGCCAGGTGGTGGGCTCCTAGGCTGGGCGGGGAGCCCCCAGGGTGGACGGGCGGCAGCCGGCTCGGTGCCCCAATGCACTTGCTGACAGCCCCCTGGGCAGCCTCAGTGTGCACGTCTGTCTATCTGTGCTTGTGGCCGTGAGCGTTCGCCTCCATCCACCCCTGTGACCTGTGACTGCTGTGTGAGCTGGACCGAGGGGGAGGCCACCACACCTGCCTTCTCTGCTTGTCCACTCTCTCCCCTTCCTCCCCTCCCTGCCATGTCAGCACAGGACCCTCTCGCCCTCCTGCCCACTCATCCATGTGTCCACTGAGCCTCTGAGGGCCCGTGTCAGGCCCGGGCTGGGAATCAGGGGGCCCCACGGGGCCCTCGCCTGAACAAGTTTGCTCCCTGGCCTCTGCCTAAGGCCCTGGCCTGTGGACCAGACTCTGCCTGTGCTACTCACACCTCCCACCCTGGGCTGGGGTCCCCCACTGTTGCCTGGACCCCAGCCTCAGAAGCCAGGCCAGTGAGCACTTTGGGGGGCCTCCCAGCCTCTGGCAAGGGAAGAGGGAGAAAGGTGGGGTTAGGCAGGCCCCTCCTGGGAGCCATGGCCCAACCTTCTTTCTTCCTGTCCTCTCCTCAGCACACACTGGAGAGGTGGGGAAGAGGTGCCTATAGGCAGGGGGCAGCTTGGGGGTTCTCGTGTTGCCGGCTACAGTCCTTCTTCCTCAGCCCAGCAAGGGCTCTGTGAACCCCAAATTGAAGCCACATCTCCCCCTCCCTGGGCCACGCTGAGCCATGCTGCCTCCACTTCCCGAAGGAGTATGGGTCTGTGAAGGGGTCGGGACACGTCTCCTCCAGCTCGGGTGGCGCCATCCCATTTGCCGACTCACCATCCCCACTGATGCTCTGCCTGTGCCCAGCCATGGTGGCTGCTGAGGACCTAGTGATGGATGGACGCACGTCCCCTGAGGCAGGGCCAGTCTGAAGCACCCACAAGAACAGCCTGAAGCCTGGGAGGCCACTAGCCCTGCAGCCCCCTTGTAGGACCCTCTTCCCAAAGCTGTGTGACGGCGGCCCCTGCTGGCCCCCAAGCCAGTGGCTGCGCTATGGTCCCTCTGTTCTCTGTCCTTAAGGTGTGTACGTGTGTGGTGTGCATTCACTCTTGGGCGGTGGTTGGCCTGACCTGGGAGGTTAGGGAGGACTTCCCCTCCACCACCAGCCCTCCTGCCTTCCAGAGCACGTCTTCTGATATGGGGGGGGCGGGGGCTCAAGGGAGGGCCTGCCAGGACACCCAGTCTGAGTGAACAGAGGCTCAAATAAATGTCCAGGATGAGGGGGTCAGTGACCATCTAGGATCCCCAGCCGTGAAGGTGGCCCAGGGTACAGATCAGCAGGTGTATGTGTCCCACCCCTGTCCCAGTCCCCACCAGAGGGACTGGGAACCCAGAACTGCTGCAATGTGTTGGCTAACCCCCAAAGCTGAGAATGGCCCAGCCTGACACCCCACTCTGAGCTGGGGCTACTCTGCCAAGGCCTGAGCCTTTTCCTCTGAGGAAGAGGACTCCTGGCCTCCTTGGTGGCAGGTTACTTTCTGTGAGTAGACCCCTTTTTCAAGCCCTAGCCAGGAGGCAGGACGTGGGAACATCAGGCCTGGGGGTGCCTGGGGTGGCAGAAAGGCAGCATCGCTCCTCACTCACGGCCCCATGTGTCAGTCAGAAACCCTCCTGAGCCCCCCAAACACCGAGACTTCCCCATTCTTCCTAACACTGGCAATAAACCCTCTACTGTGACTCAGCCTGGCCCAGAGCTGCCTCTGTCTGTCTGGTCCCTGGGGGAGGATACTGCGAACAGCCCTTGTTTGGGGTTTCAATGGCCCACCTCCTTGACTGGATCAAAGACTTCCTGTTTCCTCTCTGCAAAGTGGCAGCTGTAACAGCCCGTGTCTGGGGCCAATTACCCACTCAGAAATGATGTCGTATCTTGTTCCGGGAACTTTAATGTGTGTGATAAAGTCCTTGCAAATGTGCACCTTCCCCACTGCTCCGCACCCCGTCGGGACGGGCAGGCAGGGCGGGCTCTGTCCCGTATGGGCACTGGCGCGCGCCCCCATCCCCCCCGGCATAGGCAGGACGCTGTTCTGTTCAGAAGTACAAGCAGCAGCTGTAGCCAGCCCCACCAGGAGCTCACCACGGGGATGGTCATTGACACCAACCCTGGCCCCGCCAAGGGGGGCTGTGCAGCAGGTAACATGAGGCAGGTGTCCTGGGCCAGAGGAGAAGGGGCCTGGCCCCCCACCCAGCACCAGGGCCGGGGGCTCTCTTTAGGCCTGGGCGGAGGTCTCTGGCGGCCCCCGTCATGCCTCATGGGCTGTCTCTGGGAAGAAGATCTCACGGCATCGCTGCACTGTGTCCTGAGGGGAGACCACGCTGTGGCCCACAGTCCGGGGGTCGGCATAGATCTCAAAGTCGTTCCCACCCTGCACAGATGGAGGGCAGAGAAGGCATGTGCACAAGTGGTACCTGGACCAGGTTCCCAGGACTGGGGCCCACCTGGCACAGGGTGCTCCGAACACCGGCCCCTACACAGCTGCTCCTTCTCCTGCCCCCTCAGAACTGCCAGAAAGGCCCCCTTCTCGGCCTTCACAGGTCTGCCCGGATTTGCTCTGTGATGTGGGGCAAGTGTCCAGCCAGCTCTGGGCCCCAGCCTTCCAATCTGTGTAATGGGGCTGGAGAGCACTGGCAGTTCTCTGGGAAATCTCCCAAGAGGTGTGTTTTGTCACCCTGTGTCCTGGCCTTGAGCTGGGGTGACGTGGGGTGGGAGGGACCTGGGTGGAGCCATACTCACGGGGCTGGTCTCATTCCCAAAAAAGTGGATGGTGTCAAAGCTGTCCTGGTCCAGGCTGTCCAGGCAGTAGCGCTTGTCCCAGCCCTCAGGGAAGACGTCAAAGCTGATCATGCCCCCTGTGGAGGGGCAGTCAATGACCTGAGTGCCTACAGAGTGCCAGGCACAGACTTGGGGTCCTCCTGGGAGTTACGATCCAGGGGGGTGAACAGGCGGTAAACAGAGCAGGCCTCAGAGCACATAAGTCAGCAGGGCAGGGGAAGGGGCGCTCCTCAGCCAGCGTGCTCAGGGGCGACCTCTCTGAGGTGATACTGAGCAGAGACCTGAGCCAGAGTGGTGATGGCTACGGAGTGGAAGTCCAAGCCCCAGCACAGCGAGTACAGTTCCCAAGGTGGGGAAAGGATGGCAGGGGGAGGTGGCAGTGGGAGAGCAGCTGCGTTAGCCACAAAGGTCCTGGAATGAGGCTGCTGGCAGCAGAGGTGTGAGCAGTGGTCAGATTCTGGAACATTCTGCACATGGGGACCTGGGACTTGCTAGTAGACTGGACTCAGGGAAAGGGTGAGAGAAAACTCAAGGGAGACGCTGCAGTTTCTGGCCTGAGCCAGTGGGTGGGCTGTGGGGTGTTGAACGGGTTTAGGTGGGGAAGACTGGGGGGGCCGTGATGTATGGAGTCCTGCCTGTTCGGGAGGGGTGTCTGGGGAGCACTGCCCGGCCATGGCGGCGAGGGCCCTGGGGAGCTCTCAGGCCCTCCGTGGGGCAGACATACCTCGGGAGAACCTCAGCCCTTTGCCTGCAAACTCAGTTTTCAGAGCCTCCACGAACTTCTCCCGGATCTTCTCCTTCTGTAGGAGGGAAGGGAGCAAGCTGAGGCTCAGAGGGCTGCTGTGTGCCAGGCCCTGTGCTGGGCACACAATTTGGGTGAGCTCACCGAATCATCCAGGTGGATATCATGATCCCCACTTCACAGATGGGAAACTGGGGCTCAGAGGGGGTAGCACCTGTTCAAAGTTACCCAGCCTGTGGCAGAGCAAGGGCCTGAGTCCAGAAGGTCTGTGACAGAACACTCGGTGTCAGATCCTGCCAGTGGGGACATGAGCAGGGTATTGTGAAGGACTCCTTGGAGTAGAGGCTTGAGGAGGAAGGTTGAGGGGATTGGGCAGTCTGGGTCCCAAATCACAGAATCCATCTCAGAACAGCGTTCCACCCCATCAGCTCAACAAGCAAACCACGGATCAGACACCAGAAAGGAGCGTGAGGAGCCACGAGTGCATGCGAACCTGTGAAGAAGTGGCAGTGGTGCTAAGAGAGGGGTCAGCAGGGTGCCGGGCATGGCCACAGCTCAAACCACACAACGCCCAGCAGTGCCCGTCCCCACCTCTCGGCAGGACCTTGGAAGTCTGCAGCACATCTACAAACACGAGCCCAAGGATCCCTAGCCTGGCTCTGCTGTGGCCAGAGAGGGACAGCCGTTTTGGCTGGTGCGCTAATGGGGGTCCCAGGAGTGAATGGCTTGCTGAGCATAGGCTCTCCGTGGCCGAGGCATGGAGGTGGGCAGTCCCCATGTGCCCAAAGCAGTGGGAAGGGCTCGGCAGGACAGTCAGCTCACAGAGAGCCTAGAAGAAGCCTGGTTGGGGAATTTAGACACATCCTGGGGACTGGAAGGCGCCGGGGATTTCGGAGCTCGGGAGTACTGTGCCCACTACTGCGTCTGAGTCGGTCCCGGAGTTGGGTGGGACTGGAATGGAAAGAGGCAGGCGGTTGCCAGCGGTCTGGTGCCCAGAGAAGTCTTGGTCTGGTGGGGACATGAGCTGTAAGGCCCCACGTGAGCCAGCCTGAGAGAGAAGGGCAGGCTGCCTGGGTTCCAGGCCCAGCTGCTGTCCTTCCTGGCTGTGTGACCATAGGCACGTCACCTGACTTCTCTAAATAAATGTTCCCACGTGGCCTGGGATGGCTGTACCTTCTGTCTCTGGAGAAGCAGGCTACTCACTGGACAGCCCCAGGTGCTGAGTCCAGCCTCAGCAGGGACTAGCACTGTGACCTCAAGCTGGTCACCTACTCTCTGGCCTCAGTATCCTCATCTACAGAAAGGTATGAAGGAGAGTAAAGCATTGATATGGGACCTGGGGTGGTGTAGGGCACCCAGGAGACCGGCGGTCCATGCCCCTCACTGCCACTGGAAGCAGGTGAACAAGGGCCAAACAAGGTGGTAAGACAGTGGGCACTGGTGCCTGTCCCTAGGGGAGGGAAACCATTGGTGTCGGAAAAATGCATGCATGCCTACAACCGTGACACATAGTAGGTGGCCAAAAGGTTACTGGTTCTCAGAACACCATCCCAGTGAACCGTGTCACTGATGAGAAAATAATGGCTCACAAAGGTTGAGTGCCTGAGGTCCTACAGCCTAAGGTTACGCAGTTGGTGTCACCTTGTCCAGTTCCGAAAACTCGATTCGCTCCTCCAGGGTGCAGCTCCGGCCGATGGGGGAGATGTTCAGCATGCCGTTCCGGAACTCGATGAAGGTCCCACTGATGGTGGCAGGGGTGGGAGGGATGGTGGGGAGCCAGAGAGAAGGAGAGTGGCCCTGAATTCAATCCAGCCCCATCTGGACTTCACAGGGGACAAGAATCCACCCACCAGTAAGTCCGGGCCGAGCATCGAGCATCTCCAGGTCCCACTGGAGACACCCACCCCTCTCCTCCTCAGGCCCAGGACTGGGAGCAGAGGCCAGGCACTAGGCTGGGTGGGGTCTCACCGCTTCTTGGGCAGTCTAAGCAGTGCCATGTAGCGGAGGCAGAAGTTGATCAAGTCCTGTAGCAGTTCCTCCCCGAGGTGGTTCTGGATGGTCTGGGCAAGGAACACAGGGCATGTGGTGGGCATGTGGTGGGCATGGCACCTCTCCCTGCCTCCCAGGACAGAAGGCACCCATGGACTGTCTCACTGTAGAGAAGCTTCCCAGGCTAAGACCATGGGGGACACTGACCTGCTTGGAGAGCAGCCGTCCATGCTTATACTGCACTGTCCCATTCTCGGCAAACACATAATCAAATTTCTCAATGACTTCAGGGACACATAGAGGCCAAAGGAGAAAGAGAGAGTGTGAGAGCAGGTACCCAGAGCTACGGGGCAAGGAAGCCACACTCCTTGTTTTGGCATTCAAAGCCCCTCTGTTCCATCCCGAACTTGCTTTTCTAGCCTCCTCACCTTCTGCAGCTTTGGTTTTTTCAGAACAAGCAAACAAGCCGTCAGAGCTCTGAGCCTTTGCTGGGTGCAGGTCCCTCGGCCTGCAGTTCCCTCCCCCTCGCCTCCCCCTTACTCCTCCCAGATTCCCCCCTCCCTCCTCTGGAAGCCTCGCAGGGCTCCTCAGCAGAGGGCGCCATTTCTGCTCCGCTCTCCCGCAGCCCCTCTATACAAGGGCTTCCCTTTTGCACAGCTTCCATCACTGTGTTTTCAAGGCTGGTTGCCTGGGGGAGTGTTCAGCCCTGGCTGCCACTAAGCGTGGCAGGAGTGGGCGAGAGTAGGGAGACAGAGAGGACACAGCCAGGAGGCTGTTGCAGGGTCCAGTTGGGAGGCGATCGCCTGGACAATGGTGGGGCAGTGGAGATGGAGACAGGACCCATAAGGAAGTATTTCTGGACTGGCTGATGCAGTGAACAAGGGGTGGGGGCAAAGAGAAATTCTAGAAGTTCCTGGTTGCTGGAGGCATTTGCCTCCACTGAGCAGCTGAGATCAACAACTCAGCTGAGATAGGGGTTCTGGATCCAAACACTTCCTGGGTGACTTCAGAATCTTCCCTCTGTGAAACGGGACACTCATGCCCACCCTGAAGCTTGGTCGTGAGGATTAAATGGAAGGACGTAAACACATGGTCATTTTGAACAAATGGTAGCTGCTACTGATTGTGCCCATTTTAAAGACAAGGAAACTGAGACTCAGCAGGGAGAAATGAGCATGTAAACTATGTCAGGGCAGGATTCTGCCTGCCTCGTTCCCTGCTGTTCCTCCTCAGCCTGGCACACTGCCCGGCACATGGTAGGTCATTACAAACTGGTTGCTAAATCAGTGAGACAGACATCTGGCTGTTGCCTCAACTTGCTTTGCCCCACAGTTGCAGGACTGGGTCTTTGAGGGCACATCGGTCCAGGGGTCTCCAAACTCCCCATCCCGACTGTGGAGCTGGCTCTGGCTGGCTCCTCCTACCTTCATCCCCCTCTCCCAGCTGCTCAGCAATCTTGGAGTAGTCCGAGCCGCCCACCACACCGATCTGCACCCTACTCCGCAGCTTCTGCAGGAAGGCGGCCACCTCAGGGTCAATTTTCTGCAGCAGAGCAGAAGAACAGGGCTCTGGCTGTCAGCATGTCTGGGACCTCCACTTAGCCCTCACTCAGTGTTCAGGATCCAGGGAGCCCCATGCTCCACCTAGATCGGAGGTAGTTCAAGGTTTTGAACCCAGGTCTTAAAAAATTAGATGCACTTGGGTTCAAACTCTGGCTCAAATCCCCCCATAGCAGGATGGCCTTGAGCAAATGGCTTTGCCTTTCTCTGCCTCCTTTGTCCCATCTATAAAATGGGGATCACAATAGCAATATCTGGAGGGGGTTCGCTGTTAGGATTAAGTGAGATAGTGCATCCAAGTGAACAAGCAATGGACTGGTGACTGATCCCATGAAAAGATTCCCACCAAGGAAATGTACACTAAAGAGTTATAATCCATGTTTTCAAATATTCAGATATTCAAAGCTGACAGAATCAAAGGTGGACGACAGTGTAGGAGAGGCAGGCACTCTCAAATGCTGCTGGTGAGGGTGTAAATTGGTACAGCCATCTGGCAAGATCTATTAAAATGCAAGTGTCCCGTCACCCAGAATTCCCATTTCTCTTGCCTTCTTGTATTTGGAGGTTCACTGGGGTATGGTTCATAACAGTGGAAAACTACAAACAATTTACATGCCTGTCAATCAGAGAATGGTGCATACCTGCTCTGAAATGTAATACTGTGGTTGCACAGAGTAAGGCAGGCCTGTACTTCTGATACGGGAGAGTCCCGAGTCATGCTAACTGTAAAAAGCAAGTTGCAGGAAGGCACACACAGTATGATGTATGATACCACTTATTTTTAAAAAGGTCTCATAAAACAATGCTTAATATTTCCTCTGGGCAAACAGAGATCCAAATAAAGGTACGGAAGGAAGCCACATGACAGGCAGCCAGGTTATTTCGGGGTAGGGGTGGAATCCTGACATAGCCAGAGGGAACTTTAGCCTTCTCTGTTATGTTTTCACTCTTTACAAGAGAATACATTGATGAACACATGTATAATTCAAAATTAACTTTTAAAAAGCTCTAAGGACAGGGCCTGGCAATAGCATTAAGACACTATTCTTAAACAGGCTGTTTGGTCAGTGGGTGGGGGAAAGGGTCGTGGCTGTTCCTAGACTCTGCCACCCTCCCTTCACTGTCATCTTTCTTCCATCCCTGAGGACCCTGGGAGCTGCTAGAAGGCAGGGCAGCCTGGTATCTCCCTATGTCCCCAGGGCCCAAGCCAGGACCCTCCATAGGGGAGAGGATGTGATATGCAGGACCTAAGAGGGGAAGCTAAGAGCTGTGTTCCCATCACTCTCTGCTCTGTAACTGAGCCCTACAGGCTTCCTGCTCTAGATCCCTCAAGTGGTCCTTGTGACCCCAGACTGGAGGGTAGAGTACCCTCAGGGTGGGCAAGAAAGAGGCCTGCTTATTCAAGCACCCGGTTGGTGAGGATGGGTTCTGGGGGCTCAACCAAGGTGAGATCCAAAGGGAGAAAAACTGGGTGTGGAGCAGAGGTTGGAGGATCAACACCATGTGATGCATTTAGAAGAACTGCACTCCCACCCTCCCAGTGCCACAATATCCCCAATGCGACCAGTCTAGGCCTGAGAAGTCTCACCTCCGGGTGGGCGGAGTCCATACTCAATTGAAAAGGTACAGTAAACCCTCCTTTCCTTCTTTCAAGGCTAGGAGTGGGAAGTAAAGTGGGGTAGAGGCTTGAGAAACGAGACCCAGGCCCAGGCCTGAAAAGTTCAGGTGGGATGTCTCCGAAACCCCCTGACCCCCACCAGATGGCGACTCTGACGTTTGGGTGCGCTCCGAACCCTGTCTGAGACCCTGGGTTTAGACGCCAGTTTCGAGATACCGGTGCGTCCTAGGGCTGAACAGGGGTGGGAGCCCGGCTGAGGAGGTAGGGGTTGTCCCTGAGCCAGGCCTTGGTGTGTGGAAGCCTGGCGGGGAGGTGGGGACGGAAGCTTGGCCCCCACTTGCAGCCTCCGCCTCTTCCCTCCAGAGTCCGACCCACCCTCGATACTTCCGTGCAGAATGTGGGCGCAGAAGCTCGGGGGGTGACGTGGGGGGCCAGGTGCCCATCACTCCCAGCCGGCGGCCCCGGGGTGTCAGGGGCCGAGTACCGCTGTATCCCACACAGCCTCTGGGGTCCGGGTCACGCCGCTGCAGTCCCCACTTTCGGCCTCCGGGTGTCCGCGTGACACTCCCGACCGGAGCTTTCGAACGTCCAGGCCCTACCTGGCGAGCCGGCGTGAGGGTCCCGTCCACGTCAAATAGGCAGAGGACGCGCTCCTTCCTGCGGGCGCCCTCAGCGGTCACAGCCATGGCTGCAGCTCCGCGCGCCGGACAGAGTCGCGGGATGTGGCGGCCGGAGCCGGGCCAACAAGAGGCTGGCAGGGCGGGGGCCTGGGAAGGGCAGAGATGGGAGAAGCCCGCAGGCGGGCTCGGTTGCGCCTAAAAAGCAGAAGGGGCGTGACCAAGGCGTGGTCTCGGCCGAAGGGCTGGGCCCGGCCGGGGCGGGCGGGCTCGTAAGGGTGATTCTGATTGCACCAGGTGGATAAGGGGCGTGGAATAGGGAGGAACAGGACCCGGCAAAAACGGTTGGATAGTTCCAACCCACACGGAGGCGGGGCTAGGCCCGGCGGGAAGTGAAGGGCAGAACCCGGAAGAGAGGGGCGGAGCCAGAGTTGGACCGTGGTGGGATGATTCTAATTGCATCTGGTGATGGAAGGGATGGATGGGGCCGGGTCCTCGAACCTGCAGTGCAGGGCAGGGCGGGGAGAGGGCGGGACTCAGGGAGCCTAGCTGTCCCAACTCTCCCCGTTCACCTTCAATCACTCTGTGACTCGCCCCTCCCTGTAATGCCTTTGCCCTATAAATCTCGAGCTTTAAGAAATCTCTTGATGGCCTTTGCTCAGACTTCGGACTTTGCCCGGTGGCCTTTCCATCTCTTACTCCTCCTGCTATCATTCTGTGCACCCCATAAGGCTCAGCTTATGGGAGTTCCCTGGTCGTGTAGTGGCTTAAGGCTTCAGCGCTGGCGCTGTCGATGCTGCAGCCTGGGTTCGATTCCCAGCCAGGGAAATACCCACATACAAAATAAAAAGGCTCAGCTCACAGTCCACCTCCTTCAAGAAGCCTTCCTGTATCCCTCTATTTACAATAATTTAATCATCACATTGACTTTGGAGTCAGTTTTAGGCTGCCTTCTCAGCTCCACCACTATGTGACTTTGGGCAAGTCACTTCACTTCTCTAAGCTTTGTGACTCCGTGTGTAAAATGGTTAGAAGACCACCTACTTTGCAGGGTTGCTTTGCACATGAAAAGAAAGAAGTGTAAAAGAGCCCAGCCCACATAGTACCTGACACATAGCAGGTCCACTCCAAGATGTGCTTGGTACTATTACTGATAAAACAGCTATTGCTTGTCTAAAGTCTTAAAAATGTGCAGATCCTTTGAACCAGCAATTCAACTTACAGAAAATAAGAAAAGGAAAAAGATTGGGGTATTGGTTAAATCAACTATGGTCCATCTATAAGATAAAGCCATGAAAATCTATGTTGTAGAATATTTAACATGAAAAAGCATGATCCTATTTTTGTAATAGAAAAGTAGCAGGCTGTCTTTGGGTGTTGGTGTCCCTGTGAATTTCAAAGAATTTTTCTCCCTTGGAAATAAATGTGTCATCTGCAGCTTCCTTTTCTCCAGGGTTCCCTATTTCTTCCTCCTTCCACACTCCAGAGCCAAAGACCCACCTCTAGGTCCCTCTGGGCTCTCAATGGTTTCCCTTCAGCTTGAGGCTGTGCCTGGGAGAGGATTTTGGCTGCATTTACCATCCTTTCCCTGATGGCCTGTGGTCAACTCTGGCAGTTTTGGTCCTACAAAGAACACTCACCCACTTACCTGTGAGTGGCATTGCTGCGCATCATGCTTTTGATGGCCTCTTTTTCTGTCTTGGTAACTGCCCTGAGGAAACCATGGAAACTGCAGTCTGGTCCCCGCTAACTATTAGGACGTGAACAGGTCACCTTCCCTCACTGGCCTCAGTGCCTTCATCTATATAATGGGGACATAATCCCCACCTGCAAAAAGGTGAAATATTAATAACTGATACTTATTGATATCTTAGGATGTGCCAGCTGCCATACTGGGCACTTGACCACATATCTTTATTCACTCTCACAGCAGCTTGAGGAGGTGTTTTTGTCTCTGCTTGATGAAGGAAAAGGAAAGGAATGTTCTGAATGCTGCACAGAGCACCTAGCAGGCCAGCAGGGCTGAGACCAGGGTGAGTTGGGTGAGTGAGGCATTGGCTGCAGGCACAAATTTTAAGGCAGCACCAAAGAGCTCAGTAATCAAGATAAATAATGTTTATATGTGTTTTTTGTTTTATATTTTTGTTTTTTGTTTGGTTCCCTGACCGGGAAGCGAACCCAGGCCGCGGCGATGAAACCTAGCCACTAGACCACCAGGGAACGCTCAATATGTGGTATTTTTTTAAATCAAAATTAATGCAAAAAATGTCATGATGAACAAAATATCAAAAAAAAAAAATGTTTTAAAGACTGGATCAATAATCATGCTGAGGAGTCATACTGGAGCCTGAGGCAAAAGGAAATGTCTGTCTTTCTTTCCAGGCCTCATTCATTAAACAGATGTGTTGTGCCAGACAGTGTTCTGGGTCCTGGGAATACTGTAAGGAACAAAACAAGAAGCTTTTGTTTCTTTTTGGATGCAGACAGCAAACAGAACAATCTCCAAGGGAGAGAAGACTGATTTCTTTCTGCTGCACTTCCTGCTCTACCTAGATCTGGTCTCTGTAACTCCAGCCACTGGCAGGGCCCACCTAGCCTAGAGCCTGTGGGTGGAGCTGGAACTGCCCAGATTAACCTCCACTGTCTCACAGCTGACACCTATTCCTTTGCTTAAGAATTCCTAGGAAACTGGTTAAAGGCAGGCCCCATCCCTGGTGCAGGAAATCCAGAAGCCGAAGCTGTAGGATGGGGCCTACAGGGCAGAACAGGTGTTTGTCTCCTATGGATTGGGTCCACCTTTCCAAAGACAAACAAAAATAACCTCTCAACAGGCTCTAAAGCACACCTAGCCTTGCAAATACCTCTCACAGTCTCTCCCTGAATTCTCACTACAACCCATTTCAGTGATGAGGATACCGAAACCCAGAGAGGGAAGTGAATTCCAAGGCACAGACCCAGGAGACCATGTGGAGTGGCCCTTATATCTATTAGTATGTCCCTTTAAGAGGGAGGCTCGTTCCTGGCAACTGGTGTTCAGATAGTGCCCTGGGGAGGCCCTGGGGGAAGCAAGGAGTGGGACTAGGGGAACTGGGACTGAGAGAACTGGCTAGAAGAGTGTTTCCAGAGCACCAAAGGAAGCCAGGCCTGAGGGCAGAGGGCCTGAGACCCATACCTGGTGCCATCCTGCTCAGGAAGGAAGACTGGGCTCTTCTGAGCCAAACAGTTGGCTGAGGTTTGCAGGTTAGTGACTTCCGTGTTTGTTTTGGGCAGTGTAGCGCCTACCTTGGGGGTTTCACTTACTTTTGCCAGAATCCTGAGGTGAGTATCCCTTTGCTCAATTTCCTGATGTAGGTACTGACACCAGAGAGGTGAAGTGACTTTCCCATGTCACACAGCACAGTCAGGATTCACATTCAGTTCCATGCCCCTAAAGCCCATGCTTTTCCCTGGCCCCTTGGTGGAAGGCCAAGTGTCACCATGTTGTTGAATGAATATAGGGAGTGCTGACCCTCTGTTTCCCTATCTCGAGTGTGACCTTTTGAAGGTAGGCAGTCCCAGCCCAAGGGGCAGCCTCAGTGTAGTAGGAGTAGTTAGACTGACAGTTCCTGGGGCTGAATGTCCCATCCAGGTGACCTTGGGCAGGTCCCTCCCACTCTCTGAGTCTGTTCCTCATCTATAAATGGGACTGCCACTGCCACCCTCACTGGGCTGTCAGGAAGATGAGGGTGCAGAGGAGGAAATGTGCTTAAAGAGGCTCTGCAAAAAACAGGTCAGGACTGGTTGCTAGTTTTAATTCTATCTCGGTTCAGGGGCAGTGGGAGGTTGGGGAGACTGTGGGTGTTGGGTGTTTTTTCTCCATTTTTCAAAATGCCTGCAGCGCTTACATTGTTTTCACAATAAACAAGTCTGTGGAGGGGGTGGAGGCTGTTGCTGGGTTGGCACAGGCCCCTTGGGGCTCCCTCAGCCAAAGCCAGTGGGGACAGAGATGGCCAGGCCCCAGCACTGCCCCACCTGGGGCAGCGGTCTCCTGACAGCTGGAGTTAGTGATCTCTGTGGGTCAGAGCTGAGTCATGAGGATGTTGAGACTTGGAGCAAATCACTCCTCACCTGTCATGCTAGGGGTGGGAGAGGAGTCTCACTAGGAGAGGCCTTGGAGACTATCTGATCCATAGTTTTCATTTTATAGATGCAGAAGCTGATGCCCAGAGTGAGGAAGGCCTTGACCAAGTCTTTGAGGCAGAGGCTCAATCCAGGTTCAGGAATTTTTATGACCCACCCCTCCCCCTCAGTGTGGGCCTGCCAGGACTGAATTGGTGGATTGATTCCCTCTGTGATGCCAGCTATGTGCCAGGCCCTGTGCTGGGCACTCAGGTGATCACAGCCTGGCTCTGACCCAGCTGGTGGGAGTGTGAGAAGAGGCACCCACGGGAGGGAGGGAAGGACTCTGGGTGGGGAGAGAGATCAGGAAGGCTTTGCAGAGGGAAAAAGGCTTTGCGCTGGGCGTTTAGCGCCTGGTAAGGTGTTGCTCTGAGGATAGGTAGAGAGGGCTCCAGGTCCAGCAAACGGTAAATGGAGGCCGGAGGTGGAAACTCCAGCAGTGATAGGGACCCACACTTGTAGCAGGGTATGGGGGTTGGAGAGGTCTGGGGAAGAGATTGAGAAGGGCCTTCCTAAATGTGTTGCCCAGTGGGCTCCTGGGCGGGGGCGGGGGAGGAGCACAGAAGTGCTGAAGGGCATGCTCACGTGACCTGGGGTACCGGGGCGGCGGTGGGCTGGGCCGCGTGATTCCACAGCGCCGCCTGGTGTCCGTATCTCACACTACAGCGTGACCCTACCCCGCTCTCTTCAGCGGGGGGGAAAAAGGTGGCACCGAGATCTCTGCAGGGGACTCTGGGTTCAGGCACCCTTGTAGACAAGGACCAATCGCAGAACCCCTATCCCTTACAAAGCAGCCAGCCTCATGGCCAAGGGCTCACATTTAGGGATGTGCCAGATGCCTACTGGGTTCTTTGCCTGCCCTCTCAGGCCAGAGTCCCTACATGAGCATGAGGAGACATGGGTGCAATCTGCCAGCCTGGGCAGACACAGTCCTACATCATTTCCCACTGGGGCGGGTCCTACCTCCACACACACATCTGTGAGGAGCAGCCTACCCTTACTTGCTGGAGCCTTACAGACCTTCATCCCATGTTGAGAACAAAGCCAGGTTACCACACAGCACGTCTTGCGTGTGTCTCTAAATCCACAGAAACATCTGCAAGGATGTTTACAACATGCTAACATCTCAGGGTGGTGGAATTTTGGGTGACTTTTCCTTCTCATCTTTGTACTTTTATTGGTCGTTTATGTTTTCTTTTTTTAAGTTTAATTATTTTTATTGTTAGACTTATTGGGGTGACATCTGTTGGCAAGGATTACATAGGTTTCAGGCATACAATTCTAGAGTGCATTGTCAACTTGTATAATAAGTTCACCACCTAATGTGACTTCTCTTTCCATCACCATATATTTAGCTTCCCCTCCCTCTTCTCCCACCCCTCCCCCTGTTTTCTAAATATATGTATTATCTTTATACTCATATAACCAAAGAGATATTTTCATTTTTGAAAAAGAAATTAAGAAATCTAAGTACACCCCAAGTCAAAGCTGAAGTAGCCCAGTAAAAGCTGGGGCCCGGGGCAGGGGCAGGGCCAGTGGCTGACAGTGGCTCTGCAGTCTCCATAGCATGTTTCATAGGGCTGTTCCACACATTAAGCTCCTGGAGGGGCAGGGACCAAACTGATTTCCAGGGCTCCCTTACAGCTCCAGGCACATAGCAGTTTCCTAATTCACTTCACTTCTTGCCTGCCTCCCTCCCTGGTTTTCTGCTGCTTACCCCCACCCCCACCCCAGGCCCCTGGCTGAGTCTGTTCTCAACAGAGCATTGGATCGATCATGTCATTCTTTGACCTACAAGCCCCTGCATCGTCTGGCCCACAGCCCCCTCCAGCCTCAACAACTTCCCCTACCTGCTTTGTCCTGGTGCTGCAGCCACGCTGACCTCCCTTCAGTCCCTCCAACCTTCTTTTCACTTGCTGTTCCCTGTGTCCTCAAATTTATGCTTTGGTAGGTCTCAGATGAAACATCACGTCACACCATCCTTCCCCAACCTCCCAACACGTTTCCCCTCACACACTATGCTGCCACCTGGTTTTCTTTCTCCCTAACAGATCCCCACCTATGATTACCCTTTTGTCTCCAGGACTCCCCAGAAATAATCCTTTCCTGGGCAGGGCCTTGTCAGTAACAGGGGTCAGTTCTGCTTCATACACAGTGGGCTCCCAGAGAAGTTTGTGGGGTTGAATGAACTTGCCTCAGACTGACTTGCCACGACTCACCAAGTCCAAGGGTGACAGATGTTTTCTGCAATCTCCCCCAGAAGCAGTCTACAGTACTTTGTCCTGTAAAATGTCCTGGGCAGAGAGGATTGGCCAAGGCCTCTGCATGGAGCTGGCTCACAGGTGTCCTCCATCAGCGGCTGTTAAATGGATTCAGCCTAGTCTGAAACTCACTGAGCACCGCAGCTGTGCGAGGTACTGGGCAAAGCACTTTGTACTGACTCTTTAAAACCACTCTGTGAGATAGGTCCCATTCCCCCATTTTACAGGGGAGAGGCCCACAAGGGACAAAGTTAGGACTAAACTCTGGGCGTGGGATCTCAGGGCAGGCACTCTTAAGGAAGCAGCTATGTCAGCCAAAGCCACCTGCCCGGTGTCCTCTGCAGAGAGACTTTGTTTACTCTTTAACTGGAACATTGGAAAGACTCAGTGCCCAGTGATGAGGTCTCAGTGGTATGGTGGAAAGAACATGGCCTGGATTCAGGGGCTTGGCCACCTGCCACCAGGTCAACTTAGTTTCCCCATCTGTAAACTGGACCAGTACCCATATCTCCGGGCCAAGTCCATGGATGGCACTCACTCGAAGGGGGCCGACTGAACCTGCAGACACCTGCAGTCAAGCTACGGTGTCTGGTAGTAGTGGAGGCATTCAGAGAGCTGGTGCCCACCCCAAACCTTGTTCAATGAGATCATAGTAACAAGGTGGGGAGAGATCCCTGGGGCCACAGACCCAGCCTATAGCCAAATTGAAACCATTAGTGAACACTTCTTGGTGAGGTCAGACGTCCCTTGATCGCCAAGGTCCTATGGGGGAAGATCTCAGAAGTTGGGGCCAGCAGAGCAGGCTTTTGGTATTTACTCTACCACCAGCTGTGAGGTGACCTTGGCCAAGCAGTACTGCCTCTGAGCCCTTTCCCCATCTTTATAAGTGGTGGGGGTCATACATTCTTCCCTGCTGATGTCATTTCTTATCTGCAAGGCTTACAACCAAGCAAAGGCAGCATATCCAGAGTCAGCCAAGTCAAGCTCAAAGGGAGACAGACTGAGAAGCCCCAGGTTTCTTCATGTTGGATGCATACCCAGACCTTCAAGCGCTATACAAATGCAGCAGGCAGAAATGAGTTTATTGCATTAGAAAAAACACCAAAGAAAACCAGCGAACACCTCCATACTACAGTTATTAGTTTGACTTCAAGGGTAAAAAGGAATCTCAGAAGGTACAAATTTTATTTCTGGGAGGGGGCGACAGTCTCATCTCCCCTCCTTTCCTGTCCCTTTAAACCAGTGGACCTCTATGGAAGGGTGTGCTGTGCACTACAACTCAGTTTGCCCGTGCATGCCCGTGTGCAGCTGGCTGTTCACAGTGAGCATGCTCTAGAGGCGCGAGGAGACAGAGGAATGTGAGGATGGGTTGGAGGGCTGAGTCTGAGCGTGGGCTTCTAAAGTTGGCAACGGTGGGACTTGGGTGGGGAGGGAGGGAGAGCTTGCCTTCCTGCAAGGCTGAGAAGACTGCTCCCTGATCCCTCCGTCTCTCCCCACAAAGCCTAGGGCGCAGGCATTGGCACAAGTGGCTGCTGGGCCTGAAGGAGGCTTTCAGCAAACAAATAACTCAGTCTCTCAGAGGAACCACGTAGGCTACCTTCTCAGTACAGCCCTGGGTCTGGAGGTGACTGCTGGGAGGAGCCAAACCAGTTGAGTCTGGAGATGGGGGAGGAGAGAGAAGAGGCTCGTGATGCCCAGTAGCCTCTGGCTGTAGCTCTGAGCAGAGAGGTCTGGAGCAAGAGCCTGGAAGATAGGGAGAGGGCTGGGCAAGGCAGGCTGGAAAGTCAGGTGGGAAGCAGAGCAATGGCCTGGACCAGTGTGCTGCTACCTCCCGGGAGAAACCCAATCTCCATAGTCCAGTCAGTCAACATTAAATAAGAGTCCCTGCCAGTTTCTGCTCTAATGAATCACATTACCATGTGAGTCTTTTTTTTTTTTTTTTTTTTGGTATGTGGGTAGCTCCCTGGCTGGGAATCGAACCCAGGCCGCAGCGCTGACAGCACCAGCGCCGAAGCCTTAAGCCACTACACCACCAGGGAACTCCCCTAACTATGCGAGTCTTGAGAAGAAACTGCTTATTGGTTTGGCCTCCAATCTTAAAAAGTTCCAAAACGTCACTTGACTTCATAGCTGGTCACCATGGACATGCCCTTGGTAAGTCACAGCAGAACATCTTTTCCTCTAGTTGAGACCCTGATGGTGCCAACTGCTCTGGCTGACAGTGGAGAGAGGAGGAGAGGTGGCCAGAGGTGAGCAGCAGTTTTGGAGAGGGAAGGCCCCGGCTGCAGGCCAGACGCCAGGGAGAACGCAAGTCAAGTCTGAAAAGTGGCAAGAACTGTGGCAGGAGGAGCCCAAGGATGCCAGAGCTGGGACTCAGGTACCTGGCAGCTCTGAGTCCCCTCTCTCCACCCTTACTTCCTCCAAAACTAACTAAAGGGGAGGCTCACGTGAAGAAAGGGAATCTGTAAGCCTCTCTAGATAAGAAACTTCCAGATTGTTCCTTGCCTATAAGCCCCTAGCAGCAGCTTATTAAAAAAATGCCCACGCGTGCCTCCAGCCACGCTTCCTTAAAGTGAGAATGACAACAGAAACACGCGTCTTCAAAACGCATCTAGGATAACGTAAAAACCCCTTCAGAAAACAACTCCAAAGTTTCTTGCCACTTTGATTCTGTATTATCCTTCACACATCTGGGGTATTTTCCCTGGAGCAGAGTGTCACTTCCCCAGGGCCCTAGCCGAACACTGCATACTGGTTGGGGTGGGGTTGGTACAGTGACTGCAAATGACCTCCATCGTGACTTGCAGACAAAAGGTCTAGGTCTCTGCTGCTCCAGCCCAGACCTTCGTTAGCTAGGACAGGTCAGTCACGCTGAGGAAGAGCAGCCTGTGGGCGGCAAGGTAGGTTCTCCAAAACTGATGGCAGAGGATTGGCAAACCGTCTGGGAGGAAGGAGGAATGGCTTTATCCTGTTTTCTCTGGCCTGACACTTGCTGTCACTCTCCCTTGATCCTGAGGCTTCTGGCTGCTCCAGGCCTGGCCCCGTGGCCTTGTTTGGGGTTAGAGGAGGGAAGGTGAGAGAGCTTGTGGCTAAGGAGTTCACTTAGGTTGGGTTAGTCATCCTGAAACTGGTCCCATGTGCACCTTTGGTTCATTTAACGCTAGAGAGTAACTGCTTCCAGGTCACAGATGCTGTAAAACTCACCTGGGTCCCCCAGGAGGTGGCAACTTGGGTAGAGCATGGGTGTTCTCTAGAAAGAGGTTCTAGGCTGGGGCTCCCCCTGTGCCTCCTGCTTTCTGCTTAAACAAACCCTCTCCCCTTCCCCAGTGGGGAGGATGCCTAGGAAGCAGCATCAAAGTGAACTCACAAAGACAGCCTTAATAAATTAGTATAATACTATTAGAAGGGGTGGCATTTTGTTCTATTTCTTAGCAGCATTGTCCTACATGCAGCCTGAGGATCTCCTTCCCTGGGAAATTTAAAAAGCCGTCCCCTGGTTGTTAGCTCTGATGTAAAATTATAAAATAGAAATCTGGTAGGGTTTGTTTCTTTTAAAAAGGAAAGACCCTGGTGAGGCAGGGCGGTCCCATGCAGTCCTGTTAGCTCTGGCTGTTGGGTCGGCCCATAGTGCTCCCTCCGGGAGGCTGGATCTGGATGGAGTCCAGGAGGGGCCTCAGGGCCTGTCCGAAGGGCCTGCGGAGAAAACCGACACAGGAGCTGGGGGTGGGGCTCTTGGGTGCAGACTGTCCAGCCCCAGCCCCAGCCCCAGGTGCCGTGGGAAGAAGAGCACTATTACTGTGTCTGATTTTCTCACCTGCCTCTCACATGGTTTTCCACAGAGGGGATCTCTAAACAGCTTGCTCTGCATTTTTACTCCCGGAGTTCCCTCCTCCATGGATGCTACCATCTCACTACCTTCACCTCTAGGTCCTGGCTACCTGTGCCTTGAACAGGCTGGCTACACACGGGGAACTAGAGCTTTCTGTACTCTACGTACTTGTACCGTTAATTCTCATGGTACAAGAAGATAAAAATAAAGTCTAATGAGGAAACTGAAGCAAAGGAAAAAGGACATGAAAAAGGTAAAATCAGGAGTAGAGTCCTCCAGGGACTGCTAGGGATACAAACAGCCAGGAAAAACGACAAATGCAGGTAGGCTGTCCGAGGTGTCAGTGCCACTTTCTAAAGGGCTCCCAGGTTGCTCTCAGTAGCTTAACTCGAAGAAACACTGTAGTCTCAGACTTTCCATGATTCCTGCAACCTTAAAACATCCTGCCCACAACACATCTCCATTAACTGGGTTTTTTTCCCTTTAGTAGATAATGACATTTTAGAAAATTGTCCCCAAGTTCAAAGGGAATGAAGTATTCCAAAGCATAAACAGATGAAACTGAGAAATAGTAAACCTAATTCAGACAAGCCCAGGAACTCCACCCATCAAATAACAGCAGCAAAAACATTCCAGCTACTCATTTGCTCAAGGCTCCATAACCTAGATCCTCCAGTAAGACAGTGGGGTTTAACACACCTTCCAAGGAAGGTGAGGCCAGGGCTGGGAGATGGGGCTCTCCTCACCACCGTCATACAGCAGCCTTGTTTTCTATGTGAGCTGTTTCCTGAGGGGTTCCTACCTAGCAGTGGAAAACAGCTCACCTTGCTGAGCCTGCCTAACCTGCCAGGATCCTTGCTGGACAGGGCTGCAGTTCAGGATAAACTGAGTCAGACTCTGCCAATGGACACGGTCCTGGAGTGGGCAGAGGCTACCTGAATAGTCAACAGCAAAGGGAAGGAGGGGTGTGATGGCTTTGGGGGTGTGTGTGTCCTTTTAGCGGATATGCCTGGATGATGGCCCACAAGGTATGAGGGTAAGTAGGAAGCCATGTTTGAGGGCAACAAAGAGCTCATGGTGCACGGGAAGAAGAACTAACAAGCAAGGCACCCTCTTAACTCTTTGACCTACTCTGCTCGTCTATCTAAAACTGCACCTTAAATGGCCACTTCCAGGTGTGGCGTGCTTCATGTGCAAATGGGCAAGACAGATGCCAGGATTCTGTACAAGTTCTAAGTGCGGTTGCATGCAGGCAGGGTAGGGCTGGTCCAACTCCAGGGAGAGTGAAGGTGACACAGGTGAGCACTGGGAGTAGAGAAAATGGTGGCCTCCTTGTCAGAAGCTACCATCATCACAGGGCGTACCCAGCGTGGGAGGGTTCTGCCGAGATCAAGGGAGGGCAGATGTGGGCCAGAGGAGTGGCCCGGGCTGTGAGTGGGGATTTCAAAGGCAGAGGCAGAGACACAGGCCACTTACGTGGAGAGAACTTCAGAGGGAAGGTCTGTGATGTAAGAAGGGATCTTCCGCCCAGTCAGGAACTGTGCCACTTCGTTGCTGAAGGTGTTACAGTTGTGTTCAAAGAGGTTGTAGGCCTCACCTCTGTACTTGTGAGAAAGGTTTGGAGAACAGATATGGGAGTCAGCGAGTAAGCATCTGAAAGAACCCAGACCAGGTAAAGCAGTGGGGAGTAGTGCTGAGTCTAAGGCCTGATCTCCCTTGCCCCTCATGCTCCAAAAGGATGGCTTGACTTGCCTCTCTGGACCACTAAAAACAGGTGTTTTTTTGTTTTGTTTTTTCTGTATGTGGGTAGCTCCCTGACTGGGAATCGAACCCAGGCTGCAGCGCTAACAGTGCCAGTGATGAAGCCTTAAGCCACTATACCACCAGGGAACTCCCTAAAAACAGGTTTTTTTAGGGAAGGATGAAATAAAAATAAGTAGCTTCTTTATAGTTTCAGGGGAATCTTTATATTCATAAAAGCAGAGCTCTAGGGTTAAACATTTATTGAAATCGACTAAAGGTGCTTTAAGAGAGAGCCTGCTCAAGTTTGTATTTCATCCCAACCCCTCTACAAACCCTGTTTTTTATTTTCAGGACAACATACTTGGCCAGTATGGGTTGAAAGCAGCATTTGCTGAAATAGCAGCCCCTGATTTTAGTCAGAAGAAATAAACAGCCCTTCCTTTCCTCAAAGTTTCAGTAGAAGGCATGCTGGGATGGAGTATCGGCCTCAGAGCAACGCTGAGCTTTTTTTGTTTTGTTTTTTGTTTTTAAACTTTTACTGGGTAGCTCCCTGGCCGGGAATCGAACCCAGGCAGCAGCATTGACAACGCCGAAGCCTAGCCACTACACCATCAGGGAACTCCATGAGCTTTTTTTTTGTGTGCCATGAGTGCCTTCTCTTCCTATTTATTCAGCAAATATTGGGCCAGACCATGTGTGGAGTGCTCTGGGGGACAGGACCTGGGGGCTGCCCTTCAGGGTCCAATTATCTAGTGGGGGAGACAGACACACTAACCACCACACCTGTCTCCACTCACCGGAACAGAGACTCCCCCAGGGAGGACAGGTACTCCAGAAAGATTTCTTCTGTGACTTCTGTGTTTCCCACATCAACCACAGAGTCTGGGGGCCCAAGCAATGTACCTCCCTAAAAGAGCCAACCCAAAGAAAGTCATTAAATCACCATCTCCACTAAATTTTTTAATGTGGCTTTCCATGAAAGACCACAAACTCTGTTCCAATAACTTTTAACTTTCATCTGCCCTGCACCCAGGGCAGATGAAGAGTGTGATTTCTTATTTGTATCAGGACTATGGTGGCTTAGAGCTTCCCAGAGCCTTTCCATTGCCACGTGCTGGCAATGTGGCTAAGAAGTCGGGCTTCTTGCTTCCGGTGTGTCCCTGGGAAGCTGAGTCATGCAGATAGAAACCCGGAATCCGAAGTCTCCCTTAGTTCCCAACATGCCTAATCAGGAGGGCAGAACAGGACAACTAGAAATGGCTCCCACTTGACAGGCCATCTTTTTATGCCTATATCCATAAGGTGTTTCTGGTGACACACTTGATATCCCTTGTAACACTGGGACAGTGTGAAGCACTGTGAGAAATCTGGTGGGCTGGCAAGTATTTCCACAATTCAGTTCTTATGATCTATGAGGATAATCTGATGATGTGTGGATAGGGTTCCCCAGGCAAGGGAGTTAATGCTTTTGAAAGTCTTACAGAAAACCCTCAGCCATGGGTTAACATGCTGCCATAGCAGACCAAGGGAGAGACTGAGGCCAAGTCGGGAACCAGCCAAGTGGGGGAAGCAACAGGATCACTGGGAAGGACAGAGCTGGGAGTGGGATGGGGAGAAGCACTCCACACACAGCAGAGCTCCATGCAAAGACCATGGATTTACATAATAGTTAGTGAACACCTACTATGTGCTGACATTGGTTTAGACACTGAGGAAGGCATGGTGAGCAGGATAATCATGGTAGTCAGAGAGTATCTCAGGATTAAGAGAGACTAAAATGTCACTATTTAATCCCCCCTGACATTCACTCAAATAACAAATATGTATCAAGAACTTACTATGAGATCGGACAATTAATTTTGTGAACTCATCCTAGAGAAAGTGCTGCATACCTCATTGTTGAATATCACTATGGTCACCTTAGTAGTACTCCCCTTGGGAAGCTATGAACCAACACCAGTGCCTAGTCCACCTTTCAAAGCAATTTTGGAACTCTTTTACTGGTCATCAGAGCTGTCATTGTACCCAAAATCTGACAACTAATTTCGCAAGCTTGTCACTGTGAGCTTACACTGGCAGCTCTGTACAGACAACTCAGTAGGCTGTCATAACGGTGGCAAGTTTGCGAGCTTAATTGTCAGATTTTGGGCATGACAACAGGTCTGATGACCATTCCAGAAATAGTTTGAAATTGCTTTGAAGGGTGGACTAGGCACTGGCATCGGTGCATAGCTTCCCAAGGGGAGTACTTTGAAGGTGACCATAGTGATATTCAGCAACGAGATATGTAGCACTTTTTCTAGGATGAGTTCGCAAATTGTCTGACCTCCGACGTGCTGGGTCTTACGCTAGGCACTGAGAGTATGATGAGGATAAAACAAATGAGATTCTTGCCCTCAGGGAGCTGACAGTCCAGTGGGGAAGGCAGACAAAAAAAATCCCATAAACCACTGTGTTGTCATGAGCTGCAGTGAAGGTCTTGCCGGAAAAGCACAGAATGCCACCAGCACATGTGACAGGGGACCTTTCTAGTCTGAATGGTCAGGGAAGACTTGCTGAGAAAGTGACACTGAGCTCAAATCTGATGGATGGAGAGGCACAACCAGGAAGGATCAGAGCGGTGGACTGAAGGCAGAGGACAGGGTTAAATGTCCAAGGTGTGTTCAAGGAGTGAGAAGAGAGAGAGGGTGGGGAAGCATGTGACTTGAAAAGAGAACATCCAGAGAGGGAGACTGAGGCCCAATCAAGTAGGGCCTAGAGGCCACACTGAGCTTCCTGAGGTCTATTCCAAGAGCCAGCGGGAGAGTTGTGGCTCAGCAGGGGAATGCCACGACCAGATTTCCATTCTGAAAAGATCACTTTGCCTTCTGTGTGGAGAACTGACTGAGGAAGAAGAGTAGATGCACTGCTGTGGTCCAGGCTAGACATGAGGGTGGCCTGGATTACGGTGAAAGCTCTGGAGAAATGGGAAGACATGAAGAGAGAGAGACTGATGTAAGACACATTCACCAGGTAGAACTGGGCTTAATGAAGGCTTTGTTATAGGAGATGGGAGAGCAGAGAGAGGAAGAAATCAGGAATGATTTCCCATTTATGAGTGTCAGAACTAATGGCTGCTTGATCTTTGCTTGAGCATCAGTGTGATAACCTTTAGATAGCTCAGACAGAAATTTTTTGGAAAAGGGCATGGGCTTTAGAGTCAGAGAGACCTGAGTTCTAGTCCTGGTGCCACTTACTGGCCATGTAACTTTGGGCAACTCACTTCACCTGTCAGAGCCCTCATATGCAGCTTCACATCGGCTGAGTCCAAACTATGAGCCAGGCACTGAGCTGGTGGACAGAGAGTGAGAAAGCCTCAGCTCACAGAGAGTGTACACAGTACCCTGTGGAGACTCAAGAACAGCTCATTTCACTGCCAAATGCTCAGTGTGACACAGAGGGATGCACAAGTGCCATGGGAGCAGAGGGGAGGGCAACTGGCTGGATAGTCTGGGGTTTTCTGGAACTGAGTCTTAAGGTACTTGTTATGAGGAACTATACCATAGGCCTACATACACTGGGCTAGAAGCCGGAACATACAGAGTAGCAGCAAATTTCCTGGTCTCTGGGAACCCCCAGGAACCTGAGACTGCAGGAGGGGTTGCGGGGAAGACACTTACCGGGGGACAGCTGGAGATACCGCCACTGCCAAAGAAGAACTCGTCTTTGTGCACAACTATGGAGGTGTGCCTGCAACACAGAATAGACAAAGAATAAGCCAGGAAACTTAAAACTGATTTGAGCAGAAGCAATCACCACACTGCAGTGAGAACAATTTCTGCCCAAGGATATGACAGTTGGGGGACTTCCTAGAAATATGGTTCTCCAGTAAGGTCCTTAGGTTGTGACACAGGTATGTCATGATAAGTAAGTTGAAAAGTGATCATCAGCCTTATAAAACTAACCAAAGGCCAGGCCAGATAAGCACCGTACATGAGGGTTTCTCAATTTTGGCAGTACTGACATTTGGGGCTGGATGATTTTTTGTTGGGGGGCCTGTCCTTTACATTGTAGGATGGTTGGCAGTATCCTGGCCTCTACCCACCAGATGCCAGCAGCACCACCTCCCCTCAGTTGGGACCACCAAACATGTCTCCATGTTACCAAATGTCTCAGAACTGTCTCCAGCTCAGAGCCACCGCTGCAGACAATGTGGGCAGAGAGGAGGCCCTGGAGACTCATCTCAATATTGACAACTCAATTACTGAAACAGAGCTCTGCAGACCCAGGGGTGTTCCCAGGCTGTTCAAGGAAACAGGAGCAGTTCAACCAGACGGTGCTGATGGAAAGGCCGGATGGTGTAAAGTGCAGACCTATTCCAGGTGAAGGTGCTCATATTACTTGGTTTCAGTCAAACAAAGCAAAAGGTCATTCTGGTCAACACAATGCCAGCAGGCTCTAAGAGTCAAGGAATACTGACCTATGGTTCCCTCATAAATGGAACTGAGAGCTCAGCCACCATCTTGTCTGGCATGATGGGTCCAGCACTGAGAGAGCAAAGTGGATGTGTTTTAAGAGAGACAGACGTGTGGGGCCTTGGGATTTTTGTAGTTACAAACCTCAGTCAGGGGTGGGCATGACATCATCCTGCCTTTCTTTAGGACAGGGTTTCTCACCTTTGGCACTACTGCCATTTTTTGGCAGGATGATTCTTTGTTGTGGAGGTCTGTCGTGTGCACTGTAGGATGTTTACAACAACACTCCTGGCTTCTACCTACCCACCAAAAATGTCTCCAGACACTACCAAATGTCCTGGGGCAGGGGGAGGGGCAAAATCATCCCTGGTTGAGAATCACTCCATTACAATTTGAAGATTCATGATATAGAGGGCCAGGTTTCAAGCTGGAAGTCACAGGCTGGAACCCGAAATGCATAGACAGTAATGCTTTGTTTCATAAAGAGTCAATGTAAAGAGTTCCACCCAACTTACCAGATGCCTTCCAGTTGTTTCCCTGCGGAGAAAAGAAGAGATTTAGCCACTTGGGACTAGATGAAATGGCCTCCCAGCCTGAATAAATTCAGATCATCACTCAAACCCAGAGTAACCCATTATAAACCATCTGGGGGCTTCCTAGGAATGCAGTTCTCCAGTAAGGTCCTTAGGTTGTGACACAGGTATGTCACATTAAGTAAGGTGAAAAGGCATGCAAGCTAAAAACACTGGAATAGATATATCCCAACTCAATGTCTGCTTTTCTTTCCCTTTAGGGTTAATTCAACTTTGCCTTTTTAATTTGTTTCTATAGAGACTATAGTAAAACAACAGTATACAAAAGCTATTGTCTGCTTCTGCATTGAGCATATGTGAGGTAAAATCCTTCAGAAAATGAGAGCAAAAGTTTGCAAATGCTATGCATTTTAACAGTCAATGCAAGTGTATTCTTTATCTCTAGTTGCCAGAAATGATGTCAGGTATCGAAAAGCAAATATGAACGATGACTGTTCTGCCTTGTCCAAAGTCAAAAGGAAAGAGAGACACACATAACTAAAACACATGGCAATAAGCTCTATAATGTGTTAAAAATAAGGTGTTATCTAAAAGGAAGATAAAGAACTACTTTCACAAGCTGCAATTCAATCAGTGAACAAGGAGGGGCAGGGATGGATGTTTCTGGCAGAGGAAACAGCATGTGCAAATGCACAGTTGTGAAAACCACTCAGATCTTGCAGGGTGGAGCAAAGGGTGCAGTGATGGTGATAAGAGGACAAGTGGCCAACGAGGGTGCAGTAAAGTAGGTTAAGCCTGGACCGAAGGCCGTCCTACATTGTGGGGGTGTTGAAAGTTGTTAGGCAGCAGTGTGCTTTGATCAGATCCATGTTTGTTTGCTTTTTCTTTATGGAATGCTTCATGATTGTGTGTGTCATCCTTGCACAGGGGCCATGCTAATCTTCTCTGTATCATGCCAATTTTAGTATATGTGCTGCCGAAGCAAGCACAGATTCATGTTTTTAAAAGATAACTGTATCTTCCAAAAGATGAGGTACAAAAAGATGAGATGGACAGTAGAGAAGAGAGAGCAGACCAGAGTAAGGAGGTCTTTGCAGTAGTCTATGGGAGATACTATACAACAATGCTAAGGATGAGAAGGGCAGGGAGAGATGTGAGAACATTGTTGACACCACTCACTCACCTCTGGTTATGTGATAATTTCATGTTAACTGTTTACTGATTGCTACATGTTACTTTCAATGCTTGCCCTGTGACTTCTAAAGCATGAAACTCTAAGCACAATGTAGAAGGAGAGGTGATATGCTTGTGCTTCTCCCTTTGCGTAAGTTACACAATTTCCTTGCAGTTTACCTAGAAAATAAATGGAATATATTGCCCCTTTAAGAAAACTTTTTAAATGAGATATAAACCATGGTCCCTTCAGGATAACCTACTGATGGCTCAGCATTGTGTGATGAGAGGCGGTTAAGTTTATGACACAGGTTCAGATCCTAACTTTTCCTCTTACTAGTGGTGTATTATGGGCAGTTCACTCAACCTCTCTGAGTCTCAGTTTCTTCAATAGAGTTGTTGTGACCACCAATGATAAAGTATAAAAGCATCACAGTGTGTGGTACACAGAAATTTGAAAAATGGAAACTCCTATTAGTTATAATGGCCTCCTTGGAGAAAAGGATAAAAACCTCTAAAAGAGAAGTGAAATCTGACTTTAGGACTGGTAAATAAGATCTAAGAACAGATTTCACCAGCAAATTAAATATGAAAGGCTGTATCTATTTTACACATAAACATTTCATTCTTCGCTGTTAGTGTTGCAAGCTAAATGAAATAACAAAGGAAAATAAATGGAGCAGAGTTCTGCCTTTCTTCCAATTCCAGGGTCCAGTCTGCTTTTCACATATAGATCTGCTACTTTGGTCCACAGGTCACAAAGGGACAGATGAGTCTGGTCTGGGGTTTCTGGAGTAAGTCCTAGAGACTGTGGGACAAGCTCTGTTCTACCCTTATTCAAGCTGAGCTGAAATTCCAGAGCTGGATCAGAAACAGACTGGAAGTCAAAGGGGAGTGGTAACCCATGTAGGAAAAGCATCTTAAAATACTGGCTTTACCAGGCTATAAGATAAACTGGGTTAGATTCTCATCACTTCCAGGTGAGTTTAGATCATTCTACATCTCCTCTTCCTGTTCACTATGTGTAAAATGGGGAGATTAATGTTGCATTTTAAATAGAACTGATGTGCTCTTCTGGGCTACCATTTGCAAAACAGCTTGTTGTCTAAATGGTAGCAATTTGCTATTTCCTTGAAGACGTGTAATAATACAGTGAAACCGGACAGATTAGGTATACTGCTTTCTTTTGCCCGTCCCTTCTCTCATTCACTTTGGGAGGAGCACTATACTCATAAGAAAGAAAAGTACAGTGTAGTGAATAAGAACACAGGCTCTGGTGTGGGCCTGCCAGGTCTGAATTCTACCAGCTCTGTCAATAAACTAATGTTTATTGAGTGACTATTTCAGGTGCTATTCTTGACATTATGGATACATCAGTAAACAAAGGAGACAAAAAAAAAATCTTCATGGCACTTACGGAGAGGGGGAGGGGGACAGTCAATAAATAATACACACAATAAATCATGTTAGCAATAATAAGTAATATAGAAAAAGAAAGAGCTGGGTAAGGGATATTGGGAGTTTCAGGGATGGGCAGGTAGGCCTCTTTGAGAAGGTGACATCTGAGCAAAGCCTTGAAGGAGGCAGAGGAAGCAGCCATGCAGAGGTGGGACAGGCTAGGTGTATCTGAGGGAACTCAAGGCGGCTAGAGTGGGTAGGTGAGGAGGAGAAAAGTAGATGAGCACAAGTAATTGAGGAACAGAGCTCAGAGAATCTTGTAGAAGTTGAGAACTTTTCTAAGCCTGAGCTGCCCAATATGGTAGCCATTGACCACAAATGACCATTAAAATTAAAACTGAACGTACAAATTCTGTTACTCAGATGTACTACCACATTGCAAGTACTCAGCAGTTACATGTGGCTAGTGGTCACTGACAGGACAGTGCAGATAGTGAACATTTCCATCATCACAGAAAATTCTACTGGACAGTGCTGTTTAAACATTAGCTTCCTATTCTGGTTTTTAGAAATCACAATAATAGCGTATACCTCATAACATTTCTAAGACTAAAAGAGATGACATATAAAATATGTCTAGCACAGTGCGTGCATATAACACACACCCTAAAAAGGCTAACACATTTCTTTTAGGCTTTACAATTTGAAAGTATTATGGAAACTACATATTTTTGTGTCTTTCTCCTCAGTTAGACTACAACTGTCTCAAAGACCAGGGTAGTTTCTTACACATCCTGGTAATTCCAGCACTTAGCAAAGTACCTGGAACAGAGATGCTGCATGCCTATCTGCTGAGATGCACTATTTTGTTAGCCGTTGGTTGACATACAGCATTACTGAGGCCTAAGTTCTTAACTCCAATCTTAGTTGCCCTGGTTTGTTATTCAAATGACTTAGCAACCCTGGCATGTTGCACCCTGAGTCTGCTACTGCCCTCTCATATGCCCACGCACAATGACCCAGTAAGACAGCTGGACAAATGCATCAGTTCTAACCCAGTTATACTAAAAGAATGGATTTTTGGAGAAGGGCCTCAGAGACCATCCTGCCAGGTATTTTACACTGGAAAAACAATTCAGAAGTTCAGATACAAACTCTACTTTATTTTCCTTGGTAGTCGCTGTGTTTATCACTAAATTTGCCTGTAAGCTGGACATTATGCTTCCTCCTTCTTCGACTACATCAAGGAACACTTAAGAGCTCATCCAGGGAATTCCCTGATGGTGTAGTGGCTTAAGGCTTCGGTGCTGGTGCTGCCAGCGCTGTGGCCTGGGTTCAATTCCCAGTCAGGGAGCTACCCACATACCAAAAAGAAAAAAAAAAAAAAAAAAAAAAAAAAAAAAAAAAAAAAAAAAAAAAAAAAAAAAAAAAAAAAAAAAAAAAAAGAGCTCATCCATTCATAGAATGATGAGAGGGACTACAGGAAAAAGGTCCTTTTATTCATTCTTTCATTTATTCATCCATCTACCAACAATGTTTAAGAATGGACTGAATGTATATCCTTTCTTAAAGTGCTTCAATGATTACCTTTACTATCACACATCTGTACATGGTAGAGTAGGGTAAATATTTATTCACATCATTTTATACATATGTAAATACATATGGTCTGTCCAACATAAAAACAAGAAAAAACAAGCTATGATGATGTTCTTGTTAAAGCAGCTCGGGCAGAACTCTAAGGGTGGCAGCTTTGGCAGCCTGCTCTCAGGAGGGAAAGAATGAAGGCCATGGCCGCCTCCACAGGGTGACAGGGATTGGAAAGTGGGACTGGATTAATCTTTAAATTTTTTTGCCCAGGCTGGGGTGGGAGTAGGTGAGTAGGTGGTGGTTGGAGATTGAATTAGGCCACAAGGCCATTTTGGGACAATGAATTAGGCTCAGTGGATATTAGCACACTACGGAAGTAGATTATTTTCCCAGTAGGATTTCTTCAGCAAGCTGGAGAGTGGGTTGGTCAGATGGCTGCAAGTCTTCAAGTTTGTTAGCACACCCAATGCATTGATTTTTGAGGCCTATGAAGTATGCACATGAAAACCAACAGAAGATGTAAATATCAACCCTGTTTTGTTTTTTCTTTTATCATTAATAACAAAGAGGTCTGCATTCCACTAATTATAAGAGTAAAGTGAGTATGTAAGTGTTAAGGAGAAAAGACTCCATTTACCTCATCATTCAAGGTGGATGGAGCCTGTGCATATGGACATACTTCCTGGTTTTAAGACATGTTCCAAACCGGCAGCTGGTACACTGCTGGTGCTAAATAGGTGTCTAAAGGGCATAAAGTGGATTTTGGTAATGGGACTTCAGGGCCAGGGGCCTCTGTGTGTAGGCATTAGCTCCATGGTATAAATCAAATGTAGCCCCAGCTCACCTTACAAATTCCTCCCCCAGCAATAAAGTGTTTTTAACTGGCAGTGTTTTAATCTGCTGGTTGGCTTGATCATTTGTTAGATTATCAGCAATGTAAAGGGGTTAATGTTAACTTTAAAAATCAGCTTATTTTTCTCTGGGACCACTGGATAAATATTGAATTTAGGTGGGAAAAGGTAAAAGGAAACATTTGTAGAATGTAAGTGGGCTTCTGTGCCAATATTCTTAAAAAGTCCTATTGGCAGGGGGTGGGGGTCGGGGGCTTGCCCTTTAGGCAGCAAACGGCTATAGGGAAATTAAAATGCAATACATGGTTAAAAACTGAGAGGGTATTTTAATCCTCATAAAATGAAGGTTAAAAACTACTTAGTACTCTTGTATTAGAATTCCTTGGAGCCAGTACAGGATTCCTTCCTAGCATAAAAATAACTGATTTGTGAGTTCTTTTCTTCAGTACTGAGAGGGTTTCCTTTTGATCGCTGTTTGTTTTTATTAGTCAGGCCTTGTAGCAATACTTTGAGGTAGGTGTGCAAAATCCTACCACTCACCATTTACTGAACGCCAAGCACTGGGCTAGACTCTGAGGGGTACAATCCAGAGTTCTTGTCCCCATTGGAGCTTCCAGTCCAGCTGGGGTGGGTACGGACATAGACAGGAAAACAAAAATTACAAGAAGAATAATGAATGTTATTAAAGGAGAGTAAAGGATGCTATCAGCACATAACAGGGACACATGACCAAATGTGGGGGGTAGGGGTCAGGGAAAGTTTCCTGGAGGAAGTGACATTTTAGTTAAGACCTGAGTAGAAGTTCACCAGGCCAAGCGATGCAGAGAGACAGTATCCATAGCATGGGCACAGCCTCTGAAAAGCCTAGAGGTTAAAAAAGAACTGCCTGTGTTCAGACCTGTTAGGGTATACAGCAGCCCCTCTCAACTGGAGTTCTACAAGAGAATCAAGCTCTAATGCCTCAAGGTAGCTATTGGGAGAATGAGAAACAGTCAGATCACCTTTTCTAGGGCTTTTGAGAAAGGCTCACATTAGTGTGTTCAGGATGTGGAGACAGGTGAGGGTAGAGAGAAAAGCAGAAGGATCACAAAGGGTTTTGTAAGCCATACCAGTTTTCATGTCACCATAAAGAAACTGCGTGATCACTAAAATAATTCATTGGATGGCTATAAAACCGTTCACACAATGAACAATAAAAATCTAAAACAAAGCACAATAGATGTCATTAAATCATTTTAGAAAACCCTCTCAGATTCAAATAAATTCTGCTTAATTTTCCAGATTGAGTTCAAGTCCCAATCATTTCTATAATCAGTATTTATTGAGCACCAACTCTGACTGGCTACTGGGGATACACAGAGGAATGAGACAGAGTCCCTGCCTTCCAGAAGCTCTAGGTACTTGCTGAAGTCTTTTTGACACAGCCAGCCCAGGATGGCCTCTCCCTTCTTTCAAAGCCTAAAATAACTGCTTCACCACTCACTAATTTTGGCATTTATTATAATCACAATCTCTTTTATGCTGGTGCACATGTACATACGTTATTTTTAGTGAAATGAACTCCTGGAGGACAGAGTTCATGTCTTTCAAGTCATTACTATTTGTACTACAGAATTAAGTGAGGAACTGGGCATAGAGTAAAATTTTAAATATTCATTAACTGTATTCACCCCCCCCCCACTATACACCCCACCCCTCGTATCCCTAAGTCTTTAAACCTGAAAAACAATTTTAAGATAGGCTTATAAAGAAAAAATAAATGTGACCTCAGGATATGTATATGTACAAAAAAACTGCAGATCTGAAAACAATCAATATAAAGTACCTCTTACTACAATTAAAATGAAAAACTCAAACCCTGTGCATTTATCTCTATGTACTTTAGCATGGAAAGAGATCAAGAAATTTAAAGAGCAGCGAAAATTATTAAGTGGAGAAAGTGAAGGACAATTATAATAGCTAATTATCTTAGGCAAATAGTGACTATGAAAAAAATCGTGCAATCAGTCTGTCTGCTGCATTAGAACACCAAGGATAGTTTTGGAACCATTTTCATGGTAAATGAAGGACTATGGAACAGGAAGACCTTTATGGGAAGGATTCTAGGAGATTGGAAACTGGTAAAACTGTGGAGTTTACATTGTTTTGGGGGAGAAGGAATTATATTGGGGTTTGTCCAGTCCAATCATGATTGTAACAGAGTTAGAAGGGGTCTTATAATGAGGAACTGTCATAAGAGGGTACTGTGGACGAGGTCACGCTAATTTAGTTTGGGAAAATGAAGGCTAAAGGGGATGATTATAAATCTATGATTATGAATAGCACATACACATCGAGTCCAGATTTTTATCTCATCCAAACTTGAAACACCTTGACAAAGATGCCTTTACAAACATGAACAAGGTACCTAGTTTGCATCAATTACAAGGAAGCACACTGACACAGTAGAGGTGGTATAGTAAAGCATGAGCTCTGGAAGTCAGACTGCCTGTGTTCCTAACCAAGCTCTGCCTCACTGAAAATTGGAGGTCATAACAGGTCCTACCTTACAAAATTGTGGTGAGAATTACAACACATGTGAAGTTCAGAAAAAAAGGATCTAATACAAGATAAGCTCTCAATAAAAGCTAGCTATTACTGTATTCCTAGAAGTTACTGCAAAAGTAAAAAAAATAAATTACTTTTCTTAAAGTTTCAAATATATTTAGGAATGGGAAATCAATAAATGGCTATTAACAGAACTGGGACATACACAACATTAAGGTAAGTGATGTTTGGATGGGATGACCCAGTAAGGCAATGCCCATTTTCCATCAGTTTTCAATTCTAGAAAGTAATCACTATTACTTTTGATAACCTTTTCTTCACTACTTTTAGAAAAGGCATAAAAACAATATGGGAAAAAGGGAGAAAATTAGATTTTGCTATTTTGTCATCCTTAAATTCCTAACTTAAAAGTCACTACTCCTGATAACTCTTTTTTTTTTTTTTAAAGAATATAAGAATTTTTATTGCAGCACTACTTTTAAATCGCAAGGAGTAAACAATCTGAAATATCACAATTGGGGAATAGCTGAATAGGTATTGGTACAAGCATACTGTGAAATATACTGTAACCATTAAGTCATCATGTATTGACTTGAAGGGCTGATAACTCTTAAAGTAAGTTGCTTGTTATTTTGTCTCAGCACCTAGTTTGCTTCTTGCACAACCCAGTACCTTAATCACAATTTGTAATTATTTTATTTGTTTATTGATTTTTAATGTCTTCCCTGCTAAATAGCTCTATGGTGGCATAGAATATCTATGTTCATTTCTTTATTTTATTTTATTTTATTTTATTTTTTGCTTTTTAGTATGTGGGTAGCTCCCTGACTGGGAATCGAACCCAGGCCGCAGCGCTGACAGCGCCAACGCTGAAGCCTTAAGCCACTACACCATCAGGGAACTCCTATTTTTTTTTTTATCTATGTTCATTATATCATCTTCCGTTAAGCTTAACACATGGACACCACACACTAGGTACTCAATAAATATATTTTTTAATGAATCACCAAAGCAATGATTCCTAAGATCTCTTTCAGCTAAAATCAGTAACTGTTAGGTAATGTAATAAAGAATATACCCAGTGTAAGGTGGGTCTAGGAAATATCTAGTCTCACTATGATCAAACTAACCAATGGCTCCATTCCAAGAAGTTTATCGTTAGAACTTGATTGATGTAATCTATTAGTAACTAGCACATTCCCCAAACAGTGACTCTGTAAGTTTTACTTTCAGATTTGCCTTACTCATTTTAACAATCTAGGCCCAAACTTCTGTCCAACAATTGACTGGTCACTAAGAACTATGAGAGCAGCTTTTCATTTTATTTTTATTTTATTTTATTTTTTTTGTATGTGGGTAGTTCCCTGGCTGGGAATCGAACCCAGGCCACAGCGTTGACAGCGCCAGCACTGAAGCCTTAAGCCACTACACCAATAGGGAACTTCCGAGCAGCTTTTTAAAAATACAGATTTTTTTGGGTCAAAACTCCAGAAGTCTTTTAGAATCCATATATTTAAAACTCTTATTTTGAATACATTATATATATATATATATATATATATATATATATATATATGTAGTACACAACTCAAAAGGTACAAAAAAGTTACAGCAAAGTCTCCCTCCCATTCCTGTCCCTGGCTTCAAGTTCTCCTTTTCATGAACTACCACTGTTACCCACTGCTTATGTATTCTTCCAGATAATCATTTGCCTAAGCAAGTATGCACATATACTTTGCTTTAAACACATGCTTGCATATTTAAATAACTATTCTAATTTTGTATTTTCTATTCCGATTTCACAATATATGCTGAAAATGAAGGTATTTCTGTATTTTTCTTTCTTTCTTTTTTTTTTTTTTGGTATGTGGATAGCTCCCTGACTGGGAATCGAACCCAGGCCACAGCGCTGACAGTGCCAGCGTCGAAGCCTTAAGCCATTACACCATCAGGGAACTCCATATTTTTCTTTTTTAATTTTATTAGTTATTGGGGTGACATTAATAAAATTTTATAGGTTTCAAGTGTACAATTTTATAATACATCATCTGTATATTGCATTCTGTGTTCACCACCCAAAGTCAAATCTCTTTCTGTTCCCATATATTTGACCTCCTTTACCCTTTTCTACCTCCTCCACTCCCCCTTTCCCTTGGTGACTGCTATACTGTTTTTTGTGTTTGAGTTTTTGTCCACCTCTATAGTTTTCAAAAGCACCCTAGGTGGTTCTAACGTGAAGCTGAGTATAGGAACCACTCACAGGCCCAGGGTTAAGTGATTAAGTTCAACTCACTATGGCACAATAGGAACTCAAGTATATTAAAAAGTCCTCAAAAGTCACCTTGCTAACTTGACCGCTGCCCTCTTTTTTACCTACATGAACTAAAACATTCTCCAATGTCTCCATAAACCACGGAAAACTAGTTCATTTAAATGAATGTTGCCAAAGCTGTTTAATTTTCAATTCTTGGAATCCTGTCCAAATATCACTTGAAATCAGAAACCTGACAATTTTTATGTTACACAAGACATTTTGGTATTTGGGTTATAATGAGGTTTGATCTACGCTGATAGTCTCTTCTGGAAGTTAAGCAGTCGTAGTTGTGCTCCCCTTACTAATCCTACTGACACGACAGTATCCAAGCCTCTACCAGAATCGCTTTCTTACCCTCTAAGCAAAAGCAGTTAACTTAGAAGCTGCTGAGAAGACCGCACTGTCAGGCTGAAATTGAATTCTCGAGTTGGGCTTCAGGAGACTTAACTTCATTTCTATCTGGGGACTATGGCTGGGTCCCTGTGCAGCTAGCTCTAGCTCCCTCTTCCCACCTGCCCCCAGAGACTGCAGTTTCCTTTTGGCACGAAGGGAAGGCTCTCCTAGGGCCACCCGAGAATCTCCTCCGCAGTGTCCCTGTTACCACGAGGGGCACCACGCGGCAGGCATCCTCACCTTCCCTACACCGCGCGAAGGAGCGTGGAGGGCTCAAGCGAGGCAGGGAACCCGCCGGGATCCAGCGCCGGCTTACCCCATCTCCCCACTGAAGGGGCTCTGAAGGGCTTAGGGGAGGGAGTGATTCCTCTCCATCCCTTCTCCCTGGATTCAAAAGTGAAGACGGGAAAGTGGGGCTTAGCGGCCCAAACCTCAGACCCTTCCCTTCTCTACTTGGGCTCTCCTTCATCTCTGGGCCCCGCATCTCCCCCTGAGCCGCGGTCCAGGCCCCTACACCTCGGCCGGCCGACCCGGCACCCTCCCTCCCGGTTCTGGCCTTCCTTCCCGCCCGCCCCCAGCCCCCTCACCCAGCATGATGGGGCTGAGCCGCCGGGCCAGGCCCTTGGACAAGTCATACACGTAGAGCTTCACCGGATAGAGATTCGGCGACTCCATTGGGACCCGTGGCGGCTGTGGCCACAAAGTCCTTTTGGCACCCGGCAGCGGCTTGGATCTTCCGGTACCCGACGGGGGAGGGGAGAGGGGCGGGGGGAAACCGAGCCTGGGCTCGGCCTGAGGGGCGGGGAAGAGGATGCCCTGCCCTGCTCGCGCCCCAGCGCCCGCCACCGGCAACGACTACTGTGAGGTGACAGAGCCGGGACGGGCACGGACCTCGCGGAAGATGGGGCGGGGGTGGGGACGCACTCTCGCGCTGGTACGTTTCGCCCTGACGGGCGCCGAGGGGCGGGGTTTCACTGGAGTGGGCGGAGCTTTTGTGGACCGGGTGGTGTGGATTCCTAACCAGTACAGAAAGCAGGTTGTGGGAGTGGGCGTGTCGGCTTGACAGGAAAAGCGCTCACTGTACGTGATGACGTAAAGGTCGTTGATTGAGCGGGAGAACTGGACCCCGCGCGTGCGCGGCGTCCCGCCTTCTGCCCCAATTGATTTCTGCTTTGCGCTCGAGGTAGGTGGCAACTTTCTGTCTTCTGTGTGTGCTGCTGGCCGGCTGGGGCTGCCCTGGTCTTCGCCTCTTTATTCTTGCGCGTCCCCCTAGCCTCACCGCAGGGCAGCGTCAGCCACAAGTGTGCTGACCCAAGGGGTAGATAGCCTCTCTTCCCCGTTCCTTTCTCCTGGGGGAGGGGGCCCCCGGCCTTGAAGGCTCGCCTTCGTTTGAGACCCCACTGGCCATGAGGAGTTGGGGCAGGATGAGGGCAAATGAGTCCGCTAAAGGATGCTGGAGCGGTAATCCCTCAGGTCCAGATGGTGTTGGAGGTGGAACAGGACCTCCACTTCGATCGGAGCGGCCACCTTGGGCCACCACAGGCCCTGAAGTGTCTTTAAGGAGTAGCTAAGGTGAGGCTGCTGGAATGAATGATCCCCTTGCGCATTTACTTCTGTGTCTCAGTTACCTCTGGAGGCAGCAGAATCCACCATCCACATTCCTCACAAATAATATCGAGCCCTTAGGAAAGATTTCAGAGAAACCTAGGGGGTTCATGTTTTTAGGTTTACATTTGTTCGTTACTGATCTTACTAACTTTCTTTCACCTAGCGTGCAGTAAACAATATGTCAGGGTGGGAGTCTTATTACAGAAACGAGGGCGATGAAGAAGAAGAACAGGAGGAGAGCCTTGAAGCAGGTGGTAGGTGACTTTGACATATCCCATTCTGTGTGTGGAAGGCTTTCTCTCCCTATCTCTGCTGGGTGTCCTTTGCTGTCTAATGGCCTTTCTTTCTCTCCTCAGGGGATCTTAAATACTTTTTTCCCTTTGCACTTTGCAGAGCTACCCTTGGCTTTTTTATTTATGTCCTACTCTAGTCTATGGGACATTCCTAGCCTTAAACTTTTGCTGGGCACTGGTAGATTGACATCTGTTGAACTCCAGTAAATGCCCCTTAACAGTGGTATCTTTTGTCACCCTTAAGTGGTTCAGGTAAGACTCCTCCTCACCCAGAAAAGTAGTTTTACTCATTCTAGGACCTCAGTATAGAAATGCCTTCACCTTATAATAACTGCAACAATCAAAGAGAAAACATTAACAACACAGTTACAAGTGTCATTCCCTCATCATACCCTCCGGGTTTTGGAGCATATGTTCAGCTAACACAGTTACACATAGGACAAAGAAAGAGAAATAAGGGGTACGTGTCATCTACATAATGGTTACTTTAAGTCCTGGGTTGGATTTTATTTTTTATTATTTTTTTAAAATTTTTTTATTTATTTTTTATTTTTTGTAGTATGTGGGTAGTTCCCTGGCTGGGAATCGAACGCAGGCCGCAGCATTGACAGCGCCAGCGCCGAAGCCTTAAGCCACTACACCACCAGGGAACTCCCTGGGTTGGATTTTTAAAAGTGTTTTTATTAAAATTGAGAAATATATGGAAAATATAAGAAATAAAGTTTACTATAATCTTTATAATCTGCTACCCTAACACAGCTACTAGCAGCATTCAGGCATATTCCTTCATTTATCTTTCTGTATATTTACTGAGTACATATGAGAGCTGTCCAGAAAGTATCCAGCCATATATAACCATTCTCATTATATTGACAATGGCTGGATTTTTTTCCCCAACAGCCCTCATATGTCTGATTTTCTTTCTATCTGACTTTTTATGTAGTTGTAATTATAGTGCATATACGTTTTTAAATTTTTATTTACACCTCTATTCCAAAAAGAATTTTAAACATATAGACTAATTTTGTGTTCTGCCTTTTTTTTATTATTTATCATAGATAGGTCTTTCCATGTAACTACACATATATGGTCTTCCTAACTCATTTTAAATGTACTATAATTTATTCATTCTACTTCCTTTTGAACATTTTAATTATTTTCTTTTTTTACAATTAATTATTTTCAATTTCTTTCTTTAATAAAAACATTGTAAAAAATTTTCCCTAAGCATTTTTCCATATCTTATTTTAAAGGTAGAATTCCCTGGGTCAAGGTAGAATTTTGTTTAAGGCTGTTGACACATATTGCCATATTGTTTTATGAAAGATGAATAATTAAATAAATTTAACAATAAAAAAAATGAGGTAACAAAAAAAAAGTGGATAATTAAGTTTATTGTATTAAGCAGCAGTGTCAAAAAGGGAAACAACCAGCCATCATGTGTCTTTTTATGAAAAATACATTACCATGATGTAATTATGCCAGAAAAAGAAGAAGAAAAAAAATGAAGAAAAACTCCTGAATATGAGGAAGCCTCTCTAGGCCCTTAGTAGGAAAGACAGAGGACTATGTTAACCTACACCAAAAGAATGTAGCTAGCAAAATCTGGAGGTGGAAAACTACACATGACACGACACCCTAGTTCTTCACCAAATAAATTATAAGAGACAAAAGATGGAAGGAGTACTACAGACTAAGAGGCTTCAGAAACACTGATTTAAAAGTCAAAGATGATGTTTAGGATTGTTCACTTGGATGCTAAAATTATAAAATAAAAATCAGGAAGTGATTCCTAGAAGTCAAGATAGTGGTTACAGTGGTTACTTTTCAGAGGAGGGTGTGCATTGTAATTTCTTTTTTTTTCTTTTTTTTTTTTTTGGTAGTATGTGGGTAGTTCCCTGGCTGGGAATCGAACCCAGGCTCTGCAGCGTTGACAGCGCCAGCGCCAAAGCCTTAAGCTACTACACCACCAGGGAACTCCTGCATTATAATTTGGAGGGGACATGGGGAGGGCTTTTGGGGTGATTGACAGGATTCAGTTTCCTTTTGTGGGTGGTGGTTTTAAGGGTTTTCACATTATAATTCATCAGGTTATACTTTTGCTTAGTGAGCTTTTCTGTTTTCTATTAATAATAAACATGTTAAATATGAACAAAAGGGCAAACATTTCCTTCCATTTTTTTTCCTGTAGGAGAATATAAATATTCAGGTAGAGATAGTTTGATTTTTTTGGTTGATGCTTCTACGGCCATGTTTAAATCTCAGGATGAAGATGAATTGACTCCTTTTGACATGAGTATCCAGGTAAGATTACTTTTTTGTTTATTTAGTTAAATAAACCAAAGTATTAATACCACTTAAAAATTTTGAAAATTTTGTTTGTGAATGATAAATAGTAGTTAGCCTCCCAGGATGGCTATTTACACTTGCAGCTGAAAAAGCATAGCAGTTTTGGAGAACAGCCTATTTTTATTCTGGATTTTAGCTCCAGACCCTGTGAATTGCTTCCACCTTTGGCATGAATCCTGGTAGAAGTGGGGTACTCCTTCTGTAAAGATGGGAATATACAGGAAGAGAGGAGGTTCTGGCATTTATGGTGTGGAAATGAGTCTTGTAAGTGATATTTGGAAATTAGTTATTACCTGTGGTTGAAAAAGATTTTTTTTTTTTAAATTTTGTTGGTTGGTTTCCTGGTCGGGAGTTGAACCCAGGCTGCAACGGTGAGAGCACTGAAGCCTAACCACTACACCACCAGGGAACCCCCTGAAAAAAGATTATTACCACAAAATTATAACCTAATTTAAAAATGGGCACAGGAATTGAACATACACTTCTCTAAAGATATACAAGCACAGGAAAAGACAATCAACATCTTTAGTCATTAGAAAAATGCAAATCAAAACCACAGTGAGGTATTATATCTGCTAGGATGGCTATAATTAAAACAAATAAAAAAGAAAAATAAGTGTTGGCAAGGATGTGGAGAAATTGTAAATCTCATACATTGCTGGTGGGAATGTGAAATGGATCAGCTGCTTTGGAAAACAGTGTGGTAGTTCCTCAGAGAGTTAAACATAGAATTACCATATCCAGCAATTCCCTTCTTGGACATATATACCCAGTAGAATTAAAAAACAGGTGCTGAAATCCTGATTCTACCACTCACAGACTGTATGATGTTAGAAGAGTTGCTCAGCCTCTTGGTATCTATTTCCTTATATGTGAAATGGAGAGAATTATAGTATCTTCCTCATTAAGTTGTGAGGATTAAATAGTTTTGTTTTTTAAATTGAGGTATAATTCACATAACATAAATTAACCATTTTAAAGTATACGATTCAAAGATATTTAGTCATTCATAGTGTTGTGCAAATACCAGCTCTGTCGCATTCCAGAACATTTTGAATGGATAAACAAAATGTTTATACGTACACAGTTGGACTATTACTCAGCCATAGAAAAGAGTGAAGTACTGATGCATACTGCAGGTGAATGAACCTTGAAAGTATTATATTAAATGAAAGAAGCCAGACAAATGCTCATATATGATTACATTTATATGAAATATAGAATAGATAATCCATAGAGAATGCAAGTTAGTGGAGGCAGGACAGAAGCTTCTTGTGTTCTAGTTTGTATACTAACAGTTCTTGCAGTTGGCAAATCAATATCTCACATCTAAAAACGGAATTAATAAAAAGAATCTTTAGTTTTAAAGCAGTGGTATCCAAACTTTAACCTACATCAAAATCACCAGTAGGGCTTATTAACACTGGCTGCAGGACCAAGAATTTTCATTTCCAGCAAGTTCCCAGGCCATGCTCATGTCGCTGGTTCAGAGCTCACTGTCTGAGGAGTACTGCTTTAACCCTTTTTTTTGACCATGGATATCTTTTTATAATGTGATGAAAGCTATGTATCCTTTACCCAAAAGGATACACTCAAAATTCTACATGTAGTTTTAAAGGACTTGTGGAACCCTTGATGCCTAAAAAACCCAGAAGAAAATGTATTATTATGTAGCGAGGCATTTGCAGATAAGCATAACGTATTTGATAAGAAGCAATGAAAATAAGTTTTCTAAAATCCCCTTTTAGTTATTTTTGTTTGTGTTTTTAATTCTTAGAACTTAAGAAACCCTCACTAAATTTTTGTGGACTGCTCAAAGAATCGATTAAAACATTTATGGAAATGACTACTTGCCATGCAGATTATTGTCAGTGATTAGACATACTATGCATTTAACGAGAGAGTTGATGTGGAGGAAGGCTCAGGCAGGACATGAAGGAGGTTACCATGGTTGGTTTGTTTCTCGGCTTTACAGATTCAGAAACTTAAATTTGTCATTGCCCCCAGAATTAAATAGTCTGCCAGGACTGACCACCTCTTAGGAGACACTGATTTACCAGATGCTGACTTTCGTTTAAATACGTAGATAGACCTTTCCTGAAATATTGATGTTTTTAAATGTGTAATTAAGCAAGTTTTATTTCAACAGGTGCTGTTAGTGTTATTGACTTATTTTCAGACCACATATACTTAGTGTTAGCTTAACCTTTATGTACATAATTATTTTATCTATGTAAATTCTGTTTCTTAGCATAAAGCTATTGAGGAAAGATCTAGTGGCCTGTCCAAACCCAGCCAATTAAGTAAGTGACATCAGTGAGACTAAAATCCAGTACTGGCCTTTTCTTCCCCTACAGCAGAGTTTCCTCCCTAAGTATATAGATGCTTTTAATTCTCTGTTTCCTTATGGTAGAGACTGCTTATATTAGGGCTGTCCGGAAAAAAAGCAGCTATTGTCAATATAAAACAAGAATGGTTTGCGACTGGATACTTTCTCGACAGTCATTGTACTTCTATTACATACTTAGCACATTCTGCTTTTGTTATGGCATAATATACATGCCCATCATTCTCCCTGATTCATGAATTTCCTGAAGGTATAAGTCATACCTTATTCTAATGCAATGTACAAATTCAGCAAATATATATCGGGCACCTGCTATGTGTCAGGCACTTACAGAGTTTAAGTTTAGTGATAACTAGTTAAATACAAATTTTATTTTTATTTTTTTCAGTGTATCCAGAGTGTGTACACCAGCAAGATCATAAGCAGTGATCGCGATCTCTTGGCAGTGGTCTTCTATGGTACCAAGAAGGACAAAAACTCAGTGAATTTCAAAAGTATTTACGTCTTACAAGAGTTGGATAATCCAGGTCAGCAGTATTCGAAGATCAACTTTTCCCTTATGTGAAAAGGTCACTACCCTGAACAAAGAGGGATGTGGAGAAGGAAGCAGATGACCTCTTGACTAAGAGTGTGCTTCCCTGCACAGGGCGTTCTTACTGGGATGTGGACTTTTGCTATGTAGGGTAGACAGCTCTGAGGTGAAAAAGGGACCTGAGCCCTTCTCTTAGGCTTGTGAAGGTGGCCAATGACACTGTTCTGACTTTTCTGCCCATTTGACTCCCTGTCTCTGATCAGGTGCTAAACGAGTGCTTGAACTTGACCAGTTTAAGGGGCAGCGGGGGGAAAAAATTTTCCAAGACCTGATTGGCTATGGATGTGACTATTCTTTGAGTGAAGTGCTGTGGGTCTGTGCCAACCTCTTCAGCGATGTCCAGTTCAAGATGAGCCATAAGAGGATTATGCTGTTCACCAATGAAGATAACCCCCATGGCAATGACAGTGCCAAAGCCAGCCGGGCCAGGACCAAAGCTGGGGATCTCCGTGACACAGGTCAGCATTTTTCCTATTCTTTCAAACTGACTTCATAGCTGAGGTCAAACATTTGCTTTTCACCATTCAGAGGAAAATGAAACAATAAAGTGAAGCCAGGGGAGATACCTGTGTCACATTCCCACTGAAAATGGCCAGTATGTTATGTGTCTAAAGGACTCTACCAGAGTAAGCTTTTCTTGACTTTACTGTCACCATGAAGGGTGGCTATTTGAATAGCCTGAATTGTCTGAACTCATCATAGTAGTTGGTTTTCTTAGCTGCTTTCTCCAAGTCCTGAAATGTTAATCAGTCTAGTTCTTCAGGAGCTTTTAAAAGCATATTTGAGTTTAACTAAAAAAAAAAAATTCTAGCTGAAAATTGTTTCCCTTCACTTTTGTCTGTTCTTGCCCCAGGTATCTTCCTTGACTTGATGCACCTGAAGAAATGTGGGGGCTTTGACACATCCTTATTCTACAGAGATATTATCAGTGTGGCAGAGGATGAGGACCTAGGGTTTTACTTTGAGGAATCGAGCAAGCTGGAAGACCTGTTGAGGAAGGTTCGTGCTAAGGAGACCAGGAAGCGCGTCCTCAGCAGGTAGGCACATAAGTCCCTGGTCATAAGCAATGCCTGGCTTTGACCTCCCAGCTACTTAACACTGGACCATGCCACTGCCTCACTGTGTTCCTCTAAAAACTTGCTTTTATTTCAGGATAATACAAGTTACTTGCTTCTCTTTCTCAGAAAAAGCTGGTACAATTTCTCCAAAATAACATAGCTCCCCCACTTCCTTGGGGTAAACAGTTGTGGCCTAACAGTATCCTCAGTTGCACTCACTAGTTTATTGTCTGTTTTCTTCTCTGTAAAATGGGGTTAAAAATAGTACCTGGAGTAGAGCAAAAACTCAGTAAATGTTAGTTTTTATCATTGTTGCTCAAATTGTCTTATTCTGATGTCTTACAAACCGGAGACCAGTAGGAACCAGATTGTTAGATTATCTTCTTTTGGAGAGCTTTCGTGTTAGAGTCCTAAGGGCTCATTAGTGTTTCTTCCTAAAGAGCATTCATTTTAGACTGCTTTCCTTGATGTAGGGGAATATGACCATTGGTGGGTTTTGAGCAATTTTCAAGAGATTACTATTACTAATATTGTACTAGAAAACCCATGAAATTATTTAAAGGAAACCAGGAACCACCTTATTGTTATAGTTGTGGTTTTGTCATTGCTCTCCTTTCCCCCCAGGAATGCTTTCTCATTCCTCAAACAAGCACCTTGTTAGCTCTTCCCCCGTCCTGAAAAGATGGAATGTTATTACTGCCACAATTTGGAAATCTACTACGTTTTGGTGAGGTTGGTAGGGAGCATAAAATAGAGCCAGATTGCTTGGATTTTAGTCCTGGCCCCTCTGCTGTATGGCCTGAGGCAAGACTTGTAACTTCCCTGAGCCTCAGTTAAACGAGAGCAAAACTGATACCTCCTCATAGGACTGCTGTGATGATTAAATGGGATAACCTAGGCATAGTGCTTGGCACATAGTAATTATAAATGTTAGCTATTCTTATCTTTTGTGGAAGAGTCATTATGGGACACTTGATGTGAATAATACATTGGAGCTGTTTGAGAATAATGCCTTAGGCTGAAGGCCTAGAAAATTATTACACTTGTTCTTGCTATAGTGAAATAATAGAATTGTTTTATTGCATGATTATCGTGATGCCAGGCACTGTCCTAAGGTCTTTGTAAACAGATTAATTAATTCATTTAATCTTTTATGACCACCCTTTGAGGTGGATTGAAACCTCCCATTAGTAACATTTCTTAACCTTAAGACATTTCAGGTGAAGTAAAACATATCAAGTAACTTGTTTTGCACTGTGGGCTCCTATATTTTCCTTGGCATGGTGTGACATAAACCATGCAATGTTGTACTATAACTTCATTTAAACTTAGAGTTACGACATTTTGAAGGTTGAAGGGTACTTTAGGTTATAAATGTGAAAATTTAATATGGGGTAGGGGAGTAATGAATTTGCTATTTTGGGTTAGAAATAGAACCAAGGTCACTTGAAGCCTGTGGCCAGAGTGGACCACGTTGGCCAGTGATTTTTTTCCTCAGATGCTACAATTTAGAGGACACAACAATTTTTAAAAGTTACTTTTGAAGGTTGTGCAGTTTTTTATTTGGTTACATTCTTGTCAGCTCTCCTTTAGCAGCCTTTAGACAACCACATTTAACACCTAGTAAGCCAGAATAATTTGAAGTAGGAAGCCACCAAATGATTGGTGGTGTTAGTCATGCCATCAGTTACTAGTACTCACCTGTGGGCCACTCATGCATTACCAAATCGATCTGGAGAATCATTAGGTGCTTGCTCCAGGAACCAACATTTCTACCTGGGGCTCTGGCTCAAAGCAGTGTTCTTTCTACTGTGTGACCCAGTGTGCCTTTGAACTAGCTGTAACTTCTTTTTTAAACACATTTAAAGACCATGCTTACGACTAAACATTCCACAACTGTGAAGATTGGGTTATTAATGTGATACTTTTCTTCTTTTCTGATAAGGATGTTTAAAGTTATAGATTTCCATCTGAGCACTGTTTTCACTGCATCCTATACCTTTTGTGTTTTCATTTCCTTCAGTAAAAATAATTTTACCTGCCCCTTGCGATTTCTTCTTTGGCCCTCTGGATTATTTAGAAATGTATTGTTTTATTTCTAAACACTTGGTTTTCCCAGAATTCTTTCTGTTGAGAATCTCTAATTTAGTTTCATTTTGGTTAAAGAACATACTTTGTATGATTTCAGTCTTTTTTTTTTTTTTTTTTTTTTTTTTTGGTATGTGGGTAGCTCCCTGGCTGGGAATCAAACCCAGGCCGCAGTGCTGGCAGCCGCAGTGCTGGCAGCACCAGCGCCGAAGCCTTAAGCCGCTACACCATCAGGGAACTCCCCTCAGTCTTTTTTTTATGGTCCACTATATGGTCTTGTTTTGTTGTCCACTATGATCTATACTAGAGAATGTTCCATGTATGCTTGAAAAGAATGTGTAACATGGATTACTTTTGTGTTGTGCTTTTTTTCACAATGTCATATTGTAAATATTTTGCACATTGTCATTGTTATAGAACACATTTTCTAGAGGTCCTATTGCACCTTAAGAAGTTGGTATAAACACTCTGGGGTGATATGTTATAATGGAAATGTACATGAGTTTTCAATCAGACATACCAGAGTTTGAACACCAGTTCCCTGTTAGATAATTCCTCTGAGCCTCAATGTTTTCATCGGTAAAGAGGACAATAATAAGGTTTTTGGGTGGCAAGCAACAGAAACTGACTCTTTACTAATTTCAGCATATTTGAACAAAATTCTAAATAGGGTGGGTAGCATAGGAACTAGGGTGGTACCAGGAATCTAGATAGCAAGAACTAATGACACTGTTTTTGAAGAACTACTCTCAGAAAGCATCCCCTCTGACCATGTCTTTCCTTGGTCACTGCTCAAGACCCAGACTCTCGGGAGATAGATCTGATGGCTTGAGCCTGGGTCAGGTAGCCCACCACTTGACCAGGGTGGGGCATAGCACCTTGATTAACATTCCCCCAAAATGACAGTGGGGGAAGGGTGGTTCCCAAAGAAAAATTGGGGTTTCATTGTTAAAAGAAGGGCGTACAGATATTAAACAAGCAGAAACAACAAATGATTAATAGAGTACTTACAGGGTTATTAGATAATTAAATGAAAGAAAAGCTGTAAAGAGATTGGTTAGTGCTGGGCTCGATAAAAATAATCATTTTTATTATAGTACGTTCATCTTTATTTTTTCTTTACTTTTATTTTTACTTATTTTATCTTTATTTTAAATAGTTAAGGTATTCTGAAACTAATTTTTATGGTAGATATTAAAGCAAACTCTACCGCATTAATAAAATACATTATATTTATATTTTAAGAACTTTTTAGGATTATTAGAATAAAACAAATTAAGGCTTGGATGCTCTGAAGGAATTTTAGATAGTAAAGTATAATCTTTCAGTCTGTGTAATTTTAATCTCTCCTCCAGGTTGAAGCTTAAGCTCAACAAAGATGTAGCGCTCACTGTCGGCATTTATAATATGGTCCAAAAGGCTTACAAACCTCCTCCAATCAGGCTTTATCGGGAAACAAATGAACCAGTGAAAACCAAGACACGGACATTTAATGTAAATACAGGAAGTTTGCTTCTGCCTAGTGACACCAAGAGGTCTCAGGTAGGCCCGCCTTCTTATTCAATTTTGTCCCATTGAAGAGTTAACAGGGAGGGCATACATGGATCAGCCTAACCAGTTAAATAACTTTCACATGTGTATCTTTATAGCCAACCTGTTAAAACACAAAGTCATTACTGTTTGGAACTACGGCATCTAAATCAGTGATACCTTGAGAGCTAGAAAGTTAAAGCCAGTGTTTGAAAGAGGTGTCAGTGAAAACTATAGCCCTAAATCACTCAGCACATGCTAATTCCAGTCTTAATTCCTTGCTCAGGTACAATAGCAGACAGTGCTTTGTATTTAACTAGGGGATAGATAGTGTGTTAGGTATGAAGTGCACTCTTTTTTTTTTTAGGGAGATCTTTTCACGGGGGGGGGGGCGGGGGACCAAGTTAACCAAATTTTTCCTGTGCTTTGAAATGATACACATACACCTTTCTTAATCTAAAAGACAAACTTAGAATGCAGAACAGTATCTTTCTTCATCCTCTCACCTTTGTTCAATCTGTAGAAGGATTGATATCTAAAAATAAAATGAATCATCCCTTTTTGATAGTGCAAAATGTAGAAGAGAACCTGAGATTTTTGTATAAGTTCAAGACTTAGATGGATCCCCTAAGTGACTAAAAGTAGATATTATTTTGATACAGCAAACAAATGTGTTTTGGAGCACAAATTTCAAAGCCAAAGTTTTTTACCCTGCTTTCTGAAGGAGAAAAGAAGAAATTTCCTTTTCTATTTTGGAAGTAACTAGTTTTCCATGTTGGGTTTTTTTGGTTGTTTTTTTTTTTTTTTAAATGTGGGTACTTCCCTGGCTGGGAATCAAACCCAGGCCACAGCGTTGACAGCACTGAAGCCTAGCCACTACACCACCAGGGAACTCCCATGTTGGTTTTTTCATAAGAAGTAGCTTTTCTAATCACTGAGTTCCTTTCTTGATCCAATGTCCTTGAAAAAGTTTTGAGGTCTCTGTTTTCGTTCATAAAACCCAAATTTGACTCTTACTATTACTAATTTCATATCTAGGATCAAAATACAAAATCTGGAAGTAATGCATATATGTGTGTATGTGTGTGTGTGTCTTCTTCCCACACTAACAGACCCAGCACACTACCTGATGTAGGTCCTTGCAATAAATAGGTATGGTTTGAGTATCCTTTGTGTGTCAGAGATGATGCTGTGTGCTCAGTACATATTAAGTGAGGGAAGAAATAACTGTTTGAATAGCATGGCCTTTGGCACCAGACAGAACTGTTTTTAAAGCCCAATTCAGTTGTATAACCTGGCGCAAGTTACCAGACATTGAGCCTCAAGGTTCACTTATTTGTAAACCAGCTCTAACATCTATCACCTAGGATTGTTACAGAACACACTTTGAATGACTAATGTGAAGTGGTAAGGTGCCTGCCAGGCACTCAGTCAATGTTAATTTCCAGTGGTGGCAGGAAGGTACCCCTGGTGAGTCATCTTCCTGCTCCTTAGCTGGTTTTGACTTGAGAGTGTCAGGTGGCCTCTCCATGTGGCCCTCCTTGTTCCCGGCCTTTAGACCTATGGGAGTCGCCAGATTGTCCTAGAGAAAGAGGAAACGGAACAACTAAAACGGTTTGATGAACCAGGTTTGATTCTCATTGGCTTCAAGCCCTTGATAATGTTGAAGAAGCACCATCACCTGAGGCCCTCCCTGTTTGTGTACCCCGAGGAGTCCCTGGTTAATGGTAAGTGCACAGACTAAAGGTAAATGAATAACAGAGAAGACAAATTACTGAGCAACATTTCCTAAATGGGTGCTGCTTGGAAACTATAGGACGTGTTAGTGAGGCATTTTGAAAGTGTTTCATGCTCAAATAAATTTGGGAAATGTGAAATTAAATGAAGTTAAAGAGATTTCTTTGGGTTCTATAATACACTGATGTGCATTGTGAATATCTAGGAGAAGATAAGGAATTTGTATTTTTAAAATTTACTTCCTATGGAATTCTTTGTTTGAGGCATCAGATAAAGAATTTGAAAAATAAACAAACTTCTTCCCTAGCGTTGGCAATTAAAGATAGGAACTTGGCCATTGTGTTTATTTGTGCTGTTCAGACCTGAATTTCTCTGTGCTATGTAGCTAATGAACCCCCCGGATTTGACCTAATTGGTTTTCATTAGCAAATGGGGCTTATGTCATTAGGCTAAGGATAGTAAAAGTGAACTGATATTAATAATTCACACCCCTATGGGGTTCCCTGGTGGTGGCTAGGCTTCGGTGCTCACAATGCCGTGGCCTGAGTTCGATTCCCAGCCAGTGAACGACCCCCCAAAAATAAAATAAATAATAATAATAATTCACACTCCTAAATGAGGCATTCAATCCTTTCCTTTCCTTTCTACACCTCTGCTGCCCCCACATTTTCCTCAGCTCTTTCCCCATCCCTTACCTGTTAAGAATCAGAAGCCCTTTTAAGAAAATGGAAGAGAAATTGTAGGCTTATAACATGGGCTAGGAAGAAGGAGGTGCCATTATTAGCACATAGGCCCCTGGGATGTTTCTTTTTCAGGGAGCTCAACCCTGTTCAATGCTCTGCTCATCAAGTGTCTAGAGAAAGAGGTCATGGCAGTGTGCAGATACACCCCCCGCCAGAACATTCCCCCTTATTTTGTGGCCTTGTTGCCACAGGAAGAGGAGCTGGATGACCAGAAAATTCAGGTGACTCCCCCAGGTATGTGGAAAAGATATATTTTCAGTGTATCTGGATCTCACTAGGCTTTGGAATCACCCATGAGATCCCAGCTCAGACCTGCTGTACCAGAGTCTCCAGAAATGAGTCCTGTGGGTGTGTGTTTTTAAGATTTCACAGGTGAACTTGATGCATAAGGCTGCCGAATATAGTTGTGCAGTGCGCGGCATTCACAACTGTACAAGGCAGCTCTACAGCTAGAGTTGAGAATTGACTGCATAGGGACTGTTGGTAGGTTATTGACACAAGTTCATGGATCTTTCTACTGATACTTTTCTTTACTAAAGCCATTTTTGGCACACTTGTTTAATGTTTGGTTTATCTCCTGTATATACCAAGATAGTGAGGTATAGTGGAAAGACCATGGGTTTTGAAGTCAGACTTGACTTTATCATATGCTATGTGTCTGAAAGCTTTCTTTTGCTTCAGGCCCATCTCTGCCACTTGTTAACTGGCCAACTTAGGCACATAGTTTAACCTTTCTATTTATATTCCTCATCTGCGAAGGTGAGATTCTAGGACACCTTCTTCAAGGTTGTTTCACATTTGAAACAAGTCATGATCATGTAAGTGCCTAGCACAGAGTAGCCAACAGATGGTCGTCGTCTTTGTCTTTAACCATGCTCATAAAAATAAAGTAACTCTGAGCATATTGTATTTCTAACCCTCGACATCAGAATGCTCAGGAATAGCTTTGTATGTCAGTTATTAAGCTGTTTTCTCTTAGCTCCAATTCACCCCTTAAGGCTCTGTGCTGGTGAGGCTGAGACTCTCCAAACCCAGCTTCTCCTTTGCCAGCTGGCTCTGGGTGAGGCTCTGTCAAGAGTGGGTGCTAGAAGGGGACTTGAGGGCAGAGGAAAGCAAAGAGCCTTTCATCTTCCTCTTGCTCAGTGCTGTCTGCATTGCCTGCACAGGCCCTTCACCTGGCAGCAGCAGTTGGTTCCATTCTCTAAATTTTTCAGTCTTTCTAGAACTAGCTAGTACTGAAACAAGATCAGCCCGATAACCATCACCTCTTCCCTTTCAGCATGTGGTGGAGGGTGGGGGAACAAAGTGGGGAGCTCTGAGGAGGGCCTGTGGAGCTGGGACTGAGCCCTCTGGGGAAGGGGCACTGTCTAGCTGGCTCTGGGTGGATCAGAAAAGTTGGAAGTGGAACCAACTGCCACTGCCAGATAAAGGGCCCCAGCTGGGGCAGCACTGACAGGAACAGCAAGTATATGAGAAGGTGCATTCCTGGAGGATGTCTGCAAGCCAGATGCTAACATAAATCAGCCAGTAAAGAAGAAATGGGGTCCCAACCCCCAGCATAACAGGACATAGAAGAGTGAATTTGGAGCTGGGAGACAAACAACGACTCAATCACTGAAACTATTTGTTAAGTCAAATCCCTTCTTCAGGCTTCCACCTCGTCTACTTACCCTATGCTGATGATAAACGGAAGGTGCCAGTGACTGAGAAAGTCATGGCAAACCCGGAACAGATAGACAAGATGAAAGCCATTGTTCAGAAGCTTCGCTTCAAATACCGGTGAGTCGTGGGTCAGTCGCAGGCTTTCTTCTGGAACTGCCTTCTTAGGTGAAAGTCTTATTGGAGGTTCAAGTTTAGCATAGACCAAGATAATGGGATTTTACTCCTTTCCATTGACTGATAGATTATTACTTTTAAAAAGCTATATAGAGGTTGGAAGGTCTTATTGCATTGGAGGCTCTAGAATTGTACTAAATGCTTACAGCTGGTTGACCTTTTGTGTGGTGCTTAGAAAGCCAGACTAGCTGAGCAAGTTCAAAAAAGCAGCAGTAAAGAGAAATTCTTAGTTGGCCTTTTCCTTGATTTACTCACACAGTGAGTAAAAGTAAGTAATTCCAATAATTATGTAAGTCAAGTCATTCCCTGTCACATGAACATAAACCATCTCTGGGAACTTGCTTACTGTGGACACCAAACGTAACTTTTTTCCCATTCCGTCTTTGTCTCTATGCCACTTCCCTATCTCTGCTGACCTCTGGGCAAAGTAATCCCTTCCCCTCCAAGTATGGCTTCCTGGTGGTCCTTTATTGGGCAAGTGGAAGCATTATTAAGATTCTACCCTCTGCCAGGCACTGTTCTAGATACGGTTCCAATATTATCTCATTTATTATTATTAAGAACCCTGAAAGCTAGGTTTCATGCCCATTTTACAGATGAAGAAACTGAGGCTGAGAGGAATGAGGCAGCTTGCCCAGACTCACCCAGCTGGAAGGAGCTAGGTCTTTTTACTCCCAGGCTGCTACTGAGTATGGGAGGAAAGATTCCTCAGGTCCATTATCTCCCCGTCACCTATCATTTCTCCTTTGTCTTCTCTCTGTACTTAACGTGGCCTTGCCCCTCCATTATTGTCTCTGCCCACAGCTTCCAGTGACAGACAGGTGGGCAGGTACTATTTGCTTTTAAATTAGCTTTTGGCTCTCTAGTATCAGACAACAAATCGGAAGTGGAACGAATTTGTTGTCTGATAAGATAGAGAAGTTGATTCAAGAGACAAGATTCCCAATTCTTTATTTGGGGTGTTTTTCTCAGCTAACTTTGGACCTGAGCTATCTCATATCTCAGTTGGGTTTATTTGACATTTTTATTTTTAAAATGTTTAACTTTTTGTTTTTTCATCTATTTATGATATCGTCTTAACAGAAGTGACAGCTTTGAGAACCCAGTGCTACAGCAACACTTCCGGAACCTAGAGGCCTTGGCCTTGGATTTGATGGAGCCCGAACTAGCAGTGGATCTGACATGTAAGATGGCTGTGACTAGCCGAGACGTGGTGGTCATGGGAAGCTTTCTTATCGATCTCACACTGGACCAGTAATGTGGATGCATTTCCAGCACCCTCTAAAGACTTAACCTTGTTGCCCAACCCACCTCTGTCAGAGAGATTTTCTAGACTAACTTAGACTGCATAGAATAGATTTGGCGGGTCCTGCAGTGAGAGAAGGAGAAAGTACCAGGTTTCTGAGACCTGCCTCTGAATGAGGCCACCCCATGATGGTAAAAGTTAAAAAAAAAACCAAAAACCTACAACATTTGAGTGCTTACCATGTGCCAGGCACTGTTGTTCTATGTGCTCACTCATTTAATCCTTGTAACTATGTGGTAGGTGGTGTTATTGGATTTGTCTTGGGGAATGCTCCTGCCATCCCAGTAGCTCATCTCTTCCCCTCCCCTGTCCACCCCCACACCTCGTATTCCATCATTAGGTCCTGACAGCTCTTTCCCTTTTCATGTTTGTAGTCCCACATCCTCCTCTCCCCCAACACGCACTGCTTCAGCCTTCAGTTGATCTGGGTGATCTTTCTAAAATGCAGATCTGATCATGGTGCTGGCCTGTGTAGTCCTTCACTGTTTCCCCACTGTTCTTATGATAAGGTTTGAATCCCAGCAGGCTTTCGAGGCTTCCATGACCTCGCCATGCTAGCCTTTCCAGCCTCCTTGCTGATCCTGCCATCTTCACACCGTATCTTCAAGCTCTGTAGTTCTGCTTTTTCTCACCCCTGTGCCTTCACCTCCTTAGAGTAGTATCTGCCTAAGGAAGAACAATCAGCTTTCCAGAAAGTCTCTCCTGACACCTCCTAGGTTCCAGTGTGCCCAGTGTGGTCCCTTTTTCATGGCACGGCCCAGCCCTTCTGCATCCATGTTTTTACCACCTCCTTACCCTGACGAGGGCGTAAGCCCACTGAGGCCACAGACTCTTGTTTAAATTCACAGAATCTTGCTCAGTTCTCAGCTCTATCACTTTCCAGCTGTTTGACCTCAGGCAAGTCACTTAACCTCTGTTTCCTCCTCTGTAAAACAGAGAGACAAATTCACCTCCTCCAGAGGTTAACAAAGCATTTACAAGGGTGCCTTGCTATAGTACGTGCTCACTGAATGTAATTGCTAGAAGGTACTTGGTAAATGTTGGAATGACGTTACTGGCCAGGTCGGCTGCCTCCTCATAGACCCTTCCCCAGCCTTCCCCAACCTGGTCAGGTGCTTTCTCCTTTGGTCCCCATGGAGCTGGAACTAGACAGGAAGCCAGGTTTGTGACTCGCCAGGCCACTCTTCCTGTGTTTTGGTTTTCTAGTGCCCAAGGTTGAAGCAATGGATAAAAGACTGGGCTCTCTCGTGGATGAGTTTAAGGAACTTGTCTACCCACCAGATTACAATCCTGAGAAAACAGTTCCCAAGCGTGAACAAGGTGAGGAACTGGGTGTGGATGGCCAGTGGGTTATTTCAAAAAGTTGTCTTTAAGGTTCTGTCACAGAGGACAATGGCTCTTCAGAAATTTCTATATAAACCTACATATTAACACATACCAACCTACATATTTCAGTACAAATGGAGTAGTATTCACATTGTTTTCTAGTTTATTTTGTTAGTCAGCTGTATATGTTGGATAGTTATAGCCACACTTACATTTCCACCACATTTAAAAAAATAAGGCTATGGGAGTTCCCTGGTGGTGTAATGGCTTAAGGCTTCGCTGCTGGCGCTGTCAGCACTGCGGCCTGGGTTCGATTCCCAGCCAGGGAACTACCCACATACCAAAAAAAAAAAAAAAGGCTACAGAGTACTTTATTGGATGGAAGTGCACAATTTATTCAACTAGACCTTTATTGACGGATAGGCTGCAGTGAACATGGACCATCATCATGTACTTGTGTCAGCAGATCCACAGATAGGTTCTTAGCACTGGAATTGCTGGGTCAAGGTGTAAACATTTAAAATTCTGTTGAGGAGTTCCCTGATGATGTAGTGGCTTAGGGCTTCGTCACTGGCGCTGTCAGCGCTGCGGCCTGGGTTCGATTCCCAGTCAGGGAACTACCCACATACCAAAAAAAAAAAAAAAAAAAAATCAAGAAGGAGTGGATATGTTTCCCCTACACTCTTACCAATCCTGGAATTTATATACTTTTTTTTTACCTTTCACAAAAAGTAATAGAGGGGAAATTATATTCATTTGGATTTGTAGTTTTTCAGTTATGAGTGAAATGTAGTTTACTTGGACTTTTTTTTTCTGTGAATTTCCAGTTTCGGCCTTCACTTTTTCTATTGGACTGTCCTTTTTCTTATGGCTGGACCCAAAGTACTCTACTATGACTCAAAATTTTCAGGCTAGCCCATTTAGGAATAGTTCTGGCTTAGGCTGTACAGTTTTGGCCTTTGGCTGTCTTTGGTCAAGTAGAGCCAAATGTGGGCCTTGCTTGCTCAAAAAAAACGTTGACAGAAGTAGAGTTGTGCGAAGGTAGGTGGTGGCCATGGTGCTTTCTCCTTTTTGCATCAGGAGTGAGTCCTCTAGTGCCCTGTGTGAACTGCCATCATAGCTCTTCACACCTGCGTGTGCTCTAGTGATTTACATATTTGTTTATCTTGCTCAGTCCACACATTCTTATCACCTAGCATGAGCCTTGGTGCTCTATAAGTGCTTTTTGGAGGGAGGAGAGAAGAAATGAATGACTTGCTCAGAGTGAGCAACAGTTTTAGGTAAACTGATGACACACGACTTTTAACTCCCTCCTAGGTATGATAGTTTTGTCTTATGCTTAAATGAAGTTGTCTTATGAAGACACCTGTGTTCTCCAGGGTGTCTGGGTGGGCTTCACAGCTTTATGGAAAATGGTTGACTGTAACCCAGATCATATGAGGACTTTGTGCAGTGTAGCTGGGATGTCACTGGTGGCATTGCCAATCATTCCCTCCTGACCTTTTTCTCCAGATGATGACGGTTCTGGAAGCAAAAGACCCAAGGTGGAATTATCCAAAGAGGAACTGAAGGCCCATATCAGCAAGGGCACACTGGGGAAGCTCACTGTGCCCATGCTGAAGGAGGCCTGTAGGATGTACGGGCTGAAGGGTGGGCTGAAGAAGCAGGTACTGCTGGACACGCTCACCAAGCACTTCCAGGACTGACCGTGCAATCAGCCGCCCATCCACACTGTGGCCAGGCTGCCTGGGTTTTGCTCAAGTTAAAAAATGTCTCTCCTGAACCAGGAGGAGCCTGCCTGACAGAAGCCAGGACTTTGCATTTAGGAGACTTTCTGTTGTCATGGAGACAGTGTAGCTCTCCCACATTGCTGTGCCTTATTCTATTGTCTGAATAAAGAGCCCAAAATTTGTACTATGTACTGTTTTTTAGTGTGAAGGAGAAAGATGTGTCTGCCTCACATCCGAAAATCACTGATTGGCTATTAGCTTAATTTTCTCTTCCATTTTGGCATCATCACAGTGGAAACAAAATAAGAATCAATGAGGGTAGGGGAGAGTGACTATTAAGGACAGGTGAACATACTTTAGGAATGACGAGCCCTAGCAAGGTTCTCTGTCCTCCCACCTGTTTTCCTTTAATTACATCATTAAGATGTAAAGATCAGGTTTCAGAAGCAACAGGAATGCAACACTTCTAATTCTGGTAACATTTGCTTTATGAGTAAATGGCAACCCTCCGCCCATGTCATACTTCTCTTAATATGGCTTTCAAGTATACGAAAATACATACATTTTCTATTGCCTTGAGAATTTGGGGTGCAGTGTCAGTGAAATGAGTTAGTCCTCTTATTTTTCAGGGGAACTGTGCAAGTTCGAGATGAAAAGTCCTAGTATTAGAAGTGGGAGAGGTGGGGAATGTCCTTCTGTGTTCCTCCTGCCCTCACCCCTCTCCCATTTTCCCTGTCCCTTTTTTACTCTTTCTGCTGCTACTGCTTTTGAAGAATTAGCTTGAGAGAAGAAAGGAAAGCAACTGGAAGGGTTTGTATTCTCCCAACATGGCCTGAGATTCAGGGTTTGTAGGACCTGTCCTTCAGGACTAGAATGAGCATGAGGAGAGTATAGGGATCAAATTCCTCTTGTAAGAGATTTTCAGTTTTGGGTTCTTTGCTCTGAGCTTTATAATTTTTTTTTTCTTTTTAACTAGTTTTTGCTTTTTTGTTTGGAAAGGAGATGTATATTCTTGTTTGGATTTCTTTTCTTATTTGGGGGAGAGGGAAGATAATTCTCCAATTAGAAGAGATGCTTTTTATTGAATGTCAACTGTGATTGGAATTAAATTTTTTTTTTTTACACTTGATCTTAGCCAAAAGGCCGAGAAGCGATAATTTTTTTTTTTTTAAAGAGATGCTTTTGAGGATACAGCAAGCTAATGCAAAACCATTTTACAGAGTAAGTGCTAACTCATGTTGAAAAGTTAGACCATGCCTCTTAAATGAAGCATGCTTGGAAACTGGGTTCTAGAGGAGGTTACCACTACTACCAAGATAGGTTAGAATCAGGCTAGTGACCACACATAGGAGTGTAAGAATGAGTACCTTCACTGGGCCTTTGTTTTCAACCCTGATTTCCTGGCTAGAGAGGAGGAGCACTAGAGTGAGTTCTAGGCTTTTCTACGCACTCCCGAGGGATCTTACCCGAGTCTAGGCTCCTTTTCTACCTATTATAAAATGGAAAGAATGAGAGTTCAAGGGTCAAACACCAAACACCTACCAGTAAGATGAATGTTAGGAAATTACCACTGGAGGTCTGTGACAAATAGCAAATGTGTGATCTGTTTCTCTGTAAATTAATAATGCTGTTTCCTCTGCTGTTGAGCTCCTCAGGAGAGAAGAAACATCATCTCCAAATGTAATTTGGTTGGGCTTTTGTAAGCTCACAAATCAGATTTAGTAAATTTGCATCTTGGCTCCATCACAAACATACAAGTGACCATGGGAAATGGACCTAGCATTTTCAAGTGTCAGTTTCCTCTATTTATAATAATGCAAAATGGTGAAAATAAAATGTGAAAACATGCAGACATGGTGCTCAGTAGCTCTGATCCTTTTAACTTCTGCTGTAAACATGCTTCAGTCTGCCAGGTGGTGGTGGTGTGTGATTGCCTAGGGTAGGCCCTGGGACATCTTGCGTTGGCACCCCAGTGGCCAGAAGCCAGGACAGGTGGTTGGGGTGGGGCAACAGCTAGACAGCATGAATCCCTTTGGCCAAAAGTATGTGCATATGCATATATACCTCTGAAGCAGAAGGAATGTCTCCTGTAATATCTGTTTTATTGTTATTAAAAAATGAGAAGGCAGGACCATAACTTCTGTGCGATTAGTCATCCACTCTCTCTCCCTCCCATCCAGAAGTTCCGACTTCAAATCCATAGTGGGGAGGAAACACCTGTTACACCTGAGTAGAACCTCCCGTAACTGTCCTGCTTTTCTGGTTTGAACCCAGACTGTCCCTGAATGTGTAATTCTCATAACTGCATCATATGAAAGCCATCCTACGTGGGATTTACTTCCGGGTACTCTGATGCAGCAGTAACACCGCACCTGCAGGCCCTGCCAGCGCTTAGTGTTCTTCACAGCCCTGCAATTTTGATTATGATTCTATCATTTATATTGTTTTGACAAGACACTCTCACCTTTTCATCCTTTATTCCATATTTATTGTCTGTTGCTATGTAATAAATTACCCCAAAAAAGATTAGTTTAAAAACAATTAACATGGGAGTTCCCTGGTGGTGTAGTGGCTTGAGGCTTCGGTGCTGGCGTTATGAACACTGCTGCCCGGGTTTGATTCCCAGCCAGGGAACTACCCACACCAAAACAAAACAAAACAAAACAAAAAAACAATTAACAGTTATCTTGTAGCACTTTTGTGGATAAGGAATTTGGGAACACATAAGCTGGTCGGTTCTGGCTTGAAGTCAAGATGTTGGCCAGCGCTAGTTATCTGAAAGTGACTGAGCCTGGGGGCTATGTTAATCATGTTTTTTTATTTTCTGTATCTTGTTTTGACTTCTTTGGGCACCTTAAGAGACCAAGGGAGAGACTGCCAGGAAAATGCCAGGTACATTTAGTTAGTTCCTAAAGATAATTAACTTACTTTGGAGCACACCTGTCATGTAAGCTGAGTATCTTTTATCTAACTCACCAATATTGTTTTTGCTCTAAATTATCCCAGGGCCAGGTACCAGGTACCCTTACAGTCCAAAACACATGGGGATTATTCAGATTAGCCAATCTTAAACTGTTTACTGCGTTGCCTTGCCTTAGCCACAGAAACCCCTGTAAAGATTGTGAGATTTTCCCCTTGCTTTGCTTCTGTTGCTTGATCAAAACCTAATGCTTACCCTGTAACCCTCTGTGGCATGGCATAACCCCCTTCTCTTAGTAAATGTTAAGTAATAAATTTTTTCCATAGTATTGCCTTTCCACGTCATCAGTCACTTCTATAAATTAATCTCTCGGATTTTCATGTGCCAAGGTCTACGAGGAGCCTCAAATTTGCAACAGTGATTCTTAATTAGGGGTGACCTTGCCTCCAGAGAACTTTTGGCAATTCTGAAGGGAGGAGTTAAAATTGCCACGACATCTAATGGGTAAAGGCCAGGAATGCTGCTAAACATCTTAACAACATACAGAGCAGCCCCCCTCCCTTGCCCCTTGAATTATCCAGCCCAAAATGTCAATAGTGCTGAGGTTGAGAAATCCTGTCCTAGAGTGAGCAACACCTCAATAAAGTATGTATAGGACATTATGACCAGAAACCATCTGGTAGGAGATGGCTTTCCCAGTTTCCTGGTAGAAAGTTTGAAAAACTAAAACCATTCTAATAATGCTAAGCAGTTCTTCAAGTATTAGCTGGATACCTACCAAGAATCACACTTGCTTTAAATTGAAATATGAATCTTTACTAAGATGCTCACAAGAATGACACATTAGCACTGTCCTTCTGATGTGATACAAAGGATACACATATTTAACCCACATTGTGGTGGGAACTAGGGGTAAGGGCTCTCAGAGCTGGTACCAGTGTCCGCCGAAGGAATGTGCATTCACCCAAGAGGATGTTTCCCTTAGATTCCATCATCTCTGCTATAGCTTCCAGGTCCTCCAGTCCAGTACTAGTTGAGCCTCTTGTCTCTTGCTACTCCAGACTCCTTCCAGACCCAGGTCAACTGCCCCTTAACTCACGCCACCTCTGGAATCCTGCAGCACCTATCTCTTTGGTATGCTGCTGTCCTGCCACCCTCAGGGGCACAGCTGGGAGTTGGCGGGGAGAGACCGTAACTTCATATTACCAATAGTAAACAGCAGGGGCACATTAGCAAATGACACCTGGGCATACAACTAACAGCCTCACAGAATACATGCTTCCTCCCCAAATAATACATAATCCCCTAGAGAGCAAAGCAAACCCCTAGATCATTTAACATGTAGGGAGTGATTATGTATGCCATGCACAAAGGATACCCAGTGGGTGTTTACTCCATCATGCCCTGCACATAGGAGGGAGTTAGTGCCTGAAAGATGGAACCCACAATGCTATCCTGGCTCTTCCCTGTCTTTGAATGGTGTCACCACTCTGCTTCTGCCTGTTCTGGGCATTCGTTCACATTTCAAGAGAAAGATGGCAGAGAGAAAGTGGAAGGGGAGATTAGGGTGGGAATGATAATTTGTAAAACAAAACAAAAATAACACAAAAATGTAAAAACCAGTTAGTACTACAGTATTTTATAACAATAGAAGGAAACTGAAAATACTACATGCTAACACAGACAATATGATACATAACCCCAGGGGAGAGTGTGGCAGAGGCCACCGGTTTAGACCAAGAGCCTTTCAATGGACTGCTGAATGGATTGAATCTGCTGCTTCAGCTGTGAGCCTTCTTTGATGGTGACAGAACAGGCGATGACAGGCCTGGAGACCCCACAGGCCCGCCCTAGGGCCTGCTTGGAGCGCACAAACACGTAGGGCACATTCTTGTCTTCACACAGCAGTGGGAGGTGCAGGATGATCTCCAGGGGCTCAGCGTCTGCAGCCATCACAATGAACTCAGAGATGCCTCTGTTGAGGGTTTTGGTGGCTGGAGAGAGGACAGAAGGCCATAAGGTGATGTGGGGTTTGGACAGGAAGCCACAATGAAGCAATTTCTAAGGAAAAGAATCACAGGTGCAAGAAAACTGGGCAAACCCCCAGACATAAGCAATTCTCTGTGTCCTCAGCCTTGGAAGTGACAAGGGATTTCACCACCAATTAGTAGTCATCCTCAATGCCTTTCTCAAAGCCAACATCAAACCCATCAGTTTTGGCTCACTTGCTTGCTATCCCAACTCCCTATTAATATCTGGACAAAGAACTCTCACCCCAGACATGCAGCTAATAGTGTTAAAGTCTGACTAAACAGCTTTCATATAAGCCCCACCAAGACAAACTATAGTGCTGCGCTTCTCAAACTCTCTGTGATCTGTGTGTTTGGGATGGTAAAACCCAATCTGCCATGATCAATACTTCTGGAAAGCTCATAGCACACGCAACTCACCAAGGAAGCTCGCCACCACACAGCATCGTTCAATGCTCATTCCTGATTGCTTAGTTTAGCTCTGTGGCTCAGTGTTGGCCTACGGACCACACTCTGCATTAATGCTGGAGTACTAGACAAGGGCACAAACTCTAGAGCCACATTGCCCAAGTTCAAATCCTGGCTCTCATTCTTATTAGAAGGTAAATGTGACAAAATGTTAACAATGAAATTCTTAATCCATTCATTAACCTTTAGCAGCTACTGCCAAAACGCTACTCTTAAGCCTTCCCATTGGTCCCAACCAAGACTATCCAGCCGTCTTTCCATATTGAAAATCTAGACCAGGGACCTTAAACATTGTTTCTAGAGCACTGGATGCCTTACCCTCATTGGCTCCTTTCCGAAGCTGCTTGTAGTTACATGACTGCTGAACAAGGTCCAATAGTTTCTTGGTGAGATGGGCATCTGCGAGAGGGTAGGCCTTTGGATTTACATCAGCCTCAGTCTATGGGGGGACACCAAAGCATTGGTTAAACTGAACTGCAAGCTGTTTCAGACATGTCACAAAATAATCAACAATTGAGAGATACAATGGTCAGCTTCCCTGATCCCTTACCCTCAAACACACAGACTTAATACTCAGCAATGGTCTCCACACTTTCAACTTAAAACTGAATTGAGATTTTAAAAAGGTTAGCAATTATATAATCCAATAATGTATACTAAAGCACATGTACTTTTACTTGCCTCTCTTTAGTGTAATCCTTGGTAATACCACAGCAAATGGATTGTAAATGGGCTCCCATGGCTCAGTATCCATTTGAGTCACGTGGGGGTAATCCTTAAATTTTGATTTCTGTACTCCATCCTAAATTTACTGAATCAAAATTAAGGTATAATTTGTAGAAATGCAGCACAAAGTTCTCTCTCTCCATTACCCATTCAACATGTGAATCCCCTTAGTAAGAACCCTAGTTTCCAAAACATGACAATATTTTCTCGACCCTACTATACATACAAAATAGTTTCAGAAGTGCTATACCAGTGCTACCTCTACCAACAAAATCTTCTTTTGTTCTTGGACTATACCTGACTAAAGCCATCCAATTAGAGTATTATATTAAAAAGTTATTTAAATTAACATTTTCCTGTGGTTATCCATTTGATATACAATTAGGGTTCCTTTGTACTCAGTTTTCCTTAAAAAGTTATTTTAAATTTTTATTTTTCAAGTAGATAGAACTTACTAATATAATGGCTTCTAAGTCAAAGCCATGCCAGTGAATCAACAGGGTGTGAAAAGTGGTAAACAGTAAAGCATTTAACCTGCCTTTCCTATATAGAGCATATCAGCAAGTAACCAATAGCAGATGAGTTTCTCTTGTATCATTATACCACCTAACAAAGAAGAAATGACACCATTAACCATCACCACCTTATAACCCATACTAATCAACCTAGACATAAATTAATGGATCCAGACACCGATTAACAGCTATCAACACCACAAAAGATAACGTGCTCATCACCTCTCTTTTAAAACTCTAAGATCAAGTGGTTGTGGGGGGAGGGGGAAGGAAAGAAAAAATCTGATCAAGTCTTTGATTCTAATACTAGATATTTGATATTAAGGAATTACTATATTTTGGGGAGTTATGGTGTCATTGTGGTTGTTAAAAATCTTCATTTTGTAGATATGTACTGTGATATTTATGGATTAAGTGTTCTGTCATTGGGATTAGCTTCAAAATGACCCATGCAGGGAATGAATTGGGTGAGATCTGCCCTACTCCATTCATTCCACCTCATTCTCACCTTTCAAGTTCAACCATTTTCATTAATTTCTCACTGGTTTCCCCTGTGATTTCAAATAAAGGTTTATTATTTCTCCAAAAGCCTCAATAGTTTAGATTTATTCCTAGATACTTCAGGTTAAGAAAATTCACTGTATTTCCTAGTGAATTTACATGACTGCTGAACGAGGTCCAATAGTTTCTTGGTGAGATGGGCATGTGCAAGAGGGTAGGCCTTTGGATTTACAACAAATTCCTTAGTGGTAAGGAATTTCTTCTTTTATAAATGAATTGGTATTGAATTCTATTAGATTTTTTGTACTGATACAGAAAAATAAAATCACAGAATTATACACTTTAAACAGGTTAACTGTATGATATGCAAATTATATCAATAAAGCTATTTAAAAACTAGGTAGAGATTTTCCAAGTTAAAAATTTTTCAGTTGGGAGTTCCCTGGTGGTGTGGTGGCTTAAGGCTTCGGCGCTGGTGCTGTCAACGCTGCAGCCTGGGTTCAATTCCCAGCCAGGGAACTACCCACATACCAAAAAAAAAAAAAAAGTTCACTATTTAGTTTTTTCTATTTCTACTTGAATTGGTTTTGACAATTACATATTTTCAGCTGTTTGTCCATTTAATCTAAGATTCTATGTTTACAGGTATCAAATTGTGCTTAATATCCTTTCTTTTTACCATCTGCAGACTATGTCTCCTTCATGTTGCTACTCCTCACATACACCCTTTTGCTTTTCTTGATTAATCTCACTGGAGGGGACTTTTCAAAGAATCATCTTCTGATATGGTCCATCTATAATGTTAGAAAATATTTTCTTTTCCAGCAATTTCTGCCTTTTCCAAAACCCTTCTACTTTCTTTGGGGTTGTTCTGTCCTTCTGTTGTCCCCCCCGCCCCGCCCCCCCCCAGGCTACGCATTTTAGGTTCCAATGAATACTTCAGTGTATCCTACATGTGGTATTTTTTTTTTGTTCAGTTCTGTTTTCAAGTTTCCATTACCATTTTAATTTGACCCAGAGTTATTTCTATCTTCTTTCCAAACACTTTGTTACTGGTTCCAACTTATTTGCATTTTGGTTGAAGAATGTGGTCTGTATTATCATTCTTCTAAAATCTGTTAAACTTGCTTTATGATTCATTAGGTGGCCAATTTTCATAACTATTCCTTGCTTGAAAAGTGCAGTATATACTTACTAGATTCACTATGACCACTAGATCAAGTTTATTCATAGTATTGTTCAAATCCCCTATTTCCATACTGATGTTTTGGGTTCATAATCTGTAACAATTCTACACTTAAATGCTATGTGATCTCACAGTTGTCTCTTTCTTGTAATAATGTCATTTTCATATTTGTCACTTAACCCATTTCTTTCTGATATTTATGTAGGTTCCACTACACTTTTTAAAATGGCTTATCTTTTCCATTCTTTTTATTCAATCTGTCTTTTAACTGGAGCATTTAGTCCCATTCTATATTTACTAAAGTATTGATTGGGTAAATTAAGTAAATATTGGGTCCAAATCATCCTTTTGTGCTTTCTACTGGTTCCACATGTTGTTTCTTTTTTTTCTTTCTTTTCTTGCTTTGAATTCATTGTTTAATGATTTTCCCTTCTACCAGTTTGTAGTTATATCTTTATTCTTCTGGTAGCGACTTGAGAAATCACGTTTGTCCTTACCATCACCCTCCTCCTAAACTATAAAGGACCCAAAAACATTTTAATCCCAATCATTCCTCAAAATTACTTTTTAAAATGTCAGGTATTTCCATGGTTCTCAATAACCCACCTCTGGAGGCTAGGATTCTCAACTTTCAATAAACATCAAGTGCATAAAAGGACAAGACGTCAGGACCCAACAACCATCATCTTATTACAGTCAACAACAGGTCAGCTCAACTTTAAAACCAAACTACCTTATAAATAGCAAGTGAAATTAGCTTAATGTGCATTTATCCACCTTTTAACTTTACTTAAATGGTTAACTGAGTGAATGAAATCACACCACTAGCTAACTTTAACCCCAACCTGATCAGTTTGGTTTTCTGTATACCAAATAATCCCAAACTGCAAGTTTTTTATTTAACAACAAATACTGTGTGGTGACTCACTCTGTACCAAGTATTAGGACTATCTCAGATTATCTCATGCAGTGTAATTCCCATTTTACAGTTGAGAGAAAATTTTATGTTCAACTTGTGATCATCGATTCCAAAACTATTAACGGAACTGCATAAGATAAGCATTGGTTTAGAAACTTCAAATTTTAGGCTCAGCCACGTACTAGCTTCAAAAAGGGGCAGGTGGGAGGGGGTTGGGGAAATGAAGGAGGGTAAGGTACCGGCTAAGATCCAACTCATGTTAGTAGTAGAAGCGCTCTGAAAACTCTTCCTCCTTACCAAATGCTAACCCAAACTAGCTACCCTGATACACGATTTGACCACCCAGAGTTCAGAGGAGCTGCACGTGGTGCTACAAGGACCTCTGATTTCTGAGATCCTACCGCCTCGCAGATTTTCCTGTACTCCAGGCCTGAGCTCGGGAATCCTCCACATTTCCCACAGCCCCCAAATGCCAAAGGTCCCTGGCACGTGTAACTCCGCCGCGAGCACTAGGCGCAGAACCTGGGAGATCACCCTCTCCTAAACATCAGCAATGGGGAAGTGGAGTAGGGGAGAATGACCCAATCCTGGGTTCCACATCATCCTCTAGCGACCCCTCCCCAAAATAAGAGATAGAGCCAAATTTCCTCATCCAAACTTTTTACTCTCTCCCACGTGAGTTGGTGTCTCTCTCACAGGCCAGACCAAGTCTCCTCCGCTCACCAGAGGCCTTCGGCAACGCGCACAGACTCCTGAACCCCGGGTCACTGCAGCTGGGACCCTAAGGCTTCCGGAAGGAGTTCTAAACTCCAGCCAAGATGCTAGGACCTCGCGGCTGCCCCAGTTCAGACTCTGGCCCGGGCGGCCTTGACGACGCGGCACCGGAACTCTAACTCCGGACCTGGGGTCGAGACGGCGAATGTTTTAAGCTTCCGACAGGCTAGTAAGTGAACCGAACCCTGAGTTTCCCGCTTCTCGGCCTTGCGGCCGGGCGCACACACTTACCATGACTGCGGTTCCGCGGTCTGGCCTCTCCGAGAGCGCCACCGGCGTCAGAGCAGGACCGCTAACCTGTGCCAGAAAGTCGCAAGGAAAGAGTAGAAATGGCCGAATGCGGCAGGAAGAGGAAGTGACGTCATTGCGACGGGCGCACCTCGCCCGCTGAAAACCTGCCCTATTCCTAGCGAGGGACAGCGTTCCGGGCGAGGTGACTGCATTTTGCTGTTTTTATCATCATTCTGCTATAAATATATTGGCAGAAACAATAAAAACAGCACACCAAGACAAAGAGTTTCAATTGTGTCAGCATTGCATTACCGGCTGACCTTTGAGCAGATTCTTGTGTTCAAAATAATCTTTTTAACCCATTGCTGATGAGGGAGAGGTAATCCTAAATGTTTTCCTTCATATTCAGGCATTCTGGTGGGAGGTGTCGTCCACTAGAAAGGAATCAATAGAGTTGGGAATTCAGGAAGAAGAGCAGGTTTAGGGGTGGGGCTGAGTTTTTGTCAGATTGAGTTTGGAGATGTCATCGGACACCCATTTTCTTCTTTCTACTGTTTTTTCTCTATGCTGCTCCAAGTCTCCATTGTTTAAGGCTAGACTCATGCCTCACCACCTCCAACAGTGTTAATTACTCTTTGCTAGGAGAATCTCCACCATGAGGAACTGTGGGACTTCGCAATAACAGGGTGTTAGAAAGGATTTTTTGTAAGATTTGAGCTTGTGTTTAAGCGATTTAGGGTAAGGTGGAAAGTAAGTGAGGTTTGCTCTGGATTAGACGCTGTCAGGAATTGTAAATATTCTTTGGGCATTTTAATAAATCTTATCTACAAGGTGGAAGAAATGAAATGAATCTAAAGCTGTAATTGGTAAAGAAATAGCAGTCACTCATCTTAGCCATGATAAGGGGGTGTTTGGTTATTTTTGTGGTTTCAACAATGTTCATGTTTTTGTCTGTATTCAGAAATCATTAAAAAGTGGTCTTGTTTTTGTCGTGATTATCACGAAGTGACTTTGTCTGATATTGATGTTTCATGAAATTGTTTATGTTCAGCAGGAGAACACCAAGGCCTAGCTATGAGTGTTGCCAGCTCCCAGCAACATAAAGGCCTAACTGACAGACCTGGGCCAGCTTCTACCTCTATTCCTTAGTTGTCCTGGGTCTGTGAGTGAGTATCAGGTATAAGTTGGGGTGACATTCAGCCAGAATACATTGTGTGGTATATTGGGTTCTTCTTAACATAGTGAAATATGTTGATTGGTAAATAGGTGATGCCCCTCTCCTGGGACCCCAGGGGCCAATTGCAACCCAGCTATTAAAGGATTAAGGTCTGGCCATCCTGATTGGCTCATGTTCCTGCTTGCTCCATATTTTAATATTTCACCTTTAGGTGAACGACAATAGCATTTATTCAGAGAGCATTTATTCTTCCACAAACACTGATCCTAAGATGGGAAAGGTAATTTGGGTGGTCAAACAAGAATACACATGTTCAGTACAGTGTTCATTAAGTGTTTCATATTAGATAGACAGATGAATAAATGAATAAAAGTATCTAATAGAAAGAAATCAGCAGGTTACATCACCCCATCTTCCCTGGGGGAACTTAATCTCTTTACTCTAAAGGACAGGATGTTTAAAACATTCTTCTTCCTCTTAATTCCTTTTGGGCAGTTCCCAATGCTGTTCTTACCTGCACTGATGGCATGTTAGCCAGCTCTGGTGCCAGGTTCAGCAACTGGAGGTAAAGCTGAGCATCAGGCCCCTTTGTGAGGTAGCCTCAGTGACAGAGGTGCTATGAGGCAGGAGATACTCCACCCTACACTGGCTGGGTTAGCCATGCCAGTCCTGCCCTCCAACTCCTTCACACCACCTGCCTGACCTAAGCTTTTTCATGTTGCTGCCACTGCTGGGTGTCTGTGCCGTGGTGGGGCCATTCCAGGGCCCTGAGTGGGAGCCAGTATGGAGCCTGCTCTCTGAGGATCACAGCTGCAGGAACCTTCGGTGCTGTGGCAACCTGCTTGTCCTCTGCCTTTTTCTCATCTGGCAGTTCCGGCACTATTGGCACCAGCTTACCAGGACCCACCCCAGCATGAAGAAAGTCAGAAAGGTGAGGGAACCCCACACACCTTCCCTCAGCACCATGATTCTTTCAGTCACTTGTTACGAAGGCCCTTTTTTATGCCTTGTGTACAGAGATGAGTCAGTTATACTGGGGAACTCAGACTGGTCAGGGAGAACATCATGCCTCAATTCCAGCAGTCACCCTGGATTCCTCTTTTCCTCACTCCACATATTTCATCCATCTACAAGTCCTATGGACTTTACTTGAAAACCGTATCTCAAATCCAATCACTTTTCAAAACCTCACCACCCCAGCTGGGCAGAGCTGCCATGAGTCTCAGCTAGACTGCAGGCACTGCCTTCTGCCTGGATCCCATTGCTTCTCTCACCCAGCCATAGTCAGTGCTCCACACAGCCAACAGAATGACTCTTCTTTTTCTGTCTTTCTTTTTTAAAACTTTTAATCCAAGGATGATTAATATACACACACAGATTTGAAGTGTATAGGTCAATGAATTTCCACAAACTGAACTCACCCAAGTATAGCACTCACATGAAGAAACAGACCATTACCAGCTGCCCAGAAGTTTTCAGTCACAAGTATGCTGATTTCTAATAGCATAGACTAGTTTTGTCTGTATGGAATTATACAATAAGTATTCTTTTGCACCTGGCTTAAGCCTAACATTATGCTTATGAGCCAGAACAAACTTTAAAAAACAGATCATAGCACTTGGCTCCTCAAAATCCTATAATGGTTCTTATGGATGCATTCCCCATCAAACTCAGATTAAAATCCAAACTACTGGGGAGTTCTCTTGTGGTGTAGTGACTAGGCTTCAGCGCTCTCAATATTGCAGCCTGGGTTTGATTCCCAGCTAGGGAATTACCAAAAAAATAAAAAAATTAAAAAAAATAAAAAAAATCCAAACTCCTAATCTCAACTCCAAGGCACAGCATGATCTGTCTTGCATTTCTCTCTGACCTCATTTCCCAGAACTCTCCTCATCACTCATTCTATTCTGGTCACATGGGCTTCCTTGTTGTTTTCATATGCATGACCTTGTACTATCTTCAGGGCCTTTGCACTAACATCATCTGTGCCTATGATGCTCTTTCTTCAGATATCACTTGGTTTGCCCCTCACTTCTTCAGGTTTCTAATCAAATGTCACCACTTCTGAGAGGCCTTCTCTGACTACTCTGTTTGTTTGTGGTGTTCATGCTGCTACCCCCACCACCTAGAATAATGCCTGGCCTGGAGGAAATGCTTTATCTTTCTTGAATAAATGACTACTGTTTAGTCTAAGTGAAGGGACTCCCCCTTTCCTGAGCCCCAGACTCCTCATCTGGATCATGGGGATTACAATTCTGATCTGTGAGGATTAGATGAGACAATGTGTGCAAGGATTTTGCTTCTCTGTTCCTACCTACAGGTGCCACCACAGAGGAGGGCAGTGCCCTCCACAAGACACTGCACTTGTTTTGGGCTTATCTCTAAATTACTCTTCAGTCGTGGCAAGTTCAGGGGCTTGGATGCTCATGGTCAACAACAGGCACAAAAGAAGAGATGGGAATACTGGAGGGGTCTCCGGGAATCATGGACCCAATACCTGCTCTCTTGGCAGCACCCGTGTCAGTGCCCACCTTGGGATTTCCATACCCCTTCAGAGCCCATATTTGGCACCACCTCCTTTACAAACACCTGCCTGCTCCCTCACTACAGTTCTCGGGATGTATGGCAAGCACCCTGGTGTCTCAGTGATGAGCGCACTCACCGGATTTGTACGCCACGGTTCCCTGACCTGGACTACAGGATGTATTACAAGATGGAGAAATCATTGGTCCACCCCCAGGAAGACTTGGTGCCATTGGAGCCTGTTGTCAGTATGAGGTCCCATCCTACTTCCATGACTTCTCTCTCAAACCTCCCTTCATCTCAGAGGCTGCAGTTCTGTTCCACAGAATCCCTGCCTTTTCCTTCCAACCAACAAGTGGCAATACCCACCTGGAAGTCCTGGGGCTGCCCACCAGAGGCCAGGGCACCAGGGAGGAAAAACCAGATACTAGGCAGAGAGGATATTAGAAAGACCCAGGCTCCAATGTGGGTGAACCAGAGAGAGAACAGTGGGGAGGATGCTTGGGAGATTCAGACATCTGGAAAGCAACTCCAAATCAACTTTGGGATGGAGAACAATGCAGAAACTAAGGTCCTAGAGTGGGGAAACCAGAGACTAGTGATAGGTAAAACTGATGGAGAGATCCTGACCTTAGGGTGGGAGAACCAGGACCAGATGGAAGTTAAGAATAGACCCAAAATTCAGGATCTAAGGAGGAGAAACCAGAGGGAGGCTCCTTTAATCCAGAAATATACAGTAGAGAACCAGGATCAGTTAAGATGTAAAATTGATGCAGAGACCCAAACACCAGAGTTGGGGGACCAGGATAAGAGTAGAAATGAGGATGCTGTGGAGACCCAGGCATTTGAGAAGAACAAGAAAGGGGCCAGAGAGGAGGATGAAGGAGAGATGTGGGCCCAGGAATTGGGGAAGTGGGGCCAGACTGGAAGTGAGAATGGTGAGGAGTTCCAATTGCAAGGGTGGGGAAAACAAGACCAAATTAGAGGTGATATTGGTACAGAAATTCAGGCAGAAGAGAGGAGAAACAAGGACCAGGTTGGAGGTGAGAATGCTGTACAGACTCAAGTATCTGGGAGGGAGAAACTGGGAGAAATAAAAAAGGATAATGTAGAGATCCAGAGCCTGGGATGGGGAAAACAGGAATGTGTTGAAAGTGAGCCTATCACAGAGATCCAGACACCAGGGTGGGAGGAGCAGGATAAGGGTGGGAGTAAGAAACCTGGGAAGACCCAAGCATCTAGGGGAGAGATCCAGAAACAATTAAGACATGAACTTCAAGTGGTGTCAGGAAGCCAAAGCCTGAGGAGCGGTGAGGGTGCCGAGGAACGCCAAATATCTAGAAGGAAGAACCTAAAAGAGATAAGAGAGGAGGATTGGGTAGTGGTCCAGGTACTATGGTGGGAAGACCAGAGACCAATAGCAAATAAAATTGAAAGAGAGTTTGAGACACCATGTTGGGGGAATCAGGACCAGACTGGAGGTGAACACAGAGCAAAACCTCAGGCATCAGAGAAGGGAAACCAGAGAAAGGACAGAGGTGAGGATGGTATAAATACCTTGGCACCTGAGACGGAGAACCAGGGACAATTAGGAGGTAACACTCATGTAGACACCCATCCACCAGCTAGGAGGAACCAGGCGATGTTTGGCGATGAAACTACAGACACGCAGGTAGCAGGGAAGGGAGACCTGAAAGGGGTTAAAGGTAAAGACGGTAAAGAGATCCAGAAACTTGGGGAAAAACACCAGGGTCAGTTAAGCAATGAAATTAATGGAAAAATTCACATACAAAAGTGGAAGGATCAGGAACACATTAGAGGCAAGGATGATGCAAATACCCAGGTACCTGTGGCAGAGAACTGGGGAGAATTAACACATGAAATTGATGGAGAAACTCATTCATCGGAATGGAAGAAAGAGGAGCAGGCTGGAGGTGAGAATGACACAGAAATCCAAGCTTCAGATGACAAAAACCAGAGTGAAGCTGGAGGTGAGGATGTTACAGAGACCTGGGCACCTGGGGAAGAAAACCAGAGTCAGTTAAGAGGTGTGACTGACAGAAAGACTCATTTATCAGAGTGGAAGAACCTGGAGCAGATGGGGAGTGAGAATGGAACAGAAATGCAGTCACCAGAGAAGAGAAACCAGAGAGAACCTGGAGGTGAGGATGGTACAGAGACCCAGAGACCTGAGGGAGAGAACCTAGGACAGTTAGATAGTGAAAATGGAGAGAGCCATTCACTAGAGAGGAGGAACTGGGAGCAGACTGGAGGAAAGAACGATGCAGAATATCAGACATTGGAGAAGAGAAACAAGAGAGAAGTTAGAAGTGAGAATGGTAGAAAGATCCAGAGACTGTTGAAAAGGAAAGTTAATGAAAAAACCTGTTCATCGGAGTGGAAGAATCAGGAGCAGATTGGAGGTGAAGATGGTGCAGAAATTCAAATACAAGTGAAGAGAGACTTGAGAGGGACCACAGGTGGTGATGGTAAGGAGACCCATGCTCCTGGGGGAGATTACCAACGACAGTTAAGAAGTCAGATCAATGGAGAGACCCCGATGCAAGGGCAAGGGCACCGCAACAAGGGCGGGGATGAGGGTACTGCAGAAATCTGGGAAATAGGGAGCCAGAGGAAGTGCAGAGATGAGGATGCTGGAGGGCCTGGAGTTCCAAGGGGAGGAAACAAGGACCAGGTCAGAGGAAAGGATGCTGCTAAAGACAATCTCCAAGATGACTGTTCTGGGGGTGAGAGGCCCCCAGCCCTCTCTGGCTCTGGATATGGGGCCATAGAACAGAAACAGGCAGTGGTCCCTGCTCCCTGTCCTGAGATGAAGCCTCTCCCCAACCAGGGTGAACTTGTCCTGCTCACCAGTGGAGAGGGAGAGCATTTAACCAGCCAGAGCACAGACCCTGTCAGGAAGCACAGAGTGGGGATCAGCCCAACCTTCCAGCAGGTCCCACCTAAGCCCAAGAGAAACCGACAAAGGAACAAAAGAGTGGCTCCAGGAAAGACCTCCTGTCTGGCTTTGCAGGTCCAGAAACCACAGTCTCTGGCTGCTTCCCTTCATCTGTCTTCTTCCTGTCCCTCTGTCTCATGTGGCCAAGTTCCCCAGGCTGCCACAGCTCTCGTGGGTGCTCCCACTGCCCTCGCTGTCCTGCCCAAGTGGCCAGTCCTCAAGAAGAGCCAACGACTGCTCCTGGAGTCCCTCATGCGGCGGAAGATTGCACACCTGAAGTGGGGCCTCCCTCAGCGGATCCTGGAGTCCCATTCCCTCTTTAACTTCTTAGGATCATGCCCACTGCCCTTTGCTGGGGTGCGTTTCCCTGGATTATACACCACCTGTGAACTCCAACGGCAGAAGGAAAGGCTTTGTGAGGCTCAGGGTTCCAGATCAGGCCGTAAGTCCCCTGAGAAGTCCCAGAAGTTTCGACCCCCAGAAAGAAAAAGCTCAAAACTTTCTACACAGGCCAGAACTCTGGAGAAGTGTGGGCCAGGGGGTTCGGAGTCCACGTGCATTTCCATCCATCCCAAAAAGCCCAGGAGAGTCAGGCCACCAGGGGGCCTCAGAGAACGACAAGTTGTCCAGGAAGAGGCTCCTCCTAGGGCCAAGCTGGCTGCTCCCAGGAACCCCAGGCCTGCAGCAAAGTCTAGAAGCTGGTGTGGCCAAGAAAGGGTACAAGAGCCTTCCAGTAAGAACAACATGGGCAGGAAAATGGTCAGGCTTGGAATCTCCCAGATGGCAGAAAGTGCTCCCAGCAGAGTGAGAACCTCATACTCCAGGGCAGGTCACAACCACTGGAGGAAGGACAGCACATCCCAGGAGGCCTCTCAGCTTCCCAGATTCAAATGTCAACAGCCCCCACACTGGAGAAGCAGAAGCCTGGAGACTGTGGAGGGCAGATGGGCTGGGCAGCAGCTTTCTTCCTGTTCCACAGATACCTCCAGCTTCAAAGGGAGTCTCCATTTGGCTGCAGGGAGGCTGAGTATGACCCTACTGAACAAGATGTCCTGGTCCCCACACCTGGCCAAGGCCCAGCACTCAGCCCCCAACCTGAGCCTGAGGGGTTCTGATCCTACTCTGCTTCCCAAAGTGGTTGACTCATATATAAGGGAAGACACTAATGAAGTCCACACTTCTTTCAAGAGGGACCTTCAGCCACCAGGTCACTGCTGTGCTGGTGTTGCTCTTTCTAAGGTAGAGAGCCTACAAGGTGAAGGGGAACCTGAAAACCCAAATGGGGCCCCACAAAATCCACCAGTCTCCAAAAAGTTTGGTTTCGTGAAGTATTTGAGATGTTTTCTGCACCGACATTGTTTTAGAAAATAGGCTGCAGTCCTGGAGTCCTCAGAACACATCAGAGAAGACCTGAGAGTGGCCTGCTCATCCTCAAAGCTTCTAATAAAAATTGGTTCTTTGGAACCTATGGGGTTCTGATTTCTTTGGCACATGTTTTCTGAGTTCCCCCTTTTGGAGTTTGGGATACTTTCTGGGTAACATAGAAGCCACTTCTACTCCATGGCTTTTTAAGTTTGGGGAATGTGGGTCAGCCCAATGTCATCTAAGCAGCTCCCCTCCCCAGCTACTCACAGTAGGATTTACTGACGTTTCTATCATAGTTTTGTGCTATGGCTGCTCAAACAGCTTCAGCTTCTTGGGGAGAGGGTTGGTGCTCTGCACTGGACATGATTATTCAGGTCCTTTTGGTCACAAGGGAGGTAGCTGATGTTGGGCATCTGCCCTGCTGGGATTCTGCTGCCCATAAAGAGACTTCACAGAAAAGCCATCCCCACCTTTCTGATTCTCAAGGGCTGCCAAGTATAATTCCCTGTTGCTTTGCCTGGCCCACCTGTCAGACATCCTGGAGCTATTTATTTGTTTTAATGAAGTCGGAAACTTCTGGGCCAAAGGGAATTATATCTTGTGATACTTTTGGAGACCGCTTCTGTAGAGATATTCACAGAACCTAAATCAGTGAGTGCTGGAGTTGGGAATTCAATTCAGGTTTCCTCCTTCTCTCTCCTCTGTTCTCTTTCATATCGAAGCTGTTACTAGCTTCTTTGTAAAGGAGAAAAGGTAACATTTACAGGTTCCAAGGATTAGGATGTTATATCGGTCTGCTCTTGCTGCTATAACAAAATACTAGACTAAGCGGCTTATACAACAGAATTTATTTTCTTACAGTTCTGGAAGCTAGAAGTCCAAGATCAAGGTTATGGCTGACTTAGTTTCTAGTGAGACCTCTCTTCCTGGCTTGTAGATGGTCACCCTCTAACTATGTTCTCACATGTCCTCACACGCACCTTCCTTGGTGCATGTACATGGAGAGGTCAAGAGATCTTTCTTCATTTTACAGGGCCAGCAATCCTGTTAGCTTAGGACCCCACCCTTATGACTTCCTTTAACCTTAATGATCTCCTAAAGTCCTGATCTCCACATACAGTCACATTTGGGGGGAAGGCTTCAACATCTGAATTTGGGGTACATAGAAGACATGGTGATATCTTTTTGAGGGTGACCATTTGACCCATTACATGAGGAATTTGTTATGCAGCAATAGATAATCAATCCACTTATATTCTGTTTATCTGTTTCCTTGACTGGACTTCTAAACAAGGACTGTCTCTTGTTCACTTTTGAGTCCTCTAGCTCCTAGCATAGGTCTTGGCTCAAATTTTGTCAAAAAGAATACACACTGTCAGCATTTAAAATATATATAGAAAATTATGTAATAATATGGAAGATGTACATGACAGTTTTCTCTGAGAAAGCAGTTTACAAACATTTGTATGTTGCTGTTGTAAAAATGTATAGAAAAAGACTAGAAGAAAATGTATCAAAATATTTTTTATTTTCTTCATTGAACATGTATTACTGCTATAATGTATTTAAGATGTGTTGAATGTTTTATTTATTTTATATACTTGAACATATAATTATGCATCTGTTGTACACTTAGCATTTTAATGAGTATTTTCCATGTTAATATCTACTTTTCTCAAACATAACTTCATATTACTCCATTGAATAATCAACCATTGTTTTCCAAATTATTTGCCATGGAAGCATTTTTCCACTCAGTCACTCTGCTTCTGAATGTAGTAAACACCTCTTAAACTTACCTCCTTCAACATTAACCAGTTGCCAGTTAACATTGGTGCTAAATAAATCCTTGTAGAGGGACGATTTTCATTGTTAATGTATTTAGAGTAATATATTTTTTCTTCAGTATTTTTGTGCAGTCTTAACTGCCGTGCAGCTCTCTGTGAGAGGACATTTTAAGGGAAATGTCTTAGATTCCTTGAGAGAAAAGTGTCACGTAAATTGAAAATAATACTAATAGCTTTTAGATTAAAAAAATCTCTAAGATCGTTTATTTTTTAAATAGTAGAAAAAGATTGCTTCCTTTTTCAACGCTGAGAGTTTCTATATATTAATAATGCTTTTCAACCTTCGATGTGGTGAAGACAACTCCTGCGACTCGTAAAAGCAAACCACTTTGGGCTCAGTGGGACATTCCCCAGAGTCCTTCCGTCCATCACCCACCCCCACCCCACCCGCCAAGGATCACGGCTCGCCTGAGATTTCGTCGCACTCGAATTGCGCAGAATTACCCCCACCCCGGCGTCCCGTCTCCCGCCACCAGCTATGCCGTGCTCTTTCGACTGCGCTTGCGCGCAAGCTGCGCGGGAAAACGTGTGCCGCGGTAGCGTGCGAGCAGAGAGATGGCCGTGAGGGAGGCGGCGGCAGGCCTTGCCGCCCACAGGAGAGAAGAAGAGGCGGCTCTGCTCTTTGAGAGGGCCCACTACCGGCACGACCCACGCTGGCTGCTGTCCGTGCCCCCACGCCTCTGCTTGGCCTGCGCGCTGGAGCTGCTCCCGGAGCCCGGCGTGTCGGTGCGAACTGGGCCCCCGCATTTCCCTCATGAAACAGGGCCGCCCCTCACCAGATCAGCTCCTTGAACCCGACGCCTCTTCTCGGAAACTAAGCCGGGCCCACCCGCTTCGTTGAATTACGCCCTCTAAACAGGCCTGCCCCCCTCAGCCGCCGGGGCGGCCTGGCCTGCCCTCTTGGATGCTCCGCCTCAGCCCCGGTCTATCCCTCAGGCCGCCCTTCCAAAGGCCCTGACCTTGGCTCTGCGCCTCAGACGGACCCCGTCCGCACCAAACGTGGGAGGACCCCCAGGAACCCAGCATGACCCCCTGGCACGCCTTCCGCCCCCTCCTCTAGCGGCCCTGCGGCCTGCTGGCCCCGTCTCCCTTACGCCAGCATTTAGACTTAGCTGCGGCTTTCTCCATTTCGATCGGCGCCTCCCTCCCTTAAGGTTTCTGGGGGTGTGAATGCACAGGAGAAGGCTGCCTGCGTCTCTGCCATGGCAGGACCCAAGGGTGGAAGTTACAACCAGGCAGCCGTGGGGTGGAGGGGAGACTGCCAATGGGAGGGGCTGGCTGGAACGTGGCTGCCCGAAGCTCTGTGCCCACCCACCTTTGCAGTGAGGTTTTGTTCATAGAGGCATCCAGGTAGATTTGGGGCGATCACTTTTGTCTCAGATTCCTGGGGAGGAGGGGGCAGGGAATTCGTGCCTTGGGTGGGGGAATGGGCTAGGTCAGTGGTCCTCAAAGTTTTTATCTTAGCATGCCTTTATACTTTTAAAAATGGTTGAGGGCCCCAAAGAGCTTTTGTTTATGTGGGTTGTATTCACTGATATTTACTGTATTAGAAATGAAAAAATATGTAAATTCATTGCACATTAACGTTCTTTTTATTCTGGCAAAATATACACAACTTAAAATTTACCATTTTAATCACTTTAAGTGTACAGTTCTGTGGCAAAAGTATTTTTAAAAGTAAAAATAACTACTTTCCAAAACAAAAAAAGATAGTGAAGAGACTGACCTTGTTTTACATTTTTACAAGTCTCTTTAATGTCTAGTTTAATAGAAGACAGCTGAATGCTCATATATTTCTACATTTAATCTGTTGTGATATCATGCCATGTGATACTTTTAAAACTCACAGTACACTTCTGAGAGAATAAAAGTTAAAAAGGCAAATAGCATGTTGGTATTATATGAAAATTATTTTTATCTCATGGATTCCCTGAAAGGGTTTGGGGCATTCTCAGGGTCCCCCAGACTACACTCTGAGAACTGCTGGGCTGGCTAATAACATCTGAGCTACCGCTGAAGCCAGAAGTTCTGAGGCTGCCAGATACAGAGATGAGTAAAACAGTGACGTAGGGGAGAAAATAAGAAAACTCATTACTGGGAATTTAGAAGATGGACATATCTGTGGTCAAGGGGTCTGTGAGATAAGGAGGAAAATTAGGAAAGCATTTTAGAGGAGGAAGCAATTAAATTAGACTTGAGAAGATAGGTAAGATTTGGAGCAGAGGAGATAGGGGATCTTATCCCAGGAGGTAAGTATTAGCAAGGATGAGTTTGGGGAGGTAATTAGAGTGTTTGAAGGGAAGTTGAGATTTGAGAGCCAGGTTAAGATCAGTTCCTTTGAAGAGTCTGAATCCAAGCTAAGGAGCTTGGACTTATTCAGATTATCAGGTGAAGGAAAGTCATTGAGACTTTTTGAGTGACTCATTTAGACCACTAGCTTAATGTTTTGTGTAGGAGGAAATGGTGAAGGAAAACAGGAGACTTGGATTAACACAAGTTAGAGGCAATAAGAGATGCAACTTCACCTTTTATTGGACACAATTTTCTTAGCTTTAGCTCTCATCAGTTGAAGGGGTAATAAATATAGTCAGCTGTACCCATGTTCCTGTTATATCCTTTGTGCACACTCCTTTTTCGACCCAACTTTTGCTACTATCTTGAGCATTTTGCATAGCTACTACTCAGTTCCCTGTATAGGAAATGGAATTGAGTGTGAAAATTTATGTTTACCTTGAATGGAAAGATGCATTTTTTCTATCTACTTTTTAAGGTTCCAGTATCACTCTGTTGGACTGTTGAGGTAGAAAGAGTGCTGACCTTTGACAAGACCTGATTGGAAGCTTAGATTTGAGTCCTTGGGAAAGTCTCTGAGCCTCAGTTTCTTTTTTTTTTTTCTTTGTGTGTGTGTATGTATGTATATGTGGGTAGTTCCCTGGCTGGGAATCGAACGCAGGCCGCAACGTTGACAGTGCCAGCGCCGAAGCCTTAAGCCACTACACCACCAGGGAACTCGCCTCATTTTCTTATCTCCAAACTGGCTATAATACCTGTTTCTTGCTTCACTAGTTTATTAGGCTTAAATGAGCAAGTAGGCAAACAATAAACAGTAAAGTGCTTTGTGATTTGTGAACAGTAAAGTGCTTTATAAATATGGAGTCCTAGGAACCTTAGCTCTGTATGAATACATAGATTCCTCTATGTAAAAGATGCGCTTTTCCATACTCCTGGAGGGAATATGATCTTACCATAAATAAGATGATCCCTCCAGTATCATCTTGTAATTTGTATAATTATATATTGTACATGTAATTACAGTAGTTTGGGTTCACAATGGCTGAGACTTGGTTACTATTGAATATTTTTCTTCATGTACCTCAAGCTGGTGCGCAAGAAGCATGTGCTGTCCTGCTTCCGAGATGTCCTTGTGAGGCACACCTCCCTGGTCATTCAGCTGGTGACTCAGGATCAGAGAGTCTGTATCCACTTCATAAACATGCTTTTTGGTGAGATTAAAAGGGAAACTTGGCATGAATTTTGCATGTATAGCATGTATATTTGCTTTTGGGTTTTGGGAGAAATGGTCCTGGAAATATAATGTAGACTTTTGTGAAGTTTAACTTGTTAGTGAAATTTTTTGTCATAATGAAGAATAAATGGTTACCTTTCTAAGATATATGATGCATTTTTTTGTAATTACAGCTAAGAGGTTAGTTAGTAAAAGTGTGAAGATGAATATGGGAAATATGTGATCTTTCTAAGAGCCTAGTCTGTATGGTCTTTGAATGGGATCAGAAGGTCCAGACTGGAGTCTGCTGACCTGGCTGTGACCCTGATTCAGTTACTTCCTCTCTCCCGTGCCTTAGCTTCTTTATGTGTAAAATGAGATGGATTAAAAGGTCCCTTTTAATACAATTATCATGTCCTATGGAATGACCCCTTTCAAGGAGTGGAGCTAACTTGTATTGTGTGCTTTTCTTTGCTAGAGGCTTTTTAGGCTTTTAACTGCCAAGACAGTCCTTTAAGGGAGAGAGGATGTTCCCCAAGTTTCCAGGAGGTCATAGCTAACAACTAACCGAAGGAATTTTACCCCAGGTCTGTTAGACTCAAGAGCACACAGTGTTTATGCTGTGCCACATTGAATGTTTTTAAACCTTTAAAGCCAGAGTGGGTCATTGAAAGTCTGTCTAGGTATTTGGTGCGAGGATAAAATTTAGCTGGGACATTGCTTAAAACTGCTGTTAAGTCTTAGAATTCATGGTGTGCCTTTGTGGGTTTCTTTCTCTTTTAACTATTAACTATCCTCCTCTTACTTCTCTCTGCTCTAAGGACTGTTATGCAGTGTGGAAGATGGGAGTATAGCAGACCTCTGTATTGAAGGTAAGGTGAAACTGTGTGTGTCTAGCATTTGAAGCTGGGAGTATTAGCCTGAATACAGCTCTGATTATTGGAGACCTTGAAGAAATGTTTCATTTTAGAGACAGGTGAAGAAAACTCAATTAATTGTTAGCAATTAATGCTACACTTTTTTCTTTGGCACCTACTCTATATCAAACACTAGGGATATATAGATGGATAAGACATGGTCCTGCCCTCTGAGAATTTACAGCCTGGAGGAGAGATTGGCTGGTAAATAACAAGAGCTGATGAGTGCTGTTACAAAGACAACTACAAAACTCTGTTTTTATTACATTCATATTGGTTGGAAGTTGTCTGCACATAGGTGGTGGTTAAAGCTGTGGAAGCATGATGGTTTATTTATGAAGGGCTCAAGAAGAAGGAAGACGAGAGCATTGTGATGGGAGGGTTCTTGCAGAAAGAGCAAGAACTGCATCAGTTAGGGTCTAGTCAGGAAACAAACTACACCAGTTATTTGAACAGAAAAGAACTTTAATATAAAGAATTATTAACTAGGTAACTGAAGGCAAAAAGAGAACACCAAGTTTTCACAGAGATAGCAATTTCAGAAAGCAACTCCCACCGAAGGGCTAGGGAAACAAAGGGAATTAGGAATTACTAAAACTGCATGTTTGGAGGAAGGACCCCATATAGGAAACTCAGACTTCTGAGGAGAGGATGCTGCTTGGCTGCTGCTGTTGGGTCCATGACCATCCATCCACACAGTTGGCATCTGTAACTACTAGCAGCTGGAACACCTCAGAAGTCAGTATGATCTCTCTGTACTTCTGACCATCTCTCAGTCTAGACAATGTCGACAAGCAATGTACCACTTGAAGTTCTGACCACAGGAAGGGGTAGGAAGATCTCCCTTCACTATTTTCCTCAAGGCCACTCTTGAGTGGGACTATGATTCTAAAGCCATTTTCTTCTGATTCATGCTAGCATAGCTTGCAGAACCCTCTTCAAACCCTGAGCACTTCCCCGAGGTGGTGGGCACTAGCTGGAGACAGCCAAACTACAGGGAGAAGAAGGACTTGCTTCTTTCTCACGGTTTCCTGTTTGCTTCTTGCTTTCTTTCTGTTTTTTGTTTGTGTGTTATCCTAAAATGCTTATTTAATCTGGAAGTGGCAGAGCCTGCCCACAGCAGCAGCTGAATCTAGTTTGCAGCTTTCTTCACATTTGCAGAGCCATCCCCCCTTGTTCACTCCTCCTTGGAGACACCAGCAGAAGCATTACAAATGATTGTATAGAAGGGCGGGCTGAGGGTTGTGAGATAAAATTATTGGCAATTATTGACAAAGGAACTCTAGTATATGAAGGAGCAAATTCTGAGGAAGAAAAATAAAGATAAAACAGTAGTTTCCAACCTTGGCTTCACAGTAGACTTACCTGGAGAACTTAAAAAATATCCAGATACTAAGGTTCTTTCTCTAGAGATTCTGATTTAATTGGTCTAGGGTGGGATTTGGGCATTTATATATATATATTTTAAAGTTTCCTAGGTGATTCTAGTGTGCAGCCTAGTTGTGAACCACTGCTGCAAAACAATGAAGAAGCCAGAAGTCCTTTGGTCCAGATGTGCATGGATGATTTAATGAAAGAGAGAGAAAAGACTAATACAAATTAACACAAGCAGTGACTGAGTAGAAGGTCTGTGAAAGGTGAACTCTGGGCCAGGGATTGTCTTCTGATTAGTAATGCTATTGTTTTTCTCAGTCCTTATCCAGCTCACAACTCAGCTGAAATTAGAGCAGACCATTCATTGCCTGATGGATGCGTGCCACAACGAGGTCAGTAAATAGCTGTGGGTTCTTAGTCCCCCTCAGGGTCCTCAGATGTCAGAGCTGGGCCAATCCTTTGGATAAATGGGGAGATTGCAATCCAGAGGGGAAAGGGGTTTTGTTTAAGATCGCTCAGGCAGTGGCAGAGCCAGAGCTAGGGCCTGAGTCTCCTGATCCTGCTTCAGTACTTTTTGCCATTTTTTTCCTTCCCCTTTCAGTCTTCCAAATGTTACCTCCATGTGGTGAAGTCCCATCTGTCTGGCATAATCGTCCCATGGCCATTCTCTGTGACCTCCTAAATGTAATACAGATTTCCTTGATGAATTTATCAAGGAAATATGTTCACTATGTCTTGGCTTAGTAGTTTTATTTGGTTTGAATTGTATAAAGTGTTTTGCTCTGAAGGCATTTGCTTTTATCAGCATGTAAGGTAAGCATTGAGTGGGTATGTTTAACCTGCTCCGGTATAGTCAAAGATAGCAATTAAACAAGCAGCCTTTGCAGATTTAAGATTTAGAAATGACATCAGAATCACTTTCTTTTTGTTTGCAAGAAGAAGACAAATGTTATCTTAACAACATTAAGAGCAATAATTATAAATTAAATTATTGTATCATTATTATGCTGCATGTGATTCATATCAGATGGGATTTATAACTGTATATATCAGTACTTACCATTATGATGATATTGCTTCACATTTTGCAGTTTCTATATGTTAGGCACTGTTTTAGATGATTTACATGCAATATCTCATTCAGTCCTCCCAATAACCCTAGGAAGGTGGTATATTATTTCCCACAAGAGGAGTTAAGAGTTTTACTTAAGGTGTTATAGTTAGTCAGTAGAAAATATGAAATATACTATTGACTTTCCCTGTAAAGTACCAAGCATAGTGCACTTAGTGCACATAGTGTACATAGAGTGTTCCAAAATAGTAGCTATGGTAATGATGGTGATAATTTTCTTTTGCACTGAACCAAAATTTTGTCTTTATGCTGTTCCCAACTTTTACTCCCCAGCTTCTGGCTCTATAGGAGACAAAATATGCTAATTTTAATTCAGTTTAACAAACATGTACTAAGCTAGGTACTGAGGTCTCTGAGAGGAATCTGGCCTCCTACTTTAACAGGGGAGACAGACACTTAGCTGAAGAGGCTGATTACTGACTGTGGTGAGAGATACACAATACAGGCTTTGGTAGGGATAGGGCAAGTTAAATTTCAGTGGGAGATCTCTCCTGATTTTGATTTATAGCACAGAGTGTGTTCACTTTCTGTAGCTGTGTAACATGCCTTCCATGCGAGGCAGCCTGGCTACCCTGACGCTTCTCGGCAAGTTGGTGGATGCCACCCCTGCTCTGGCAGACAAGCTTGTAATGGAGCACGGTGAGTGACCTCTGGAGAAGAGCTGCCACCATGCTTTCACCTTCTTTATTTAAACTTTCATCTGGATGATTCATTCACTGTATACACCTGGCAAGTTATTACTTTCCTTCTTTAGGCTTTAGTTTCTTCTTCTGTAGAGTGTGCTCTATGTTGGCCACTTTGGAAAAAGTGCTTCTTCACTTTGGTCTTGAGCTGTTTCTATTAACTATTTTAACAAATGAATTAAATGCCTACTATGAATCTTCCTTTTAGGTGGAAGAAAGAATTAATTCTGAAATAAAGAAGCATTCTTTTTTATCAGTAAGATGCAGATAAATATCTCACAGAGGATTTACCCAAGGGTAAATCACTTAACTTCTCTAAACCTTAGTTTTCCCTTTTGAGTAAGTGCCCAGAAATAATTTAGTGTGGGGTATTTTTGCGAGTTACCATTACTACTGCACTGGGGGCAATAGTTTGGAGTTTCATATAGCAGTTGACATTGTATGGTTCCCCTGGCCCCTTGGTTGTTTTCTGGACAGGTGACCTGATGGAGCATCTGTTGAGAGGTTTAGTATACCCCAATGAAGGGGTGCAAGCTTCTGTCTGTTACCTCTATGGGAAGCTGTACTCCTCACCAATGGCAGCTGAGATGCTTTCAGGCCATTTCCGGGAGAATCTGTGTCCTGTCTTCCTTTCCACGTTGGATGGTGCCCAGACAAAGGAGCTACAGATCAACTGCTTGGGTAATACATGAGACTGGAGGGAAAATAGAAAGTGTTTGAGGTTTTGCTTAGAGACTTGTGATAGTGACTTTCTAGTGGTGGGGATGTTTGCCGCTTTTCAAAAGGTAGAAGTCATGGGTTTGGGAGATAAGATGCACAGACTGTGAAAGATGCCTAGAGTCAGCGTGACATCTTAAGAACATGCCTTTGGAAGAAGAGGAAGAAGGTGGGAGAGCAATTTTTCTGCCTCCAATCTTTTACTGCCTGCCTGGTGCATCCTGTACTTGCTGTCAAGTTAATCTTCACATTGCACAGCTCACATCTTGTCAGTTTTCTGTTTGGAAATTCTTCTATGGCTCCCTCTGGCTTTCAGGGTGATGTTTAAGTTTCTTTGCTTGTTATATGAGGCTCTGAGCAGAAGTTAAAGGGGAAAGCATAGTTGGTGGGTGACAACAGTTTCTTTTCACAGTTTGGGCCAAGAGCTCTGCTATGAACAGACAAGCTACACATAGTGAGCATTCATTCTGGGCCAGGCCCTGTGCTGGGCTCTGAGTCAGAAAGATGGCCAAATCCAAGCTCTATTTTGAGGGAGCTCATAGTCTACATGTGAATAGTTCAAGTAGTAAGTGCCGTTAATGGAGGTTGCACAGAAAAGGGTGGGATTCTGTTTAACATAGTACCAGAATTCTTACATACAGAAAACCCTAAAAACTCCACCCAAAAACCCTGTTAAAACTAATAAGTGAATTCAGTAAAGTTGCAGGAAAAACAAATTAAGAAAACAGTTCGATTTACCATAAAATATGTAGGAATATCTATGGGGACATGAAGAAGTTTCTAGGGGGTGTCTGAGAGGTTACCTTGGGTATACTCTGGTGCATGTGCTCCTCTTGCTTGACTTGCCAACCCCTTTGTTTTCTAGGTTTGCTGAGGCAGCTGCTGAAGTATAATCTCTTTGTGTCCATGATCATGAACAAGTCTACACTGGCAGAAAGTACTGAGAGTGTTGAGGGGCCACCAGGAGAGACCTCTTTGCCTTTGGTGCTCAAAAAGGTCGTCGTCTTGTGATTCTCTGTCTCTAGGTTCGATAACAAGGGAACCAAATGTCTCCTGGGCCTTGTTCTTATCCACTATTCCTCCGTCTGGATTTCTAAAGTGTTTTCTTAGTGACTAAAACAATATGCTGTTAGAAGACTGCAAGTAGGTTTCTTTTTCAGTCATGAATCCTATCCACATCTTCCCCTTTACATCTGGGCTGCCTGAGAATGGAGGATATATGCAGCCACAGAAATAAAGCTGCCTGCATTGTTTCAGGGATAAAACTCAAGCTTCTCAGCTTGGTACCAGCCATGTACAACGTTTCCCTGGTCTTGCATGTGCTTGGCCGTTCTGTCTCTGTGCCTGTGCAGATGCTCCTCCCCTTTGCCTTTACATCCTTTTCCCTCTGCTTTGTCTGTTGATCTGTGATTCAGCCTTCAAGGCCTATAGAGCTCCCCATTACCCTGACTCCTTTAGGCAGATTGTGCCCCTCCATCACAGTGCTTACCTCACCATATTATGGTTGATTGGCTGGGAGCTTCTTTAGGGCAGGACATGAGTTAAGCTGTCTCTGCAGAGCTCAAAACAAGGCTTGGCAGAGTTGCTATCCTAATCTGATAGCAGGACTGTTATTGATTGACCTGACTGTGGGACTCCTTCTGCAGGAAAGAGGAGGAACCCTGGTCAGAAGTGGAAAAGGGATTGTTGGGGATAGGTGAGTTAGACATTAAAAATCCAGAGCAAACTGCTTCTCCTTGTTTCCCTGGGATGCCTCTAGCAAGGTCCACTAGGGCCTATGAACACTGGAGAGCAAGTCCTGTGTCTGACTCCCAAAAATGTCTTAATTGAGTTCTTTTCTGTGTTCAATTAGCTGTTGCCATCCTGCTGTCCATGGAAACATTTGGTTAGAGTATTCGATACTGGGCTCAGCAGGGACATAAGGTCTTCTGTCCTCTCAGTGCACCAAGGCAGCATGATGGTGGCCAGGACAGAGATTAGAGAGCGTTTTTGTAAGGGGAAAGAACTTGGTATGTGGGTAGCTCCCTGACTGGGAATCGAACCCAGGCCGTAGTGCTGACAGCGCCAACGCTGAAGCCTTAAGCCACTACACCATCAGGGAACTCCCGAGACAGAATTCTTGGTTTAGAGGTCCCAGGCTCCATCCATATGTGGAGGATGTTCTTCCATTGGCAGTTTGGGATGATCAGCATTTTATTTTGCTGCTGCAACCAGCAAGGTTGGGACTAGGTTGAGGCGATTGAGGCACTTACCTTAGGTGCAAAATTTAAGGGGTACTACAAAACTTAGCAAGATAAATAACATTTTAATGTGATATTTTCTAAATACTAGATTTTAATTAAATATTAAATTTTAAAAGTTTATGCAAGAAATTTGTGATGTACAAAATATCAGAATTTTAAATAAAGATAAGACTGGCATGTAGCCTTATGCTCCATGCCAGAATTTTTATCAGAGTGTAATGCTAGCCCTTCCTCCTTTTGGCTGATAATCAACTATTTTCCCAAAATTCAGGTCCCTGGGAATATATTGTCAATGTTTGTGTTCTTGCTCTTGCAGCATTGATTCATCCATTTAGTCAAATACATACTGAGCACTAATGTGATGTGCCAGTCACTGTGTTAGGCACTGGAAATATCATGGTATGTAAACAGATGAGTTTCTGCCTGTTCACAATCTAGTAGGGAAGGCACATAAACAAGTAAATGAATGAGCAAAGTAATTATAGATTGTGGTATATGCTATAAAGAAGATAAAGAGGGATGAGATTGTAGTGGAGAATACCATCTATAGGGTGAGTAGTCAGTCGGGTCTTCTCTGAAGGGGTGACATTTGAGCTGGCACTTGAAGAATTAAAGTAAGCCAGTGATTCCTTAATGAAACTGAAAATAAATAAGTAAATAAATAAAGTAAGGTAGTGGTAAGAAGAGTGGTCAGAAAAACATTTCAGGGAGAGGGAACAGCAAGTAAAGACCAAAGGAAGGCAAATGCTTGATGTATTCCAGAAACAGATGGAGGCCAGTGGGATGGGATAGATGGGAGGTAAAGTGAAGTGGCCCAAGATTAGGCTAGAGATTAAGCAGGCAAAGCCATATAAGTCCTGATAGGTCATGGTAAGTAATTAGGATTTTTTAAAAGACAGGTTTTTATAATTAATTTTGTTTATATGGAACTATAAGGTTGGAGTCTTAATGCTATAAGGAATATACATTTTAAACCAAAAATCATTGTTTTGCTCAGTGGTTAAATATCACTTTTGTAAGACACATTTCCCCCCACATTTTAACCCTACCAGACCTGAGGCCCTGAACCTAACTGTTCCCTATACCTGGGCTCCTGAGCATTAAAGAGAAAAATCCAACATGATCTAGAAAAATGTTAGTTACATGCAAACAAGTGGTTAGAATAAGATGGAACTTGGAGTCATGTTTTTCACGTACGAGGCACAGTACCGAAAATTAGGTACAGCGGTATAGCGACAGATTCGGAAATGACCGAAAAACCGATACGGTGGGCTGGTAGGGTTAGAGCTCTGAAGTGGGGAGACACCATCATTAATGTGTCATAGTTTAATTATGGCTCTTTTTCTTTCTTAGTAGGACATGAAATAATGGTTTGCCTTACATCAGTAGCATCTTAAAATACATGTTATTTCCTATATAAAAGAGAACAAGATAGAGATTAATATCTAGAAACTTCCTTATATACTAAGAGAAATGCTCTTTATATGTTCATTTTTAAGTCTAACATGATTGAGATGGGTTTAAACTTGACAGTCCTCAAATACATCTCTATCAGATGTAAGTGTGGCTTTGTCCTTTTCTTTTGAAGTGTTAAAACCAGGCACACTCTCCTTTGTCTTGTGATATATGTTGTACTCATCATTTCCCTACAGAAGGCCAGTTTCTACTACACTTAAAATCTGTGTTGTAGTTAGCTATTTCCTTGATTTCTGAAAGTACTAAGGGACTCCTGATAGCTACAGTGTCCAAAAGGAGTTTGGGTTTTTATGCAATGGAAATTTCATTGAAATATTTTGAGTAGAGAAGTAACCTGATGTAAAATTTGTTGAGGGAGGCATCTGAGTTGTGGGAAAACTCCTAGATTTGTACATGGCTGACCTGAGTTTTTGCCTTAGCTTTGCCACTTATTAGCTGTGTGGCCTGGAGTAAGTAACTTAACCTCGATGAACTAATTCCTTCCTCTGTGTGTTGATGGTTCCCAAGACCATTCCCAGGTTCAGTGATTCACTAGGAGAACTCACAGTATTCAGTGTATAGTCATACAGCTATTGTTTTTTTAAATGAAAGAATACAAAGCAGAATCAACAAAGGGATAAGATATATGGGGGGAAACGAGGCACAGGCTTCCAAAAGTCCTCTCTTAGTGGTTATACAGGAATATACTTTATTCCTCTGGCAGTAAATCGTGACACCAGTGTGAAATGTTGCCTAGCAGGGAAGCTCATTTGCGTCCCAGTGCCCAAAGTTTTTATTGGGCGCTGGCTGGTCATATAGGCACTCTGCCTAGCACATATCAAAATTGCAGACTCCCAGAAAGAAAGCAGGTGTTTGGCATAAACTATGTTTTTTGTACAAATAGTTTAGTCACAGTGAATCACTCTTACCAGTTCTGGGAGTGATGGGAACCCTCCTGAAATCCACCTTTCCAAATCCAGTTAACATAGGACTTTCTAAGGATAACAGTCTCAGATCTGCTATGTTAACTCTTTTCTGCACACTGTAGAGTGAGTCTTCTACTAGAATCTTCTTGTGTTATGTCCCAATTTTGTTGCAAACATCAAAATCAGATGTGGGCTGTGAAGGTGCTTTTGTAAATAGAAGATCTGAGCCCTTCTTGGTGATGATTTTAGTGTTCTTTGAATGCCATTGTGTTCTTTTGTTCTATTTATCACCTGCTGCTATTTATAGGGACTCATTTCCCTAATCCATAACTCCCCTCCATGAGCATCCTTATGCCTGGCTGGTGGTGCAGGAAGGATTCAGAGACAATTAGGGCTCCTGTCCTGAGGCACTCAGGCCTTGCCCCTCTGGTCCTGTCAGTGGTCTAACTGTGGCACTTTTTGCTATCTGTTTCTCCAGCTTCTCCTCTCCAGAGATGAAATTCTGCAGGTGGCCAGTGCCAACTGTGTAACTGCGGTGCTGGTCCACTCCCCAGAGAAATATGCCCCAGCCTTCATCCATGCTGACATCCCAGGTAGGGGGACCTTTCTAACCTTCTCCTCCAAGGCCCTGGAGTTTGGACTGGAGTCCCTTAAGTCACAGCAGCAGCAGCGGCAGTCCTGTTGGGGTTCTTTGATAATACATTCTGCAGGAATGGGTTGGTGGCAGGTTCAGTTGTACATGACAGACTCTAGCTAGCAAGTAGGCCTCATAACATCTGAATTCTCTTGCTACAGATTGTTTATATGGCATTGAACAATTGGTTACTGATCTTTGTCATGTTTGACCATCTAGGAATAAACCCTAGTATGGGGTGGTGGAAAGACCCATGAACCAGGAAAAGTAAGGGAACTAATGTTTCTTGAGGGTTTATTATGAGTCAGGAAATAAGCCCTAAAGTGTGTTGTTAATGTTGCCACATTTAGGTCCTCATCTTTGCTAGTTTATGGATAAGGAAATTGAGGATCAGAGAAGGGAAATAACAGTTCTAATTGTCAAGTCTAATCTTTGGCAGAAAAGTGATACAAAAACAAGCTTCTCTGGCTCTAAAAACTTGTCTGCATCATACTGCTACCCACCCTGAAGGTGAGGAGACCTGAGTTCTAGTCTCATCTTTACCACTAACAGTACCTCTCTGAATCTGTTTCTCCATCTGTTAAAAAGATGAGTTTAGACCCTGACCCTGAGGGCATTTTCCAGGTTTATCTGATCAGTCTTATGGAGAGGGTGTGTAAAGAGATCAAGTAACAGGTGTGAGGTGCTGAATAAATCCAGAGCCCTAACATTAGTTAAGGGACCATGATCACACAGGTGTCATTTATTGTTTTCTTCCCCTCTCCCTGTCCAGAGTTCCTCTTTGAGCATCTTTCCTCTTCCAGTGAAGTACTTGTCTGGTACAGCTACAGTTGCTTGATACTTCTGGCACAGGAGCCACTCTTCTTTTCCAAGTGCCACACGGTGTACGGTTAGTCATGGGGGTCCTAAACTAGCTCTGGGTGGGGTGGGCAGCACTTTGAAGTTGGGTAGCAGTGATGGGGGGCTAGCATGCACCTTGGAGGGGTGTGCTGGGTTTGGTTATTTCCATCAGCCATAACTCATTACCAGATCCCAGATACAAGCAGTAATATCCAAACAGTTCTGCTCTTCACTGATTAGAAGAAGTATGGATGTTTAGCAAGGAAGGGCAATTTTGTTAGCCACTAAAACATTTCCTGTTGCACCTTAAAAACTTTACTCAGCCTTGGATTCAGTCTTCTTCTGTGCTCCAGGTGTCTATCCATCTAGTTAGTCCCTAAGTTTTTTCTGATTCATCCTTTCAGTGTTTCTGGAAACTGTCCCTTCTCTTGCTTCCTGGTAAAGGAAAGAAGGATTTGTCTGGGACTTTTTATATCACATATGGATTTTTAGATTGGGCACATTTAGCCATTCATTTTGTATTCTGTGTTCCTATTCTGTGCTAGCTACCAGGCTGGGACTTAGAGATTTAGAGATTTAGAGATAACATGGTTCCTGTCCTCTGGAAAGGGAGAGAAATATAAACAAGCTGGTGAGGGCTCCGCTAGAGGGAAGTGCGGGAGGTATGACTGCTCAAGGAAGGCCCACAACTCTGCCTGAGTGGACCAGAAAGGCTTCCTGCACAAGTGCAGGTCTGACTGGATGCTTTGAGGAGGAATAGGAGCGTGTCCATTGGAGAAGGCATAGCTCAGTCAGCAGGTATTCACCAAATACTTCCAGTGCCAGGCTCTGTGCTTTGGCTTGTGCTGGGTTTCAGGGAGGCAGAGATGAATGCCATATGGGCCTTCCCTCAAGATCTCACAGTCCCATCCCATCAGCTCTGCCTTGTCAGGGCACCTCCATGAGTTAGTTGCCTGCTAGCAAACATGTGCTGTGCAGATCATCTCCTGGGCAGGCAGTAAAGGAGCTCCCCAGCACTGATCCTAGCCTCTACCATGTCATTTTGAGGTAGGCATCGAGTCGGTGGTGAGGAGCCTACAGGGAAGCCTGAGGATGAACAACACAGAGCTGCACAAGCAGGGCATACTGCTTTTTGCTGAGATCCTGACTCGGTGAGCAAAGCGGGGGAGTGTCAGGCCTATAGGGGCCAGACTGAAGAAGGGAAAAAGTCTAATATTTTTTCCTGGTGAGTTCAGTGATTGGAGTTCACTCACTCATTCCTTGTTCACCATTTCTCAGGCAGCCAGAGGAGATCAAGCTGTTCACAAGCTCAGCCATGTGCAGAGATGCTGGCCGTGCCCTCCAGGAGGCTGTGAGCAACCCTGTGCTGGAAGTGGCCGCTGAGGCAGTGAAGGCCACTTCTGCCTTCCTAAGGTGAGAGACCCAGGCAGGCTGAACTTTTTTTTTTTTTTTTTTTTTTTTTTGGTGGTTCCCTGGCTGGGAATCGAATCCAGGCCGCAGGGTTGAGATCGCTGAAGCCTAGCCACTACACCACCCTGTGAACTTTCCACTTCTGTGTATACCTGAGGGCCAGGTCAAGGTGGGGCAGGCTTCCAGGGGCTACTTGTTGGAAATTTTCTTGAATTTTTTTCTTTCTGATGCTTTGTTTACTCTGGTTTCTCTTCCTGGAACTGCTTTACAGATGTTGGACATCCTGGATTGGTCATCAGATTTTCTTTGTCTTAGGACAGTTTTTCATCGTTTTGTCATTATGTACTAATTTTTGGGAGATTTTCTTGACTTTCAGCCCTTCCATTGAGCTCGATTTCTGCTTTAATATTTTTAATATGGAGGAATACTTTCCAGTTCTCTGCATGTTTTTATAGCATTTTATTCTGTATTTATTTCATGGAAATAATTTTTTTCTGTCTTTTGTTTTAATCTAGACTTTCCCTCACTTTCTTTCTACTAATTGTTCCTTCTGCCTAGAGTATTTTTCCCTTAAATCTTTGCATAACTGCTTCTTCCCATCTTTCATGTCATATCTAGAGCATCCTTCCGTAACTGACCCATTAAGCTGTTATATCACCTACCAAACACTTGATAGTTCTTATTTGTTTATTTGCTTTTTTGTCCCCCCCACCAACCCCACCCCCTATAATATATCTTCAAGAGGTCAGGGACTGTGCTAGTTTATTCACTGCTGTATGTCTTCCTCCTAATAGATAGTCAATACATGAATGATGTTAAAATGGATGGTGAGACTAAGAGATCCTAGGATCAAGATGGGAAATTAGTCCTTGGAAGGATGTTTGATATCTTGAAAACAGATAATGGAGGAAACTCAGGTTTACTTATATAGTAATAATTATTTTGTTTTCATGTTTTTGCTTTTAAAAATCTAACAAAGTAATATGTTAAAAAAATAAAATATACAGGAGGCTTATAATGAAATAGAGCAGTCCACTGTCCCCATTTCCTACAGGAAACTAATTTTAACTCATTTTGTTTTAGTTCTGGTGATTATTTCCTTAAATCTAAATAATATTCTTATAATATTTCTTTATTTGTCAGTTTAGGACATTATTTGTTGATTTGCCAGTAAGAAAGACCAAGATTTAGCTCATATTTTTGTCTTCTCTACAGTTCCTTAGGCATTTTTGCTAGTTAATATTTTATGTCTTCAAACCTTTAAATGATATACTTAAAACTTATATTTCTTGTTCCCTCAACTTGAAGCAATATCTCTTGACTCCCCACTTGGTTAGCTGAATATATTAGAACCCCAACTCTTCCTTTCCACTCTCCTCTTTACCTTCTACTACTCAGCTTCAGTTAACTGCACCTTTAATTTTACATTGTAAATGTTGTTAATGTTTATAGTCCCTTTTTTAACCATAGTTAAATCTTTGTGATTTGACTCTAGGTTGGCTCTAAGAGTTGAAACAAAAAATAGCATTTACATTACAGTGACTTCCATCTGTCTCTTTTACCCCCTTTGTCCTTTCCTGTATTTGAATCTAAATCTGGAACATGAATCCCAGTGAGGGTGAGGTGAGTAAACCAACAGGGTAACAAAGGCATAAAACAAGAATGGTGTCAATTAGAGGTGTCCATGCAAAGCTGGAAGTCTCCTAGGAGGGTGTGTCATGGGAGCTGGTAGCACCAGGAGATAGTATTTGAGCTGTGCTATGAAAGATGAGACAGATTTAGATTTGTGGAAGGACCAGGATTAGCCAAAACATGTTGATGGGAAAGTTTAGGGATTACTGAGGGTACAGTAGCTAGCCTGGCCAGCAGGTTGTGTGAAGGGGAGTACATGATGAAGCCCGAAAGCTGGTTGGGCCAGAATTGGGGAGAGTGATGGGTAGGAAGCTGGTTATTAATCCTTAGACTTTAACTTCTGCCTGTAATTTCCCAGAATGTTTACTGAAGTGCTTCAAAGGGTCTCTAGAAAGCACAGCTGGAATGAGGAATGGGGAGTCAGAATTGCTGAAAAGAATTTAAAGATGGCGGAACCAGGACTTGACCATCATGATAGAATAGAGACTTAGAGCTTCCAGAAATGAAGAAGGAAAGGGAAAATCAAGCCTTAACTACATACTAAGTGCCTGTTACAACACTCTACAAATCACTCTCAATGTTCAAAAAGGGTCCAGTAATGAGAGTTAACATCCTTCTAGAGTGGATTAAGATGAGGTCACACAGTGTGAGCTCTTAAGTCCAATGATTGAAGCTCTTATAAGGAGAGGAGGATTTGGACATTCAGTGACACAGATACACACAGAAGGGAGATGGCATGTGAAGGCAGGGGCAGAAATTGGAATGATACAGCTACAAACCAAACAATGACAAGCATTGCTGGCTGCCATCAGAAACTGAGGCAGGGTAGATGTCTTCCCTAGAGACTATGGGAGAATAAATTTCTATTGTTTTAAGCCATGTAGTTTGTGATAATTTATTAGCATCCCAAGGAAACCAATACAGCTACCTTATATCCTGTCACGTAGTCATTCATTCATTTAACATCTTTTTCATTTAGTATCAATTTACAATGTTTCCAGCTCTATTTAGGTAAAATGAAAAGATGGAACTAGTCCCTGGCTTTTTGGAACTCACAAAGTAGTCAATGACTCTTGCCTCCTCTGAGTCCATAGAGTATGAGGGTTCAAATGGACCCTAAGTGTTTTCCACATTTACCCCACACTTAAATGATTGAGTCTCCAAAAGTAGTTTCTAGTTTCTGAGTCGTAATAACATTTACCTAATGATCCAATTTTTTCTCATTAAGGTAACAAAGCCAATTTGATCTCTCTTTTTCAAGAGGGGTGCTTTTCACTTATTTGAGAACGGTGGCCATATATGTCTTTTGATGTACGTTCAGGTTTAGACAATACTTCTTTTTCCAGGAGGCCCTTCTCAGTGAGTAAACTCTGTGTCTTTGATAACAGTAATAATAGTCATAGCTGTCATTTATAAGGACTTACTATCTATTAATCATGCTAAGTCTTGGCATGATTATCTAATTTGATCTTAAAATAAATCCATAAGGAGAGAACTACTAACTCCAATTTAGTAGATGAGGAAACAGGGTTAGAGAGGATGTGGAATGTTCACAAAGTCATGCAGCTAGGTAAGTATTGGAGCAAAGATTTTTATCAGAGCAGATCCTGTTCTGCTCAGCCACATTTTCCCTCATTGCCCGAGAACCTGAGGGTACCTCGCCCTCAGCCTGTCTTTGTCTTTCTGGATGCAGGAAGCACCATCAGAGTGTTCCACCCGTGCAGTACAGGGAACTGCGGGCCTTGCTTGAAGCCATGCTGAACCGGTGTGCCGATTTTTCCCAGACCCCACTGAGCAGGAGGTCCCTGGTTAGTGCACTGCAGCCTGGAGATCATGCTGTAATGTTATTTAGAAGATAATATGCCACTTTATAGCTTTTTCTCATGCCCACCACGTACCTACAATGAGATGTTATTTTTTTCTTAACTGCAGAGTTATGAGGTTTAATAATTGCTGTCTTCATTTTTACAGATTAGAAAACTGAAGCCACAAGTGTTAATTTTTCTCTCAGGTCCAAAATTAGCAAGTACCTGATTTTGGATAGTAAATCCCAGACTGTTTGTGCCCAAGCCTACTACACACTTTGTCTTTTATATTATCTAAGCAAGTATGGTAAACAGGCTCACAAAATTATTTAAGGCTGAATTCACTAGAATCTTAGCAAGAATCTGACGAATGTGTGATGTGTTGTAATTCTTGGCTTTTAATGGTCCATGAACTTAAAATATCAGAAAAGATACTGTTAATGTGAATGCTGATTATGTCTTTCATGATGAACTTTGGAAACTAAGTTCTTCACATGTAATGGGGTGGGGATTTTTGTGTGTTTTGAAGCAACTAATATGCGTATTACAGCCAGTTAGGCTAATGTCTACCAGCCTGTGACAGCTTTCTGCATATAACAGAACAAGAGCCAGTCCTGTGGTTCACAGGGAGACAGATCATTAAGGTGCCTCCTTCCACCCTTTTTTAAAGGAGCTATTAGGTAGCTATTAGATTTGTGAGGCTATATCCAAGATCCCCTGGAAAGTATTAGGTGTATGGGAGGGCCAGGCTCCAGTGTGAGAGGACGAGGTCTGTAGTCTTCCAGGCACAGACTGGGACACAGAATAGGTACTTAACTAATAGGTTCCCCTCTCTTCTTCTCACCTCAGGGCCATGCCTCCAGTAGAGATTTGGAGAAGGATATTCTTCGAAGGGGAAGGTTTCTCCTGAGTACTCTGGAGGGGTTTAGAAATGCCTGCAGGTGAGAGGCCCTCTGTGGTCAGAAATAGTAGTATGGAAGGTGAGGGTGGAAAGGAATCAGACAAAGTATGAAGTTCTAGAAGGAACAGTTGATTTCTGATGCTTCGCTGCATAGTGAGAGGACTTTGGCTGAGGTGCGGGTTAGGAATATGTGTAAGTGTGGAGGGGGTTTGAGGACAGGTAGATAGAGTGGGAGGTTTCTAAAGATCCCCTTCTGGTGAAGTTTGTGTCACTTCACAATGAGGTTGTGTCTCATTCAACTTTGTTCCTCTTCCCAAATAACCTAACCCTATAGGGTCCACTGAATGTTTGTTGGATTAATTCAGTTTACATTAACAATGTTTGCTGTATCTACTGTGTGCCAGGCCTGGTGCTAGGTAGTGGAAAGAGAAAGATAGTCATATTGGCTCCTGCCCACAGGAGCTCACAGTCTCTTGGGGAAGAAACTTTTGTGTGTATATGTGGAATTTACTAGGTTGTCACAAATCCATAGAAGGCACTTTAGGTAGAGAGAATAGCATATATAAAGGCAAAGAGAAGTAAAACAGCAATGGGATGGCATGTACTTCAGGGAAGTACCTGTAGTAGGGTGGAAGAGTCCTGGGTTATGGGAGTGTGGGTGGGAAGCACCAAGCCAGAGAGGTAGTCAGGGACCAGGCTTTCCTTCATTGAGGCCTCTTGAGTTTTCTCCAGATCCGCTGACAGGGATACTTTCCCTGCACCCTGAGCTCAGGTATCCCTTTAGGAGGATGCTTCTAACCTTTATGTTACATAGGTAGTAGTGTATATGCTCATACCTTGATTTCTCAGGTTGGCTGTGGAATTCCAGAGCGAGCCTTCAGCCCAGGAGAATCCATTCACAGCTCCCAGCGCTGAGAAGGAAGACACCTTGGAAGCTTTCTCAGAATTTCTTCTCAGTGCCTGTGACTCCTTTTGTATCCCTATGGTGATGGTGGGTTTCCCTGAGCCATGGACAGAATGCAGGTTGGGGAGGAGAAGAATGTGAGAGTGAGTGAGGCCTAGAGATGCAAAGCAGTGATCACTCAACTGGACCTTCTCAGGGTCTCAACGGGGCTGTTCTTGCAACCACTTTTCCTTTGGTTTTAAAAACAAAGTGTAGTGTTTTATTGTAAAACTAATAGATGTCTCAAGAAAAAGTAGAAAGCAGTAAGAAAATAATAAATAGGTAATGTTTATGGAGTGATAAGTACCTTATATTCATTACCTGGTTTGATCATCCCAATGACCCCACGAGGTGCGTGCTGTAATTTCCTCCAATTTATTTATTTATTTATTTTTGCTTTTTGGTATGTGGGTAGCTCCCTGACTGGGAATCGAACCCAGGCCGCAGCGCTGACAGCGCCAGCGCCGAAGCCTTAAGCCACTACACCATCAGGGCACTCCCCATTTCCTCCAATTTAAAGATGAGGTGGTCATATTCCTATGGTTCTAAGGCAGATGCATGATGGTGCTGCGATTTGAACTCAAGTGTCCTGCATAGTCAAGAGCAGCAGTGAATGTCTGTAATCCAGGCTTTTCACTAAGGAACACTTATGTGTGTTCTGGAAAATGAGAGATGGCCACTCTGAAGAGAGACCTGGTCTGGAAGAGCTTTGTTTGGATCTGACTTGAGATGGAGATGGTAGGAACATCTGGGTCCAGCCCAGCTGACCTTGAGTGAGTCTTGTCATGCTTGAGGTTTGGACATCCTGTGAGCCTGTGAAGAGTCCCTGTTAGTTGGGATGGGCACCTGAAAACAGTAGGTGGCAGCAGGGAGGCATGCTTTGATTCTGGTAGGAGAGAATCTCTTTTCCTTGAAGAAGCCTGTTGCCAGCATGCCAGGGTCTTCAGGCAGGTAACTGTCAGGCACCATGTGTTGCATCCCTGACTGGCACACATGAGCAGTAACACTTGAACAATTCACACTGGAGTCCTTATCTGCTCCACCTTCCTCCTAGATTTATAAAATGTTAGAGCTAGATCTAGAATCAGATCATAAAATTATTATTCTTGCTTTCTACTACTCTGTATTTTACACATTTTCTTCAATGAGCGTGTATTTTCTATTTTTTTAAAAAACACTTGGTTTAAAAACCAAAGAAAAGGTATCTTTAAGAACCGTGTCTCTGAGGCCCTGGCTATTTACGGAAGGGGAACTGAGACACTGAGGGGGAAAGGATGACTGACCCAAGGGCACATCGCAACTTTGTGCAGCACTTGAACTAGAGCCTCAATTTCTCTGCTCTTAATCCAGAGATCTGTCGACTACATCAGACTGCCTCATGACTCTATTAAAAAATCATGAACAATGAATGTGATAGCAGTTTGTAAACTATATTATTATTACTATGGTTGTGGTAATAGACACATGAAAGTTACTCTGCATTATCGTTTAGAAAATACTTCTTTTTTTTTTGTTTTTTGGTTTGTGGGCAGCTCCCCGGCTGGGAATCGAACCCAGGCCGCAGCGCTGACAGTGCCAGCGCTGAAGCCTTAAGCCACTACGCCATCAGGGAACTCCCAGAAAATACTTCTTACACATTAGATCTCATTTGTTTCTGGGAGGTAGGACTTGTTGTTAATCCTGTTTTACTCTTTTTGATACAGAAGCTTGGAGCAGTAAAGTATCTTTCACACTTTATTTAGTGTGGATGTAAGTCTTGGAGTTAGGCTTGTGACTTCAGGTTCCCTAGCTTTTCTTGTGCCCTTCAAATGAGTGGGTTGAGTCTACTGTCCCAGATTTCATGCCAGTTTTGCCGATGATTTTTCTTCAGAGGTTTAGTCCTGGTGGACTGTGTTTTTCCTCCTGGTTCTTTGCAGAGGCACTTGGAGCAGGCTACTCACCCAGCCCTGATGGAAGTTTTCTTCTCAATTCTACACAATCTTTTTGTCATCGTTCCCCACATGAAGGAGAAGTTCTCCAAGAAGCTCGGTAGGTAGCAAGTAAATGTGGAAGTTGGAAGAGGGCAGGCACCTTAGGCAGCTGCTCAGGTACTCAACATAACCTGTGGGTGAGAAGTTTATGTACCAGAAAGCAAAGCCTTAAAGGCAGTTCTGAAATCTATTGATACTTCTCTGAGAGTGTCAAGGAGGTTCTAGGTCCGAGCCTGTAACACACACCTCTTTCCACATTACTGTTATACTCTGTGTTCCCTCAGACCTCACAAGATGTTTAACATTTCCGACTCCGGAGCACTGAATGCCAGAAGTACCCCTAGTCATTGTGACAACTAAATAAAGTCTCCGCATACTTTTGAACGCCTTCTAGTGGAGTGGTAGCACTGTATTTGAAAGCTGCTATCTAACTGTATGCTGAAATGCCTTCTTAAAATTGAACCCAAGTGGCTCTAGACTTCTTTAGCCTTATCCAGGCCTTCTTGCACTTGTTTATTCTCTTCTCATTAGTAATTTTTTTCTCTTTCAAATGTAAACCTTCCTTTCCTACTTCTCTGGTTTTTACCCTATAAATACCCCAGTCTGCAAAATAAGTCCAGGAATCAGAGTCAGTCTCCTTTGTCTTCCTTAGAAAGTGGTAGTAATAGTAAGAATGGGCAGCAAACTAGCCGAAAGCAGTAAAGGGAGGAGAAAAGTGGGCATAATTAATAATAGCTAATATTTATTAAATTCTTACCGTGTGCAAAATACTATTTTAAGTGCTTTACATGTATTAATTCATTTAGTTCTCAGAAAAACCTTAGGAAGTATGTACTGTGGTTATCCACATTCTACTGTTGAAACTCAAGAGAGGTGGAATGACTTGTCCATGATCACACTGGAAGTGGTGTACCTAGGATTCAGACTCAGGGAATCTGGCTCTGGACTATATCAAACAAAAAAGCTTCTGCACAGAGAAAGAAACCATCAACAAAGTAAAGAGACAACCAACCAAATGGGAATCTGACTCCAGAGGCTGCTTTCTTAATCTCTGTGCTATGCTTGCCTCTTATCATTATAATGTCTTTTCTTTTATTCTTGTCACTTAGCATGCAGTGAAAAGTCTACCTTGGAGAAGTAGGGCTCAGTCATGCCGGACCTTGTTGGTCATGTGAGAAATTTGGACTTTATCCTAGGAGCTTTGAGTCTTAAAAAAATGGAGTGGCATGCTCAGGTTTCTGTTTATTTTTTTTTATTTTTCCTTTCTTTTTTTTTGTGGTTCCCTGGCTGGGAATTGAACCCAGGCCACGGTGTTGAGAATGCTGAAGCCTAGCCACTACACCACCAGGGAACCCCAGATTTCTGTTTAGAAAGATCCTTATTGGAACAGTGTGGACCATGAGTTAAAGTGAGGCAAGATTGGAGGTAAGATCGCAGGTTGGTGATAGGTACTAAGATAGTGTTGGGGGTGTGGACCAGTTGGATGTAGGGCATGAAGGAGAGGGTGCAATTCAAGGTAATGCCTTGGCTTCTGGCTGCCACCTAGGTGGGTGGTGGTGTATTTTATCGAAAGGAGGCTCACTGGAGGAAGATCAGATTTGGGAAGGCAGTAGAGGATGTGATCATTTTGAGTCAGGGTTAGGGTGAGATGCCTGTGAGATGGTAGGTAGGTAATTGACTATGTATCTGAGGTCAGGGGAGAGAACTGGTCTTTAGATATAGATAAAAAGTCTTGAGCATCCAGCCTTACATTCATTCAACAAATATTTGTTGGGCATCTGCTACATGAAAGGTACTGTCCTAGGGCTGAAGATATAGCAGTGAACAAAACAGACCTCTGTCCTTGTGGGGTCGACTCTAGTTGGGAACAGGTGAGATTCCTCAATGATGAGCATAAAATGAGGTGATCAAAGGCACCAAGACAAAATAAGAGCAACATTTAATGGTCAGGAGGAGGAGGACACTCTAGAAGACACTGGTAAGGAACATCTGGAGAGGTAGAGAAACAGAAGAGTATGACATTAGGAAAGCGGAGTGGAGAGAGTTTTGTAGGTTAGGGAGTGGGAGGTGTGAGATGCATCCCAGAGGTCTAGTAAGACCTCTGAAAAATACCCATTTGCTTGGCATCATGGAGGCTGCTGGTAGCCTGGGCCAGAGTGGTTTCTGTGGAGTTGAAGAGTGAGTGTGAGGTGAGGTAGTAGAGACTAGATAGACAACTCCTTTGATAAGTTTTGTTTTGTTTTTTTGTTTGTTTGTTTTCCTTTGTTTTGTTTGTTTGTTTTTTTTGCTTTTTGGTATGTGGGTAAGCTCCCTGACTGGGAATCGAACCCAGGCCGCAGCGCTGACAGCGCCAACGCTGAAGCCTTAAGCCACTACACCATCAGGGAACTCCCTCCTTTGATAAGTTTAGTGTAAGGGGAGGTGAGAGATGGGTGTATAATGGGAGGGGGACATGGAGTTAGGGTGGATTTTTCTACTTAAGGCTGGAAACATTTGGTCTGATTAGCAGCTGATAGGATGGTGCAATAAAGAGACTCCTGGGTAATCAGCAGAGCAAAGTTTGTGGGAAGGAGAGGGGCCCAGGAGACAAGGGCATGTTTTCTGTAGTTGCAAATTTGATTTGGGATTTTGAGGGAGTTTTTGATTGATGGTCTGGGTCATCCTGGAGGGATCCCTTGTCATAGTTTGGAGGGATCTGTGTTTCTCTCCAGGAAAAGAATGGAGTCCATGAAACCCTTAGAAAGCTATTGCAGGTAGCAAGTGAGTGGGAGCTTGTAGGAGGGGGTGTGAGGCTACATGGAAGAGGGAAGAAAGCAGGACCTGTGTTGTTAGCACATGTGGGTTGGGATTCTTCCTTCACCCTTACTTGTTTATTGACATTGGCAAATTAATTTTATCTCCAATGTGCTCAGTTAGAATGTGGTGATAATAATGAGAATGAAATGAGATAACAAGATTTCCTGAATGACTGTACTCCTTAGTCATTGTGACAACTGACATTTCTTTTCTTCCTTTCATCCACTATTCCTGCCTGCCATATTTCAAGAGCCAAGAGGATCCAGTCTTGGGGTGCTGAATGAGTATAGCTTCAGAAGTGTAGATCTCTGGGGGTCAGTGATGGGGAGCAAGGGCTGTAGAGAAAGACTTTGTATGGGGAGATCCTCATACGCAGCATGAAGCCAGATAGCACAGGATTCGGGGCCCAACCTGCAGAAAGGAGAGGGAAGTAGGCCCTGCCAGCCAAGAGTGGGGCAGAGGCCTAGAGTAGAGGCTAGAGAAACTCTGGGTCCCTGAGAGATTGGGCCAGGAGGAGGTCTTCCAGCAGTAAGCTGGGCACCCACTCACTGGGGAAGTCATGGGTTAAACTATATCAGAAAGTTGCTGTGAAACTGAGGAATTAATTCCTTGCCTTACACATAATTCAGCTCCAGGATAGAATACAGATTATCTCCAGCACTGGAGCTGGTGCAGTCGGAGCTCTTTTTTTTTTTTTTTTTTGTAGTATGTGGGTAGTTCCCTGGCTGGGAATCGAACCCAGGCTGCAGTGTTGACAGCGCCAGCACCGAAGCCTTAAGCCACTACACCATCAGGGAACTCCCCAGTCGGAGCTCTTGATGATGTCCTTGTTTAGAATCTTGCCTCTGTTTTAGCTTTACAACACCCTGTGAGGGATAGATGTTGAAACTGATTCTCAGAGAAGTTAAATAAGTGTTCCAGAGGCACACTACTGCTAGTAATGGAACAAAATTTGAACCCAGGTCAGTGTGATTCCAAAACTAGTCCTCTCTGGTACTACCCAGCCTTGGGAATCTCCATAACAAGTCTGCTTTAAACCGCTCTCTGCTTTCTTCCCACTGTTCCCAAGCTGCCTCATCCTTCATACGACTCACTCTGGAACTGAAGGCCAGATTCTGCAGTGGCCTCAGGTATGTATGGTCCCAGGCGAAATTAGTGGCCAAGGAGCCGGTGTCTTTCTTGACTGGATAAGTGGAAATTTCAGCCTGGGCTGGTTTAGTCATAGGACCATGGTGGGGATTGACACAGTGTCAGAATTACTCAGCACCTGGTGGTTTGAGCTGGACTTGGTTCTGTAGCTTTTATTTAATCTGGTTCTGGTAGGCTGTTATTCCATATCATAATTGGATGAGTACCTATCACATGAAAACTGGACGGGTTCTTAGGGATCATTGTCCTAATCTCTCATTTTACAAATGGGAAAATGAGGCCCTCAAAGGGTGAGAAATGTAGTGTCCATCAAGAAAGAGTCATGCTCTAGTTGCCGCCGGCCCAGCAATTCCAAAGGAGACACACTTGTTCAAAATAGGTTGCTGCCTCAGTCTGTCTTGTTAGGTTTCTAGAGCAGCCTCCTCTCTGCTTTCCCATTTTTGATTTGCCACCTGTCTGCATTAACTTGGTAGGTTCCATTTATTACCGCCTACAGCCTGCAAGGTGACCGCAATGCAGCAGCTAACTCTCCTTCCGTATTTCGGAATAGAACACCCAGTGTTCAGGAGAAAATAGGGGGATGCATCTGGATTCTGTCGCAATTTTGCGTGTTTGTAGTTCTCCTTGAGTACCTGTCTTGCATTCGTCAGCTTCCTTTCTTTCTACTACTCCCAGCCATTTCCTGACCCAGGAGCTTTTTGGTTTATGTTTTATTAAATAGGACTTTGATAGCCCTCCTTGATTTATTTTTTAGAAAATATTTAGTGAATGCGTCTATGGGCCAAGTGCCTAAGTTACAGCTGGGGCAGCAGCTTCTGTACTCACAGCCACCGCTAGGCCTCCTCTACTGGGGCCATGGTTAGAATTTCACTGGTCTCTGGCACAAAGCTGTGGAGCCTGGGTACATGGTAGGGATAATGTTGTCCCAGACAAAGTAGCAATGTCCTCTCTCGTTCTGTCTTCCTCTTCTCCCTCTAAGTCACTCAGCCCTAAACCAGGTATGTTCCAGTTTCCTCTGCTCTCTGTGTATCAGCCTCCTCTCAGCTCCAGAGAAGACAGAAGCACCTTCCCAAGAAGGTAAGATGCTGTCGTTTGACCACTCGTGATGTCTGTGGTGGTCTTTTAGGGTCTGGATGCCTTGTTGATTGGCTGGGCAGTAAGTATAGTTATTAGATCCTTTTGCTTGAAGCTGCCCAGAAGAACCATGGAATCATGGAACTATAGGCTAATTATTAGGGAGGTGAGATAATAGAATCAGAAAATGATGGAATCCAAGGCTGCTGGACCCCTAGACTCTTAAGGGTTGAGAATGACCCTAAAAGCTCGTGAAGCCCAGTTCCTTTATTCAAATTTTAAGTTCGGAGGTCCTTTTCTTTCATACTCTTTAGTATTAAAATACCCTTTCTTTTATGAAACAGAAATCCAGGAGTCTGCTCTCAGGATAAAAATCCAAATTCTTTACTCAGTGTTCAAGACCTTTCGCAGTCTAGCTATAGATTACATCACACAGTTCCACAATTCCTAACACTCCACATCTGTTCACTGACAACAGTCCAGTCACACTGAATTTCTCCCTGCCCCATACATATGACATATCCTCTTATGCCTCTGGGCCTCTGAGCACGTAGGATTCTCTGCCTATTTTCTGCTCACCCTCCACAGTTCCCTCTTTTTGAGCTTGCTCTACTCACCCCAGGAGGCATGGGGCATTCCCTTTTGCACACTTGAACCTGGCACTGTACATGTCCTACAATTATCTGTCTTAACTGTTTTCTCCCCACCAGCTGCCAGCTCCCACAGGTAAGGCCAGTCAAATGAATGAATGAATGTATCAGTGTCCTTCTACATGTTACCTTTAGTCTCTCCTGGTAGGCTGAAGCTGCACAAAGGAAAAGGGGATGCTGATTTCCTTTTACTCTGCATGTACCCTTGCTACCTTGTGCAGTACTCTTCATGTAATAGACCTGTGCTCATTACCTGCTCTTCAGTGTTCTCTTCGTGGATTCCTCCCACTTGTTTCCTCCCCAGAACTCTGTGCAGTGTCTGAGCTCCTGCAGCATGGACTGCCCCACATAAGCAGCAGGAGCCCTGAAAGCCTTGCCTTCTTGTCGGATTGCCAGTACGTGGAGGGAGCCACTCGCCAGAAGCAGTACTGCATCCTGCTCCTCTTCTACCTGGCCTGCATCCATGAGGACAGGTCAGTGCTCAGAGTTGGTGGCTGGCTGTGGGTTCTGGGACCCATCCATGTCTGCAGCCCAATTCAATTCAATAAATATTTACAGAGGCATCCTCTCCAATCCTGGTCCTGGGCACAGAGCTAAGTGAGAAATAGGCTGTTACTGAGGGGCTCACATCTTGGAGTCGGGGAGGTTAAGACAGGTGGGTAGTCACAGGGCTGAAAGACAGAGGCCTAGAAAGCTAATAAGAATTCCTTGGTATCCTTGAGGGTGTTATTTGTGCACAGAAAAAAATAATTGCAGTCATTCACTTTGGTTTTAAGAATTACTGTACAATTTAATAAAGTTTCAAAGTCAAAGGGCTATTCTTCCTTAAGCTTTAAAAAATTGTTTATTGAGGTAAAATTTACATAACATAAGATTAAGCATTTTGAAGTAAACAATTCAGTGCATTTAGTATATTCAATGTTGTGTAACCACCACCTTTGTCTAGTTCCAAACACTTCAGTCCCTGCAAAGTGAAGCCTTGTACCCATTCACCCTACTGCTCAGCTCCTGGCAACTAGCAATCTGCATTCTGTCCCTATGGATTTGTCTATTCTGAACATTTCCTATAGATGGAATCATAATATGTGAACTTTTATGCCTGGCTTCTTCCATAGTATTTTCAAGATTCATCCAGTTAGCGTGTTTGTAGTATGTATCATTACTTCGTTCTGTTTTATGACTGAATAATATACCATTGTATGTATGTACATTCCACCATGTGTTTTTTCATTCACACATTGAGGGGTATTTGAGCTGTTTGTATCTTTTGGCTATTGTGAATAGTGATGCTGTGAAGATGCATGTGCATGTATTTGAGTACAGAAACTTGCTTTCTAATCCTTTTCTGTGTATACCATGCGCAGAACTGAAGAGTCATATGGTAACACTGTTTAACTTTTTGAGGAACTTCCAACTTATTTTCATAGGATTGCACCATTTTACAATCCCAGCAATATTTTAGCATTCCTTATCCTTGGCAACACTTGTCATTTTCTCTCTCTTTTTTTATTTTTGGTGGTTCCCTTGCTGGGAATTGAACCCAGGCTGCGGTGTTGAGAGCGCCGAAGCCTAGTCACTACTCCACCAGGGAACCCCCTGTCTTTTTATTATAGCTATCCTAGTGGGTGTAAAGTGTTTTTTGCTTTGTGGTTTTTATTTGCATTTTCCTAATGACTAATAATGTTGATCATCTTTATTGATCATTTGTATACCTTCTTGTAGAAATTCAGATCTTTTGGTCATTTTTAAAAAACTCAGTTGTCTTTTATTTTTGAGTTATAAGAGTTCTTTATATGTTCTAGGTGCAAGTTCCCTTATCAAATATATAGTTGACAGACTTTTTTTTCTCCCATTCTATTGATTGTCTTTTCCTTTCTTGATAGTGTCCTTTGAAGCACAATTTTTTTTTATTTTGATGAAATGAAAATTTAATTTTGATTAAATTTGTCTATTTTTTCTTTTGTTATTTTTGCTTTTGGTGTTGATTCTAAGGAACCATTTTTAACCCAAGGTTATGAAGATTTACTTCAGTATTTTCTTCTACAGTTCTTTTCTTTCATAATTTTAGCTCTTGCATATAGGTTAATGATCCATTTTGAGTTCATTTTTATATGGTGTGAAGCAGGGATCCAGCTTCCTTCTTTTGCATGTGGCTTATACAGATGTTCCAGCAGCACTTATTGAAAGACTGTTCTTTCCCCCATTGAATTGTCTTGGCACCCTCATTAAAAATCACTTGACTCATGTGATTCTTTAAAAGTTTCTTATCTTGGGAGTTCCCTGATGGTGTAGTGGCTTAAGGCTTTGGCGCTGGCGCTGTCAGTGCTGTGGCCTGGGTTCGATTCCCAGCCAGGGAGCTACCCACATACCAAAAAAAAAAGCAAAAAAAAATAAAAGTTTCTTATCTTATTTTTAAAATAATGCATGTTGTAAACATTCATGTAAAATCGTTGGGTATTAAGTTAAACTACTTCTCCATACACCTGCCAGAGTTAACTACTGTTAGGTGCCATCTGTGAACTCATCTTGTTTAATAAATACATAAATGCTCCTTTTTAAAAATACAGAGATTTTCTTATACTTTTAACCCATTTTCTCCTAACACTAACTATGGTACATTTATGAAACTAAGACACCAATATTGATACACTACTATTTTTTCTGATATTTTTATTGTGGTAGAATACACAAACGTTATATTTACCATCTTAACCATTTTTACGTACAGTTCAGTAGAATTAAATACAAGTCATAATGTGCTACTATCAACACTATCCATCTCCAGAACTCTTTATCTTGCAAAACTGAAATGCTATACCTATTAAACATAACTGTTCCACCCTTCCATTTCCCCCAGACCTTGGCAATCACTGTAATGCTTTCTTGGTTTTGACTACACTAAGTACTTCATGTAATTGGAATCATATAGTATTTGTCTTTTTGTGACTGGCAGATTTCACTTAGGATAATGTTCTTAAGGTTCATCCATGCTGTGGCATATATCAGACTTTCTTTTTTTTAGGCTGAATAATATTCCATTGCATGTATATACCACATTTTGCTTATAACTTCATCTGTTGATGGACACTTGGGTGGCTTCCACCTTTTAGATGTTTTAAATAATGCTCCTATGCACATGAGTGTACAGATATCTGAGGCACTATTTTGAGTTCTTTTAGCGATATACCCAAGAAGTAGAATTGCTAGATCATCTAATTGTTAATTTTTTGTTTTTAATTTTTTGAGGAAATACCATGCTGTTTTCATAGCAGCTGTACCAATTTATATCCCCACCAACAGTGCACCAGGGTTCCAGTTTTTCCTCATCATCGCCATCGCTAACATGTTATTTTCTGTTTTACTGATAGTTGCCATCCTAATGGATGTGAAGTTGTTAATCTCATAGTTTTGGTTTACATTTCCCTAACGATTAGTGATGTTGAACATCTTTTCATATGCTTATTGGCCATTTGTGTATCTTTTTTGGAGAAATATCTATTCAAGTTCTTGTTCATTTTTAAATCAGATTGTTTGATATTTTTTATTGTTGAAGCTTAGGAATTTTCTATATATTCTGGATATTAATTCCTTATTAGATATATGATTTGCAAATAATTTCTCTCATTCTGTGGGTTGTCTTTTTACTCTTTTGATAGTATCTTTTGATGCACAAAATTTTAAACCTTTTACAAAGTCTAATTTGTCAGTTTTTTCTTTTGTTGCCTGTATGTTTGGTGTCATATCCAAAAAATTGTTGCCAAATCCAATGTCATGAAACTTTTGCCTTATGTTTTCTTCCAAGAGTTTTATAGCTTTAGATCTTACATTTAGGCCTGGGTCTATTTTTGGGTTTACTTCTTTATATTGTGTTAGGTAAATGTCCAGCTTCATTTTTTTGCATGTGATATTCAGTTTTTCTAGCACCATTTATTGTAAAGACTGTCTTTTCTCCATTAAATGGTCTTGACACCCTTGTTGAAAATCATATGTGAAGGTGCAGTATTAACTAAACTTTATTTAGATTTCACCAGTTTTTCTTCTACTGCACCTTTTCTGTTCCAGGAACAATCCAGGATACCACATTGCATTTGTGTTACCCATTTAAAAAAATTTTTTTTGTGGAGGGTGGCTAGTTCCCTGGCTGAGAATCGAACCCAGGCTGCGGCGTTGATAAAAAATAAATTTTTTTTGGTAACTAATCTGATAGGTGAGACATATATCCGTGGTAAAAATTTCAAAAGGTATAAAAGGATATGTAGAAAAAAATCAGTCTCCTTCTTACTGCCATCTACCTTGCATGTACAAGCATAGATATCTCCCTCCCCCAGAAAGTAGCCCATTGAATGTACAAATGTTTAATGATAAATACAAGAAGAGAAAGGTGTACTGGCAGGGCCTCCTGAACCCTAGAAGTCGCATCCTCATTTTTACCAGCTGGCTGACATTTCACCTTCTGGTCCCTAACAGAACCTTGCACAAAGTATAGAACCATGGGCTGTGCACATAATAATATTTTGTAAATATATTTGGCCTGGTCTTTATGCAAGGTGTCATTAAGCTGCCGACATGCTGGGGCAGAATGACAGTGACAGGAGGATGTGGCAAGTCTGGACAGCCATCTCAGCCTTTCTCATTCAGACTTTCTTTGGTCGACAGGTTTGTCTCCGAGGCAGAGTTATCTGTGGCTGTGCAATGCTTCCTCCTATCTCTGCAGAACCAGGGTGAGCACCCTCCACTTACGGTCCTCAGAGCCTCCGTGTACCTGCTTGCAGTCTGCCAGGACAAAGACAATGCACTAGATGAGGTATGGGCCAGGACGCCTGAGGCTCTTCCTCCTCCTGCACCTCTTTACCTTGTTTGTGGTTCCTTGGGAGACCATGATGTTAGGGGAATAAAGAAGGGGGGTGAGAGAGAGTTGGGGGAGTAGTTGGGGGTAGGGGGCTGACACCTACAGAACCTATGTAATTAGCTAATTCTCAACAGTCCCAGGACCCATAGGTTATTATTTCCATTTTACAGATACGAACATTGGGACATGAATTAAAATCACTTAATCTAGGTCACACAGTTAATTGATGAGGGAGCCAGAACTGGGAACACTCAGACTCGACCAACCCCCAGGGCTATTTTCTTAGTACCAACTCTGGTTTGTGCAGGATGAGAGTGGTATGAGGTATTTCCCTCTGGTAACAGTTGTCAAACAAAGTGGGGTACAGGGACCCAGGTCACTGTTAATCAGAACTCTTTGATGGTGGTTGTGTGTACAAGTTTTCTGTCTCCAGCTTCTTTATAGACTCTTGGGGAATCAAGAACTATGTTTGATTCATCATGGAATCTCTCACATTTTTCATTAAAGATTGCTTCTATTCCTTAGATGTGGACCCTTCAGCCTCAAACTGAGGCTTTTCCTTCATTGCCTATTAATTTTGCCTCTTTTTGATTACTATTGAAGCAAATGTGATGTAAGTAGACCTGGTTTAATTTGAGTGGAAGCAGGAAAGTATAGTGAAATGCATGTGTTTTCAAAAGATAGACAGAGGTATACAATGTCTCATTGTCTCTCCTTTTGTGATATTAGCAGCCATTGGTGGTCATTGCCTTGATGCATTAATTCATTAAGTATTGCAAAATAGTAATATTCTAATTCTGTCATTCTTTCTTTGTTTATTAAATGAAATACCTCTATAAAAATAAACTTACTGGGGAGTTCCCTGATGGTGTAGTGGCTTAAGGCTTCGGCACTGGTGCTGTCAGCGCTGCGGCCTGGGTTCGATTCCCAGCCAGGGAGCTACCCACATACCAAAAAGCAAAAAATAAATAAATAAATAAACAATATGAGCTTTACAAAATAAATAAATAAATAAACTTACCACATCAACTATTTAGGTACTATGAATAGTAGGTTGTATAGAAACTATAGGTGGAATGTTTTGTTTGATTCTTTCCCTTTAATTACCAGTTTTCCAAAAAATGAGTTTGTTACCTAGCATCTCCAAGGTGACCAAAGATATGTTTTACTATCATTATGAACTCACAGATTTAAAAAATATTTGATGTGTTTCAATCCAATGTAGTTATTATCTTTTCGAGGCTCAAAATGTTTTATCTTTGGCCAGTGGGAGCCTATTCAAGGTAGCTCCTGAATCCTTTTCATAGAAGTGTTTGGTAGAGTTTGGACTTTCTAGTATGACATGATACTTCTGGGTGTGTGTGTAAGAGGACCCCCCACTAGTTGCAATGTGGGTACCTCTGGGTGCATGGACATTTCAACATATCAGGCCCTACCTATTCCTGGAATCTCTTTCTTTTTAGTAACTTCTCTCCAGTTTGACCAGCATTTCTTTTTTTTTTTTTTTTTTTTTAGCTTTTTGGTATGTGGGTAGCTCCCTGACTGGGAATCGAACCCAGGCCGCAGCGCCAACAGCGCCAGCGCCAAAGCCTTAAGCCACTACACCATCAGGGAACTCCCTGACCAGCATTTCTAAGCCCTTGAAAACTACTTGAATAAGTATATGATTTTTTTTATTAGCTTCTCAACATTTTAGCAATTCTACCAATGTGGATTGACAGCTTGATATGTGCCAGGTGCCAAGTGGGTCCCTGACAAGGTTGAGGTGAGTCAAACATGTTCTCTCCCTCAGCGAACACCAGTTTGCCAGGGGAGACAAAACAGTCTCCCATATGGCAGGCAACAACAGCAATGCATACTCTCCTGGATCCTGAAGGCCTGGCCAAGAGCTGCAAAAGTACATGGGGAGAAAGATTGTATTTGACTGTTGCATCAAGGGGAGGTTTCCTGAAAGAGGTTGAGGAGAGGGGAGAATTTTCAGGCTGAGAGTAGAGCAAGATTTAAGATACAGAAGTGGGAAGTTGCCCAGACTCCTGGGTGGGATACATACATTCAAGAAAGGAATTCTAGTTTAGTGTGACTTTGGTAAGTCATAGGAGACAGTGGAGAAAAGCCAGAAACATAAACTTAAGTCTTTAATAACATGCTAGAAAATGAAATTAAGAAAACAATTCCATTTACAGTAGCATCAATTAAATAATACATAGGAAAACATTTAACGATAGAAGTGCAAGGACTTGTACACTGAAAAATTACAAAACATCATTGAAAGAAATTGAAGAAGACCTAAATTAAATAAATAAAAAGACATTCTCCTGTGTTCATGAATCAGAAGACTTAATCTCCAGTTATAAGATAAGTAAGCTCTGGGGATGTAATGTACAACACAATGGCTGTAGCTAACAAAACCATTTTGTATAATTGAAAATTGCTAAGAAAATAGATTTTAAAAGTTCTCATCACAGGGAAAATATTTTTATATTGTGAGATGACAGACTTTGTTAATCATTTCACAATATATACATATATCAAATCCTTATATTGTACACCGTAACTTTAATCAGTGTTATATGTCAATTCTATCTTGAATAAAACTGGAGAAGAAAAGAAGACTTAATAGTGTTCAGATGCCAGTACTCCTCAAATTGTTCTGTAGATTCAACACAATCCTTATCAAAATCCCAATTGTCTTTTTTTCAGAAATGGATAAATTGATTCTAAAATTTATATGGAAATAAATGCAAGGGACTGAAAATAGCCAAAATGATCTTGAGAAAGAAGACCAAAGATAGGGGACTTACACACTTCTTGATTTCAAAACTTATTACAAACTACAGTAATCAAGACAGTGTGGTTTGGGCATAAGGATAGACATATAGATCAAAGAAATAGAATTGAGAGTCCAAAAATAAACCATATATTCATGGTCAATTGATTTTTTTTTTTTTTTTTGGTGTGATTCCCTGACCAGGAATCGGGCTTGGGCCACAGTGGTGAGAGCACTGAATGGTCAATTGATTTTTGATAAGGATGCCAAGACAGTAGGGAAAGAATAATCTTTTGAACAAATGGTGCTGGAACAACTGTATAGCCACATGCAAAAGGATCAAGTTGGACTCCTACCTCATACCATACACAAAAATTAACTCAAAATGGATCAAAGACCTAAATGAAAGGGCCAAAAGTATAAACTATAAAACTTTTGGCGTTCCCTGGTGGTGTAGTGGCTAGGTTTCAGTGCTCTCAATGCCGCAGCCCGGGTTCGATTCCCAGCCAGGGAACCACCACCAAAAAAACCAAAAAAACAAAAAAACCTCTTAGAATAATGTATTAAGGAATTTGAACTTTTTAGTATGTACAGTGGGAAGGGAGAGAATTTTGAGGATTAATAAATGATTCAGCACACCTTTTGCCCCATCTGTGCCAGGCCCTACTTCAGCTACACAGTTAATCAGCCATAGTCCCTGCCCTCAAGCAGCTCGGGTCTGGTGTGGGAGGTAGACACATGTGTTGACAATTATAGTGCACTATGGTAAGTGTAGTTAGTTATAGAGCTGGGTATCTCAGCCTTGGCACCTTAACATTTTGATAGCCTAATTCTTTCCTATGGGAAGCTGTCCTGTGTTTTGTAGGCTATTTAGTGGTATTCCTGCTCTCTCCCACTAGATGCCAGTAGCACTCCCCCAATCAAGACAATCAGAAATACCTAAATATTTCTGAATGTCCCCTAGGGAGCAAAATCACCCCCAGTTGGGAACCACTGTGACATAAGATAAGCACAGTGGGGTTTTCTTCTCACAAGAGGGCACTGGGATGAGCCAGTGAAGGTGTTTTGGATGCTACTACATTTTTTCCCCAGTCATGTCTTGACTGTGTTTGTTGGGGTCTCTTGGGTCTTTAGCCCATTTCTTTCTTTCCTTCCAGGCTGTGGTCAGTGTCATCAGAAAATTCCTAGAGGACATCCGGGACCTGCATGTCATCTACACCCACCACCCTCTCCTGCTCAGATTCTTCCTGCTATATCCAGAGCTGATGAGTAGGTTTGGGCACCGTGTCCTGGAACTTTGGTTCTCCTGGGAAGATAGCAGCTATGAGGAGCTGGATGATGTCCCTTCTGCTGGACAGCCCACTGTGCCTGCCAGCTTAGCAGCCCTGTTTCACATGCTCAGAAGCAGCCCCAGCATCCTGCTTATTTTGCTAGTAGGTGACTCCATGTTCATTTCTATATTCAGCAATGGTGGGCCCCCTCTTTCTGGAAGCAGTTGGATTGAGGTCAGGAGGCACCAGCAGCCAGTTGCTTCTGGACTTAATGCTGTATCCATGTGAGTGAAAAGTCCTTTTGGCTGGCAGGTGCCTGGTTTCTGTAAATCTGTACCCTATCCTAAATCTGATGGAGGTCTGCTCCCTGATATGTGCCCCTCTATTCCCCCCAGGGGATAGAACTATAAAAGGCTGATCTCAGTCGCCATCCCCTCTCACCTCCCTGCCTTCTCTCAAGCAGATTCTGCTAAGAAGGGTTTCATGTCAAAGGAGAACTCTAGGGCATGTTGATGGAGATGTCTGATTGCAGAGGGACACGGCCCCTTTTCTGTCATGATTAACGTGATTAATGGTACATGTATAACACATTCCCTTGGGCATACTCAGAATTCTCAGAAACCCCGGTGCTTTTATTATGAAGTAAGACATCCGTATAATTCCTGTTAGGTTTATTAGTTAGATAAGTAGACTGCCAGTTGTCTGCAGTTTCTAACACACTGACTTTAACTCTTCCCTTTTTTCTTCCATTCAAGAAAGCACACTGAAAACAAATTAATGAGAGTGATATTATAGAGGTAGCTGTTATAATTTACATATTTAAAAAATTAGTTGTACATTTGACACTTTGTATTTAGTAAGCAGTTACTAGTGGCAGGTTCCAAACTTCAGCACACCAGCATAGAAGACACTTGGTTTAGAACCACTGCCTTAAATGCTAGTTCACCAACTTGGCCCCTTCCTACGCCAGGAAGAATGACATAACCCATCAGTGACAGTGGGATTCCTTTGATGTTCTTACCATCAACAGATACAATTCTCTGGCTTTGTTGAGGTGATTGTCATAGAAATAACACCTATATGTTATACATTTCATGTCCTTGGGTATCCAGGTCTGTCCCCATTCACATGTGCACACTCCCCACTCAGACTTAAATCTTCATTTCCCATCCCTGTGACCTGTCATCTTGTGAGGTCACATGTGTGTTGGCTTGATAGGAACCACATTCATGCTGGCTTCCTTGGAGGAGGACAAGAGGAGAAGAAGGAATGGATTTAAAATAAAGCATTAGTGCATAGGAGAGAAAGGCAAGGTGATGGGACACCAGGGAGAGTAGCAATGAACAGCTAAGATACCGATTTTCTTTGCCAGAGAATTCAAGGTCAGTTCTTCACACATAGTAAGTACTTTATTTGCTGAGCCATGATTAAGACAGATCCAAGTCTTTTAAAAATAAAAAACAGCAACAACAACAAGAATAATTCAGATCCTGAGAGAGATTCTAATGATGGTATCCTATATTTTTTTCTTTTTAAATAGATGAAGAAATAGGGTGGGAGAGATTTGCCTAAGGTCACAAGAATTAAGATTAAAACCCGATTTTTAATCTCTGTTTAATGTTCTTTCCAGTAAGCTGACTCACTCTCAGAATAAGAGAGAAACCAATCCTGATCCAGTGTTCCATCTAATGGAGAGCTATTTGATCACCGGGGATTGTTAGTCTAAAATTAAAAGGCCAAAGTGCGAGGCAGCAAGTGTTTATTGAGATCCAAAAATATACCTGTTGGGAAGCACTGATTCAGGGAGAAACCCAAATGGTGTTCTGATTAGGAGGTGAAGGTGAGGGGGATTTATGAGAAAGGGAAGGGGAGCAATTATATCAATAGAAGGAATTTCTATGGATATAAATAAGCTAAGAAAGGAATTTCTCTAAGTGCAGATAAGCTAACATAGTAATGCTAACTCTAAAGAATGCCTTTTTTCAGGCCTGTCTTAAGATCTGCTTTCCTGTTAATCTTTGCAAACACTTGTTTGGAATACAGTGCTGCTTTAGGCCCAGTGTAAAGGTTATTCTGCCTAGTTTTAACACTCCAAAGGTTTGAGGAGTTAAGATGTACAAGGCCATTCCTCTGGGATGGCAGCTCTGACTCTGTTTTAAGTGGCTTTGTTTATATTATTTTTCATAGGGTATAGGGAAATATTGGACCTAGTCCCTGCCCCACAGGTTGGTGAGGAAATCAGACATAACAAACCACTAATAGCTAACATCTATACTACAAGTATGGTGATAAAGGTCAGGCAGAATGGTTGGGTGGCAGTGAGGGCAGGAAGGTGTCTGATACCCAAAAGATTAGACACATGTAGGGGTTGCCAGGCTAGTATAGCAGCATGAAAGTGCTTATTGTAATTCAGGAACACCAAGTGGTCTGGTATGGTTCTGGTATGTCATAGGAGATGAAGTGGGAGAAAGGGAGGAGCAGGTTTTTGGAGAGGCCTTGAATTTAGTCACTCATGTTTTCATTTATCATACAGTTGTTTGGTATTTACTAGGTACTATGCTTTGGGGATACAAGGACAATTCAGATATGGTTGGTCAATCCTTGCCCTTGAGGAAATCACAGATGCTTGTTTAATTTCTGTCACCTTGCGGAGAACTATAAAACATCACTGAAGGGAGATTATCAGAGAATGGTGAGGCTTGGAAAGAACTCTCAGCTTATGACAGTGGGCTGTGGGAGCCGGAGGAGAGTCTAAGCCTCTCTAGACTTATTCCTGGGAACTCTGTTGTCTTCTACCCAGACCCAGACTCTCACTGGTCCCTGCCTTCCCAACCCTTCCCACTCCCATGTCTTTCCCTTTATAGCCTTTATAGCCAAACTCCTAGGAGCAGTTTCTGCTCTCAAAATCATCTTTCACTGATTTCTCTACCCACTGGCTTCTGCCCCCATCACAACTTGAAATCACTCTCAAAGGATCAGCAGTGATGCCCTTGTGGCTATTTACAGTGGACGTTTTGGTTCTCATCTTGCATGACCTGTTAGTATTTTATTGTTGTCCACTTTCTTTTTATTGCCACACTCTTGGTTTCAATAATACCAACTCTCTTACTTCTTTCTCCTACCTCTCATGATGCTCCTTCCTGGTCTCTTTTTTAATTTTCTCTCCACCTAGCACTTGGAAGTTGATGTTTCTCGAGGTTTTGTCCTAGGCTCTCTTTTCACTTCCTGGGTTGTCTCATTCCCACAGCTTAGGTTGCCTCCTGCCATAAGTGGCTGACTCATCTCTGCACATCCTTGACCTCTCTCCTGAGCTCCAAATATCTATTTGACATTTCTGTTTAAAATGGAGTTCCTTATCTTCCTCTCCCAAGTTCTTTCTTAGTCTGGATCTTAGGGTGTAGGCCCCTCCCTAACTGAGGGCTACCCTAGGCCACTAGCTTCAAAGGACATAAGTGCTGAAAAGAAACAAGCCAAAGAGAAAATAAATCTCAAGAGGCCAAATTTTATTTTTTTTTTTACTTTGCTTTTTTTTTTTTTTTTCTTTTTGGTATGTGGGTAGCTCCCCGACTGGGAATCGAACCCAGGCCGCAGCACTGACTGCGCTAACGCCGAAGCCTTAAGCCGCTACACCATCAGGGAACTCCCTTATTATTATTTTTTTTAATTTATTTAAAAATTTCATTATGAAAAATGACACAAGTATAGAAATCCTATCAAACACATGCACAGCTTAATTGGGATACTCCAGTAACTGCCACATGTTTCAGGAGATGAAACTGGTAGCCACTCCAGAAGCCCGCCATGTGCCCCCATCAATGATGACCCCTAATGCTCCTGCCTAGAATAATCACTAACCTGAGTTTTATAGTGGTATCTTTCTTACATTTCTTTCACATTCTGTCAGTTAAGTGTCTGCCTTTAAATACTATAGTCTTCCTTTTGTGTGTGTATGTGGATATATGTTTTAGACTTCCCACCATTTCTTTTTTGTCTCCCTTGCAATTTGGCCAAGCAACCAGATGGTTATTCTGTAGTTTTTTAGGCAGCGTTTGCTGATTACATATGTGGGGGTCATTGTCAGGAGACCAAATTCTTAGAGAAAAGGTGCCTCACTTCTCCTTGCATGTCCACCATCATCACTCTTCCTTCCTGGAGGAGATAGGGGCAGGGCAGACAGGAGCCTTGAGCTTTACTAGGTAGCGCTCAACAGGAAGAAGCTGCATGTGGGACTGGATGCTACATAGAGGGCCAGGAAGATGATGGCATCTCTGAGCGTCAGTTTCCTCACATATGAAATGGAGATAATGAGAGGTTAAATGAAAGAATGTAGGAGCATTCTTGGTATGCTGTACACAATAGGCCATCATACATTGCTCATTGACTAACTCTGAACCACAGAGAATGTTAATCTTAGAGAAATTTATTGAATTACCCAAGGTCGTATAGCTAATAAGGATCATGACCATGACTGGATCCTTTAGTTAATGAGTTTTTCACTAACTTAGATTCTAGAAACATCAGTGGTTAAAAAGAGAGAAGAGAAAAAGTGAGAAAAAACTTTGTTGTCTATTCATATGTATAAGACCTATCATTTCCAGCTTCTAGCCATAGGAGGGGGAAAGAGTCTAAAAATATGTGTTGGTACCAATTTCTGTTTTTAATAAGGGTAATTAACAGCTGAAAACAAAGCTGTTAATTGCCACTCTTATCAATGGGAGGTCTTTCATGTAGGTTGTTTAGATGTGAAAAAACAATGATGTCACAGAAGCTGTTTGTTTCCTGCTGGGCTACATCACCCTAGTTGGTCTAGTCCCAGAGAGTTCTGGACAGGAGAGATTGCAGAGTGGACTGCGTTCGACCCAGAGCTTTCCCACTGACCCATGTGATGGGGTGAACACCTTCCTCTGGCATTCATCATGGCCACCAAAGTCTGAGCAGCCCCTGTCTTATTGGGCCTTTAAAATTTACTAATTCAGGTTTCTTAGAGACCTGCTCTGGCAGTCAGGCAGCCACTTGCTGGTGAAGGAGCAGGGCCCTGAAACTGGTTTGGCCTTGGGCCCTGTGACCTTGGGCAAATCACACCTGCTCTAGGCTTCAGCCTCATACTCTGTGAAGTAAATGTGTTGCTGAAAATGAACTGAGAATCCCTTGAGCTCTCCCATTCTACAATCCTCTCCTTCCAGAGATGTTTTCTCAGTCCTACAAGGTGATACAGATGGAGATGATCTCATCCCTGCCCTTCAGTAACTCATAGGTACAGCAACACTGCTTTTTTGATAAGGCAAACTACTTAATCTGCTCAGTGTCCTCATTTAAAAAATCAGGGTGACACCTACCTGGAAGAGTTATTAAGAAGAAACAGATAATGTATAGACAAACATATAGCTACTGTTTAAACACAGCATGGTACCTGACATTATTAGGCCCTAATTGAATGGTTGCTATTGATACTATAGTTGTTTCTCTGGAAGCCATGGAGGTTTGTGAAGAGCCAAGGCCACCCTGTGATCACCACATCTAGCCATGTCTCTGTGTGTGTCATGCACTATCTCCCTGGAAAGGGACTCTGTGTGTGACCTTGGTTTCATAGCACACAGCCTTAACCGGCCCAGCACATTAACTTTTCCAAAAGAATTGGCTTATTGGAGCTGGTAGGTGCTAGGAGCTACCAGTGGGCTAGCCTCTGGTGCAGCTTCTGACTGACTTTGTCTTTAACGTATGCTCATTAAAATAACTGTCCCCAAATAAAATACAGTGTCCCTTTCCACCTTGTGAACCCAAGGCCTTTATACCTTGGAGGAGAAATAGCCAGATGCCACAGCAGAGAAAGGGCTTGCCCTGGTCCTCCGTTCTCCCTGTCCTCCAAACCTGTCCTAACCCATCCCTTCCCTGCTGTATGGCATCTCCGTCTCCCTCTCCTCTGCTCCTTAAGGCACACTCAGGTTAGCTGTCCTGAAATAACCTCTTCTTGACCCTGATACTTCCATATGCATGAGGGAGGCATCCTGGAAGGTAGGAAGAGGTTTGGACTTGGAGTTAGTAGACCTGCATTCAAATCCTAGCAGTCCCACTTACTGGCTTATGTGACCTTTGTCACATCCTGTGATCTCTCTGGGCCTCCGTTTCCTCCTGTTTAGAATGCACCTGAGGAATGGGCAATATGGTACATAATAGGTACTGAGTGCTTCTGTCCCCAGGTTCTGTGACACCGTTATACTGGGCCCTTTCCCAGCCCCTCTTTTCTTAATTATCTACCTGTTCCCAATCATGATACCCTTTGAGTTCTGGCTTTCATCTCTCCTGTTCAGGACCTTATTTATTCCAGCCCAGTGGACATAGCCCACAAGGTACTGATTGTCCTGAAAAACTTTTTGAAAAGGAATGAGGATGTCCTAGTGGGCGGTCTCATCCGAGGTCACTTCCTGCTGATCCTACAGCATCTGCTGGTGGAACATGGGGCCTCTCCATCACAAGGTCAGTCTGCAGCTGCTGGGAGTGTGTTTAGATGTGAAAGTCAGTAAGGAGTGGGCATTTCTGCCCTAATGAGATCTGTTCCAGGAGAGGGCATCAAAGTTTTCACTGCAAAAGATAAGTCAGGCCAGTGTGGCATCAAGCTAAATATTACCTCCTTCCTCTCAGTGGAGAGTGGGTGCTCATCTTATTTGGGGTGTGCATATGTGTATGTGTCTTGTGAGCATTTTTATGTTTAACATCTCTGTGTTTAGAATGGGTGGGTGTGTTTGATGAGTATGTATGTCCCCACCCTGCATGGCATGAGCTCAGAGGTGTTTGTCACAAGATGGCAGCCCCGCCTTGGGAAGAAGAAAGCAGGAAATGTGGGGGAGGCCAGGGAGGCAGCAGCAGCCAGCAGGGGCCTGGAAAGGGTGAGACTGATGTATTCGAAGCTGCCGGTGAGATCCAGAAGGATAGTTTCCAAATCTGGAATGAGACTCAGGAGTCAAGAAAGCTTGATGTTTGGTACAGTATGAAGACACTGGAAAGGTTGGGGTTGGTTTGTCTTTTCCATTTTTTATTGTTTTGTTTTTATTTTTTTTTGCTTTTTGGTATGTAGGTAGCTCCCTGGCTGGGAATCGAACCTAGGCCGCAGCGTTGACAGCGCCAGCGCCGAAGCCTTAAGCCACTGCACCACCAGGGAACTCCCCTTTTCCTGTTTTTAGAGCGTTGAAATTTTAAATTAAGTTTCCAAGCAATTAAGAGGAAGTAGAAGAAAAGCTATGGCACGTGGTCCAGTCCTAACTGGACTGGGGGTTAGAGATAGATTTAAGAGTGTCTGGAGGAGCTGAGTCCTTCCTTTGCAGGGAAGGATAGGCCACATCAAACTAATAATAGTGTTTAAGAGGCATGAGATTTTGTGGAAACACGTAGAGGAAAGACTGTGGGCACAGAACTCAGATTTGGGTTCAAGTCCTGGCCCTACCGCTATTGCCTGTGGGATCTTGAAGAAGTCACTCATCCTCTCTGGGTCTCAATTTCTCTTTACTGAAAAATAGGAATAATAATCCCTGTTTCACAAGGTTTTAAGGGGAGTAAGTGAAATACTGACTTCTGGTACCCAGCCCAGAGTTGGCAGTATGTCAGTTGCCTGTGTCCCCAATGAAAAAGGAGGAAGGCAGGAATTAGGGGTAAATTTCAACAAACCATTTACAGCCAGATGGGTCATACCCGCTGACCAGCCTCCTTGTTCTTCACAGCCTCGGGGAACCTGCCGTTGCTGCTGAGCCTCCTCTCTTTGGTGCATCTGAGGAGTGAGTCAGCACAAGAACTGGATAGCATGGCCATGAAGCTCCTTCACCAAGGTGCTGCCCCTTGGGGCAGTGCCTGAGTGCCTGGGGCGGGTGTCTGGTAGTTTCTTTCTTCCATCCTCTCACCCCTTTGGAGGAAGCTATTGGGTCGGTGTGTTCCTGTGGGCTTCTTGCTAAGGAACCTTTCAGATCTTTCTATGCTTGTTCCCTGGAAGTGTTTGGGAGACCAAAAAAAATATATATAAAATTATGTGATAAGTCCAAGTTTTGGAGTCAGGAAGGCCTGGGTTTGTGCTCAGCTTAGTCACTAGCTTTATGAACTTGGACAATCACCTAGCCTCTATGAGCCTTAGGTTCCTCATAGGTAAAATAATAGTACAGTATACTTTCCCTTAATTAGAACTCAAACAACTGGCAAAATCTCTAACAACTGGTCTGAGAGTACAGGTTGCTTGAGTTTCAGTTAACAGAGAGTCACAAATTTGTCCTCCATCTACCAATCTCCATGGGTACTCATTGACTGCGAGACTACTGTACTTAACCTGATTTAGGCATAACTGTAGATGTGGAATGCTGCATCATGCTTGGCACACAGTAGGCCTTCAGAGGATACTGTCCATGTTTCCTGGTACAAATTCAGGTCTCCATCCTGTTTCATAGCTGACTCAGGATCTGATGATCTGGTTTTCTAGACCTCTTTTCTCCCCATACCCCAAATCTCCTTAGGACCTTTCATTGCTTATAAATGCACTTGCCACTTCATAGGCAGTACCCTCAGGAAGATTTGTTGAGGAAAGATTGAAATTAATAGGAAAATGGTGTATATTCAGTACCTGTGGATGGTCCTCTGGCCTCAGTGAGGATGACTCTTTCCCTACCTAGAGCCCATGAGAAGATCAATGTCAGGCTCAGAAAGGCCCTCCAGACCCAAGTTGGAGCTGGTCTTTGCAGGACTGTGTGCTACATCAAGGGTGGCACTCAACTGGGAGCAAGGTCTATGTGTTTCAAAATCAGCCACCAGAATGGCCTCTGACAGGGAGGAATATGGGCTGAAACATATACGTTAAATGTAATATACATTTATACATAACCCCTAGTACTTTTATTTGAGAGCTCTGGTGGTAGAGAACTATAGTTCAGGGGTGAGGGTATGTGGGGTTTTTTCTGGGGGGGAGGTGGGTGGGGTGGAGCTGATTGTCTAGTTGACCACAAGCCAGTTAGAAGTTGTGTGTGATGTGGCTGCCAAAAAAGGGGATGGAGACTTAGGTTGGTTTTATATTGGGGTCAAGGAGGGGAGGGGAGCAAGGAGTGGCAATTCCCAGTAGGAAAAGCATGTGTTCTTTAAAAGTCTCCTTTACAGTGCAGTAACTGCTCTGGTGAGGGCTAGGGGAGCACAGAGAGGGATCTCATTCTGCCTTGAGAGGTTAAACAATGCTTCATGGGGGAGGTGAACTTTGAGTTGAATCTTGATTGCTGAATAGGAGTGAGAGTGATATGAGAGAGAATATAGCAAGTTCAGGGAATTGCACATGGATGGTTACAGAGCTCCCCTGGGAAGGTGACCTTGCACTGCCCCATTACTGGGAGAATGTGGAAGCTTAGCTTTTTCCTGCTAAAGGTGGCAGGTTGGCCTATATCACATTTTCACGGAAAGCATTTACTGACCCCCACAGCAACTGGTAATGGACAGAATAAATATTTTGAAGTCAAATAACTCTGTTTCTTACAAATCATGTGACCTTAGGCAAGCTATTGTATTTAATTTCTTTGAACCTTACTTTCTTCATCTGTAGAATGACCTTAAGAGAAATAAATTAAATAATACCTGAAAAGAATTTTGTTCACACTAGGGCAGTGATTTTTAACCACTGGTACACGGACTGGCTCCGGTCCACCAGAAATTACGGACTGGCAGGAAATTTCTGGCAGAGCAAGTGCAGTCCTTGGACCACCAATTGAAAACCACTAGCCTAGACCCTCCAACCTGAAGTCTGTGTTGACATCAGCCCTGTTATAAGACGTTCATGCCAGCATCTAAACTTGGTCAGTCCGCTCTGACATGCAGCTGTAGGCTGCTTGCTAGATGTTTCTTCAGATGGAGGGTATGAACATGCCTTCGGGTTGTCACTGTGTTTCTTTCCATTGGCTGTAGTACTGGGGACACTTAATTTGTGCTTGGTCTTCAAGACTGAAATCTGAAATTAGTCAGTGGAGGGTCCTTATCTGTGAGAAGTGTGAGTGCTGGTGTACATTAAAGCCGCAGAGTGCTGCATGATGGGTGCCTGGGGACTCTTGTCTCTTGCAGTGAGCAAGCTGTGTGGGAAATGCAGCCCCACTGATGTGGACATCCTACAGCCCTCCTTCAACTTCCTCTATTGGAGCCTTCATCAGACCACGCTGGGCAGTCAGAAGAGAGGTGCTGGGGCCCAGGCTGGGATCGTGAAAGGGAAAGGTGGTGGGCAGTGTCTGTGGCCATTGCTGCCCTCAGTTTTTCCATCTTAAAAAACATAAACAAGGGGAGATGTGGCTGGACCAGATGGTCATAAGGCCCTTTCTGGATCTGATAACCAGTGGTTTTGGAATGAAGCTGGGACCCTTAGAAACTCGAGCTGATCTATAGGTTCATTCACAATGTGTATGTGTGAAGCCCCCACTGCATTCTGACTCACCACATGGTGTCACTGAGCTGGGGCTCCTGTATAACTCACGTGGCCCCTGCCCTGCTGGCCCCTCTGTAGCTGCTGCCGTGCTTCTGAGCAGCACAGACCTGATTGAGCTCCTGGAGAAGATGCTGGCGCTCACCTGGGCTGAGGAGGGCTCTCCCAGGACCATGCTCCTCTGCTCTGCCTGGCTGCTCACTGCCTCGTTCTCTGCGCAGCAGCATGATGGCAGTCTGCAGGTTAGCCTCTAACCTCTGTGGCTTTGGGGCATGGGGTGTCATTCAAAGGAATGATAAAGATCCTGAGTACTGGTCCCAGCCCCATGGCTTATTACCTGTGTAACATTGGCAAGGTTAACTTTCTGAGCTTCAGTTTCCTTGCCTACAAAATGGGGAAAACATCCAGACTTGTCAGGTTGGTTTCCTTTAATTCATTTAATACACATGGGGATCACCCATGCCAAGCTGTATTCTAAACTCAGAGGAACAAGAAGTAAATGCACTGTGTACCCTACACTTGGGGAACTCGTATATTTAGGCAAAGCTAGTGGGGAAAGGCATTCCAGGTAAAGAGAACAGTGTGACCAAAGGCAGGAAGTTGCACAGATTTAGGACTTGGTGTACATATTTGGAGAATGATGAGGTATTGTGTGGCCAGGATGTAGGAGTGGACTGTCAGACTGGACAAGAAGGCAGAAGCCTACCTGTACCCATGAAGTGCTGGGGGGCAAGCTGTGACGTGCCACACACACGTTAAGTTGTCATTGTGAGTTCGAAAAGGTGATGCAGGGAAGGAGGGAGCAGTGGACATACCAACAGAGCCCTACCTTTCCTCTCATCCACTCTCCCCTTAGGACTTGTCATCACAGTGCCCTGTATGAGCTGCTCTGTGGGCTGCTTCACATTCAGGCGCCCCCTCACTAACACTGGCTGCTCCCTGTGAACAGAAACCATCTCCTAGCCTTTGAGGCATCCTTGCACTGTGCCCAGCCCTGTGCCAGTCTAGTGCCAGGCACTTGCTCATTTGTGTAGAAGTGAAGTCAGTTTGAAGTTTGGCCTCTAGGGTGGCAGCAGGCTCTGGCTGATCTGTACCACAGCAGATCTGCAGGTTATTGCCCATGATGTTGCTCTGGGACAGGAACCCTTCCTGCTTTTCTGTGTGAGGCTGTTGGACCCACTCTTACCTTGCAGTCACCTGTCTGGGTGGAAACCTGTACGCATCCTTGGTTCTGCCCTGGCCCTTAGTTCACACCTAGCTGATCACCTAACCACGCCCACTCAAAGCCCTCCCTGCTGGCCCACCTGGGGCCTCATTGTTTCCCCTTACCACTCCTTCTGCCTCTGCACAAGCTCTTGGGCCCTGCCTCTCCCTCCCTCAGCATCTCCTATCCTACCAGCAGTCTGCCCACACTTCCCCTCTGTCCACACTCCTTTGGCCTCTTGTTCTCCACACAGCAGTGGCCAAGACCTTCCTTACTGGCCCCTCTGCAGCCTGACTTTCTGCCATTCCACTTCCTTCCTTGTCCTCTGACCAGGTGTTTGCTCTTTTCCCACTCAGCTGTGCTCTTTCCCATCTCTATACCTTTGTTTGTGTGTGTGTTTGATTGATTTGATTTTTAATAGCCTTTATTTTTAGGGAAGTTTTAGATTTACAGAAAAATTGAGCAGATAGCACAGAGAATTCCCATATAACCCCCACGCAGTTTCTTCTGTTAACCTGTCTCATTAGTATGGCATCTCCATACCTTTATAAAAGTTGGTTCTTCTGCCTAGAATCTACTGATATCACCAGCCAACAGGCATTTTTGAGGAACTGCTTTGTGCCAGACTGTGATAGATCCCAGTAGAGGATGAGTAGTTCCCGCCTTCAGGCAGCTGTATTTTGGGTGAGGAGAGCAGAGCAGACTCACAGCTATGAACCTGCCACCCCTACTGACCCCGCAGTTGGGTCATTACTTTGACATTAAGGAGCACATTCACCAGTGCTGCTCCTCAACTGTTCTTCACAGTAGGTCTGGAGGGAGTGAAAGCAGGTGGCATTGTCCCCGTTTCATTGATGAAGGAAATAAGGCAAGCCGAGAGAGATGCAGTGCAGGCACTTGCCCACAGCTACACAGCTGGCCAGTGGCAGGGCTAGGATTTTATTATAGGCTGTCTGACTCTAGATCTAAGTTAGGTGGGTGGTGGGCTAAAGCAGAGACTGAAACATGGATGAAGCCAGGGGAGGCTCCCTCTGGAGCGGGTCCTTGAGGATATGGGAGATTTGGGGGAAGCAAGGTTCTCCAGGTAAGGGTTGGCTTTTCCTCCTCAAATTCCTGAATCTAGGACTGAGGAGGCTCACAAGACTCTGTGTGACCGCCTCTGTCCTTCTGGATGCAGCTGGTATGTGTGGGTGGGTAGAAGAGATAATAGGGCAGGTTATTTTTCTATACAAGCTCCCAAAATATGGGGGTTATCTTTGATCTCCTACCCTGCCAGGTTCACCAGACATTGTCCGTGGAACTGGACCAAGTGTTGAAAGCCCTCAGTTTTCCGAAGAAAAGGGCTGCACTGCTCTTAGGTGTGGGCCCCGGGCCCTCTAGCAGTAAAAGAAAAGCTTTTCCCCTGGATTCTGAGATGGAACCACCCCTCCCAGACCAGTCTGTGGTCACCCCATTATTATCTTCCCCCTGTGACAGAGCTGGGTGGAGGTGGGGAGGAAGGCAGGAATTGGGTATAAGGAGTTTCTTGCTTTCAGCTGCCATCTTACGTTTTCTGCGGACAGCCCTGCAACAAAGCTTTTCCTCTTCCCTCGTGGCCCTGGTATCCTCAGGTACCCAGCCACCGCCAGCCCCTGAGGACACTGTCCTGGCTCCACTGGGAACATCACAAGTGCTGTCCCTGGTCATTGGACTGCAGAACCTCTTGGTGCAGGTAAGGAGCAGTGGCGCCTGTGTCTCCCAGAACAAGAGCAGGAACGGGTGGCTGCCTGTCAAGGCCTGGAGGGTGGATTGATTGGGACTTTAAAGTTACATTGACAGAAATGAAGGGGGTTCCCTGGTGGCGTAGTGGCTAGGCTTTGATGCTCTTAACGCCACAGCCTGGGTTCAATTTCCAGCCAGGGAACCCCCTACTCCCCCCACCCAAAAAAAAAACCCCAAAAAACCCAAAAACATTGACAGAAATGAATCTCATATTGGCTCATAACTGAGCAATTGAGGGGTCAGTACTGGTTTCAGGTGCAGCTGGATCCCAGAGGCTTGGACAGTGTCATCGAAACTGTCTTCATCTCTTGGTCCTGCATTTCTGTCAGTTTTATTGTCATGGGATGGCAAGGTGACCAACAGCAACTCCTGGCTTATATCCTTCCAGCATAAAAAGGTTTCTCTTTCAGTAGTCCTCAGAATTGAGTCTCATTAGTCTGGCTTGGGTAATGTGCCAATCACTATGGCTGGGGCATGGGATGCTCTGATTGACCTGACGTGCGTCAGTGCACTTTCTTGGAGGCTAGGGCTTACGGTTAGCTCTCCATAACCCATGTGGACTGAACATGAGAGAGGGATGATTCCACAAAAGGAAACTCTTCCCAGCATAAAGAAGAATGGATATTGGACAAGCAGACACAGTAGATGTCCACCCCAGAGGGGTTTGTGTTTTACAGCTTAAAGGATTCTTGGAAATCATTGTTTTTCTAGCCATTGCACATGGTGAAGGGTGGAGGGTGCATGGAGATAAATCAGATACCCTTGAGGAATTAACAGTTGGGGGGAGGATAGTGCTTTGTTGACAGGAGGTTATATAACAGTGTGGTCAGCATTGAGCTAAAGGGAAGTACTACATGGGAGGCATGGGATGTAACTGATAGATTCTATAGAGTAAGTGTAGGGTTGGCTGTCAGAGTAGGCTTCCTGGGGAGATGCTTGAAGTGGGCTGGAAAGACCAAGTGACTTGTCCTAGGTCCCCAAGGGCAGGGGGCATCAGAGATGTTATAGATCTGGATAGCATCACCATTTCAATCTCTGATATGGATTAATTTTCTGTCCCTGGCCTTGTGGCTTGTTTCCTACCCTTAACTCTTCTCTTTCAAGGAGCTTATTGTCTATTATATTCAAATATGAACTGGTCACTGTAGGGTGACCAAAGCCCCAGATGTTTATGCTGTTTTAGTTACCCTTGGTCTCTCTGCCTGCCCTTTGTAGCTTGCCCAAGATAGACAGAGATCCGCATGGTCTGATCTGACAGCAGGGTTTTCATGGGGCAAGAAGAGGAGGTGTGGGGGCCCAGCAAATGTGTGAGAAGAGTTGCAGAGATTTCCTGGGGGATTGGTGGGGGCCTTGACTAGAATATGCTCTACTTGGTGCCCAGATAATAGCTGTACACATGTGATATGGCTGTTGACTGTGGGAGATTATGTTCAAGATTGAGCCCCACTGGGGCTGTGCACAAGTAGGGGGAGGTGGAAAATGTGATAAAACAGAGGATGCTCCGGCAGTGGGCCCTGTGCTGGCTCAGGGGTTGCCAAGTCTTGTCCTGCCAGCACATCTGTGCACAACGTTCACCACAGCCATCCCCAGAACTCTGTAGGCGCACCAGCCACGGCCCCACAGATGGACACTGTGGTCCCGGCCAGGCCCCTAACTTGAGGAGTTTAGCAACTCACTTCCTCGTCTTGATCCTCATTTTCTCCATCTGCAAATATTATAAGAGGAGTCTTTCAGCATTACGTGGTTTGGGCCTATGAGAGCAGCTTCCATTCCCTCACGAATGTAGCACAGCACAGAGAATTTTGGATGAAGTGAAAATGCAGACAGTGTCCAGGGTTCACTGTGCTGGGTCACATGGGGGAAGAGGGCAGGTCTGTGGCAGTGGAGGGGTCCAGAGAAGGGCTGTGATCACTGGAGTGATTTGGGTGGCATGGGAATAGAGGAGCCAGAGGCAGACTTTCCTTCTGCTTAGTTTTAAAGGGGCCTATAAATCTGTGTCTCCAGAGCAGAAAAGAAGTAGGTTTGTTTGGGGTTTGTCTAGAGATGGAGACCTAGGCCAGTGTGTGGAGCTACAGGAAGACTGGAGGTGGCCCTTTCTTATGGCCAGGACTGTGTAATGGTAGAATGGGAGGAATGGAAAGGAGTGTCTCGTGGCTGGGGGCTTCCAAGAAGAAACCAGAAGTCCCCAGCAAGAACTCCTGCTAGAGGGTGGGAAGAGCATTCGTTTAGGTGATAAGATTTCTTCCAGCACTGGCATTCTGTTTTAGGGGAAGGGAATGCTCATGAAACAGAGACCAGGATTTATACTGTGGAGGGGTAGACCTAAGTCACTGAGGAGGAGGAGACTAGAATTAAAAATAGCAACATTAGCAAACATTATACAGTTAGCACTTTTCTGTTTCCTAGGCCCTCTCATACCTATGATCGCACGTGGTTCTCACGCTGGCCTTATGAGATAGAAAACTATAGCTTAGAGAGGTCGTGTGACTGCCATAGGGTCACAGAGCTTGTGAGGTGACCTAGAATTAGAAGTAAAGGATTTGCTGGAAAGAGGTGAAGGAAGACCAGAGCAAATGAAACCATTTCCCAGAGGTTGATCTGCTGGGCATAGCTGGGCAGTGGTCCATTTTGTCAGGGGCACAAACAGCTCTAGGGATGTAATGAAAACAAACAAACAAATAAATACTGTCCTGACTAGAACTCCAGGAATTTGTGTGGTTAGAAGGAAATACTGGATAAACTAGGGTAGAAAGTGAGACCACTGATGAGGATTAGAGGGCCCATGAGGAGTGTGCTCTGGTCCCATGTCCCACCATTTCCCAATTTGAAACTATTTGAGTGGTAGACACACAAATCAAAGATCGAAACTTCCACTTTCTTGGTAAGACCGATGGGAATAAATGGCTGTCATATATGGACGCAGTGGCCTTTCAGAAACTTAACCCTAGAATTAAAGGTACTAACTCAAGTCATAGGCAGAGCTGGACAACCCCAGGACTCCTACTGGTAAGCCTACCTTTTGGCCAAGAGTAGACCAGACCAGACCCTTTGCAGAAAATGGGTTCAAGTGAGAGTCTGCTGTGGAGGCTGAGCTGAGTGTGCTTCTCCTTGTAGAATTATCAGTTGGTCAAGTTACTCCTCTTTCCATGGAGAGGACTTGGTCAGGAGCAGAGGTGGGTGCTCCTCTGGGAGAGGAAATGTGAGTGATAGCAAATGGTTTCTGTCTCTGGAGAAGGATGGAACTGCAGGTTTTGGACTGGCTGAGTGGAGTGTACTGAGTGAGGGGAAACAGATGCTCCCAAAGGCTGCTGCTTCCACTCACTGCCCCAGTGCTCAGCCACACTGAGGTGTTGGCAAGTATCAGTTTCAAAGAAATACAGTGGCATAGGCTGGTCAGAGCAGCCATGTGTCTTCTGGCCCTGTACCTGGAGGCTCAGAATGAGGCTCTGGTTAGTTTTGTTTTCTGTAACTTTTTAATCAGGGTCAAATGGTCTTGATGCCCTTTCAGGCTTATTTCCCTGATACAGGTCCTGCTGCTACATCCTTGGGGAGCCTTGGGGGAAGGAAATGGTGGGCCTGAGCCTGGGGGAAAGGTGGATATTCTTTGTACTGAGATTTGGCTTTCTGATTGGGGTGGGAGTGGAATGTGTTATCAGATTGGAAATCAGGGAGCAAATTCATTTTACAAGACTTGAGGCTTTGAGCACAAGGATCATTCCTCGAGGAACAGATGTTGATGTCAGGTTAAGGGTCTAGGACAGGCATGTCCAACTTGTGGCCCAGGACAGCTTTGAATGTGGCCCAACACAAATTCTTAAAATATTAGATTTTTTTGTGTGACCTTTTCTTTCTTTCTTTTCTTTAAAGCTCATCAGCTGTCGTTAATGTAGTTTGTGTGTGGCCCAAGACAGTTCTTCCAATGTGGCCCAGGGAAGCCAAAGGTTGCACATCTGTGGTCTAGGAAGTGGGAGGTAGGGAAGACAGGGACATAACATTTACTGAGCTCTATACAAGCACTTGACATGTTACTTATCACAGCTCTGTAAGGTAGAAATTATCATCTCAGTTTTATAAACAAGGAAACAGTTCCAGAGATGTTAAGTAACTTGCCTAAAGTCACACACTTTTAGGTCAGGATTCAAACCTGTCTTTTGGCTGCAAAATGCATGTTCTTTCAGTGTTCCAAGAAGTGCATCTTAGGAACAGGAGGCATTGTTGAGTGGTAGACCCTGGTTTTCCGAATGCCCAGCAGCCATACCTCCTCACCCACCATGCTGGTTGTATGGGGTAATAGGACACAGAATCAGAGAGTGGCACTGGGGTCACAGCTCCGCACCATGGGGGGAAGCTGAGGCATGCTGGCCCATGGCAATGTGGTCTTGTGTACCTGGCAAGGAGCTGAAAATGCCCACTAGTAAGAGTTAATTTTAGATTGGAGAAGGGAAAAGAGCACAAGCCTGTTAACCTAAAGGTAAAAGGCCTTTTAAAGTGAAAGGCAAAAAGCATTTATTTGAGATCAAAAAAGAATAGCTATTTGGGAAGGGCAGATTCAGGCAGAAATCCAAGTGTTGTTCTGATTAGGAGACAAAGGCAAGGGGTAGTAGTGTATTTATGATAATGGGAAGGGGAACAATTACATCAATACTAGGAAGGCATTTCTATTGATGCAATAAGCTGCCATAGTGATGCTAATTCTAAATAATGTTTTTAGTTTTCAGTCCAATAGCTATCAGTCCACTAGTCATAACATCTGCTTTCTTGTTATCTTAGCAAACATTCTTTGGGACACAATGTTGCTTTAGGCCCAGTCCAAAGGTTATTTTGTCCTGTTTTAACATTGCAAAAGTTTGAGGCATAAGACTTGAAAGTCAGCTCCTCTGGGATGGCAGCTCTGACTCCATTTTAAAGTGGTTCCATATATAATTTTATTTTTATTCTTTTACACAAGGCCTAGGGTTTGGTTCTAGACTTGCCACCTACTACCCAGGAGTCCTCAGGTGAAATATTTTCTCTTTGGGCTTCACTTTCTCAGCTGTAAAATAAAGTCAGTGGGTTAGCTCTACCACTTCAAGTTGTGTGCCTTGGAGGCCTTAGGGGTTCTGTGGAGACTTAGGGCCTGCCAAAGAGGTATGCATTTCACAAAGATATTCACCATTTATTGTTTACTCTGTGCTAAGCACTGGTTAAACACTATATCCATTGCTCATCTAACCCTCTCAATAACTCAGCAAGGTTAAGTGACCTTGGCCAGGATCACACAGATGGTAAATGACTAAGCAAGTGATTCAAACCCGAATCTGCCCCAGATCCTTAACCACCAGGCTGCTGCCTTCCAAAGAATACCATGAGAGCATACAAATTTTTTGTAAGTTTTTTTTTTTTTTTTTTTTTTTTTTTTGCTTTTTGGTATGTGGGTAGCTCCCTGACTGGGAATCGAACCCAGGCCGCAGCGCTGACAGCGCCAGCGCCGAAGCCTTAAGCCACTACACCATCAGGGAACTCCCTTTGTTAGTTTTTACATTTAAAAAAATCAGTTTTATTGCGATATAACTTATATGCAATAAAATTCACCAATTTTAAGTGTAAAATTAGATGAGTTCTAATTTTCATGACATGGAAACATTACCCCCCATCCCCTCAAATTTTCTTGTGCCTCTGTGAAATCAGTCCCCTCTCCCCATCCCTGACCCTTGGCAAACACTGATCTGCTTTCTATCACTAGTTTTACCATTTCTAGAATTTCATATAAATGAAATTATATAATATGTGATCTTATGTGTCTAGCTTCTTTCACTTAGCTGAATGTTTTTGAGATTCATATTGTATCAGTGCTTCATTTCTTTTTATTGGTGAGTAGTCCATTATATGGCTGTGCCACAATTTGTTTATTGATTTACCTATTGATAGATATTTGGAACTTCCAGGGTTTTGGCTATTATGAATTAAGTTTCTCTTTGTACTGAAGTCTGTGTGGATATATTTATCTTGGGTAAGTGTAAGCACCTAGGAGTGGGATTGCTGAGTCAAATAATGTGTTAGTTTTCTATTTCTGTATAACAAGTTACCACAAAATTAATGGCTTAACATAACACCTATTTATTATCTCAACAATTCTCTGAGTCAGAAGTCTGGGGGGGCTCTACCAGGTTATTTGCTTGGGGTCTTACAAGGCTGAAATGGAGGTGTTCACCAGGCTATGCACTGATCTGGGGTGTATAGGAAGGAATCACCTGCTTTCTCAGGGGCCTCTTTCATCTCTTTAATGTTGTCAACATTGCATCTTCAAACGAGCAAGGCATGTTGAGTCCTCACACTCCCAGTCTGGTTCTTCTGCCACTAGCCGGAGAAAACTGCTTTTAAAAGGCTGGTGTGATTAGATTGGGCCCATCCAATATCCCTTTTGCTAACATAATCACAGGAGTAACATCTAGGAGGAAAGGTCGTGGGACCATCTTAAAATTCTACCTACCACACGTTAAGTGTATGTTTAACTTTATAAGAAATCATCAAACGGTTTTCCAAAACGGCTGCCCTATTTTACCTTCCCAACGTAAGTATGAGAGTTCTGGCTACCACTTGGTATTGTCAGCCTTTTTAATTTTAGCTATTGTTGAGTTTGTAGTAATACATCTTGGTGGTTTTAATTTGCATTTCCCTAATGACTAATAATAATGAGATCTTTTCATATGCTTATGAGAGCATAAAATTTTGTCTGGTGAAAGGTTCAGCTATTTTAAAAAAAGGTTTGAAACCCATTGGCTTAGATAAACTAGGAGGTTCTTACAGAGTCTATAATCTGTGAATCTCTTAGTGGGGCCCAGGGCCCATCTCCTTCTCTGAAGCAAACCAGTCTCTTGCATGTAGGTACATCCTCAGTGTAAGTCAGCACTGGGCTTTGTGTGTGAGAGATGAAACTAGCAAACATTTCTCATTACCTATTAGGCCATAACCCCAAATCTGAAATTCTGAAGTCCAAATTGTTCTGAAAGCCAAAATTTTTTCTTGGTTGGCACCAAAAACCATTGGTATCAAAACCTGTCATGAATGTCTGTTTTTGTTTTCTTGCAGAAGGACCCTCTTTTGTCCCATGCCTGTGTCGGCTGCCTGGAGGCCTTGCTTGACTACCTGCATGCCCGGAGCCCAGACATTGGTAGGGTCCCTCCCCACTCTCTGATGTTCCCATGGGGGAGTTGGGAGGTGGCCAGCCTCTACCACCTTCTGTTCTAGACTGCTAGCCCCTTTTCTGTGATTTACCTTCATTTCATTTAAATCTTTTAACTGCCAGGGCACTGTTAACGCCCAGTACACAGATGACACTGAGGTTCACAGAGGCCAATGAACTTACCCAACCACAGTCATGAAGTTCTTAAGTGGAAGAACTCTTCCTGTTGCCTGTCTCCCACAATAGTGGGATATGTGGTCTTTGAACACAAGTGGATAGAAGCCCAAAGAAACTTCGTGGGGTCAGCTTGTCCAGTGCCCTGTCTCTAGCTGAGTAGTTCCTTTATGAATCAATAGGAGAAAGTCCTCCTTAGTAATGTTCCAAGGCCTTTGGGAAAGTAGCATTAACAGCCCAGGGTGACTGGTGTTTCCCATAGCGCTCCATGTGGCCTCCCAGCCCTGGAATCGGTTTTTGCTGTTTACTCTCTTGGATGCTGGAAAGAATTCCTTCTTCAGACCTGAGCTCTTGAGGCTTATGACCCTGGTAAGTGCAGGAGGATAGTCTTGTGGTCTAAAGAATGTCATGAGCTGAGTGGTTCTGAGGAGGCCAGGGACACCTTGCTTTAGGTAACCCTAGTCTTCAAAGAAGGTAGAGGGGCTGGGCAGGCCTTTACCCTACAGGAGGCCTGCTCAGAGAATTCCTCTGAATGTCCATGCCTCTCACTCACTCACGAAACATTGCCATATTCAATGCTAGGTTCCAAAGGTGCCGAATTCAATGCTAGGTTCCAAATGCTCTGCCTTTAAGGATCCCTAAGTCTTGAGAAAGAGACAGACAAGGAAATAGTTAAATTGTGATGGTATTAGTGATAGAATATACGGTAAGTGCCCACTGAGTAAACAATGAAGCAGGGAGCAGTGAACTGGATCAAGGAATAAATCAGTGCTTGGTGTAGGAACACAGAGAAGAGAGTAAGTACTTCTGCCAGAGCTGGGAGGGAGGGGTAAGAATGTAGTAAGCACTCAGTTAGTAACTGCCTTTAATCAGTGAAGGTAACATTTTAGCTGAGACTTGAAGGATTAATCAGCAAAGAGGAGGAAATGTAATCCAGGTAGTGAAGAAAGAACAGCAGGATGCGAGCACACCACGCAATACATTTTGGCCGTGAGTGTGACATGCAAGGCCGAGGGGCCAAAGTGTACTGAAGGGTTCAGCAGGGCCAACTCTCAGGGTCTCGCAGTCTGCTTCATTTACACCATTCTCTTATGACACAGCACCCCTACCAACTCAGCTCCCTGAAGCAGGGTGCTATGGGCTGCAGACCCATGTCCCCAGCCCAGTGCTGAGCACACAGGAGCACAGGAAACGTCTGAATGAAGGAGATGCCAAATCTCTGTGTCTGGGGCTTTTCTCCCTGGGCTAGTTTGTGCGCTTCCAGAGCAGCACCGTCCTCTCTCTCGAAGAGGTGCGTCTTGTTTTGCAAGAAGCTGCTTTGGCTGACCTCTCTTCCCTCTCGAACACCACACTCCAGGCTCTGCGTGGCTTCTTTCTGCAGGTGGGTAGGAAGGGGATGCCATGTGGCCACTATGAGGCTAGACCCTCCACTCCATCTTCTTTGTGGAAGTGGGAGCTCTGGCCACAACAGCCAGTGAGGTGTCAGCAGTGCAAGGGGTGGAGGGTAGAGAGGGCTTGTGTGGAGCAGGCTCTGAGAATGCCTGTCTTCCCTTCCTTTTTCTCCCTTCAGGTCCAAAGCATGGGCCTCCTGGCTGATCACAGCATGGCCCAGACCCTGCAGGTCTCCTTGGAAGGTCTTTCCCCCAGGACCTCCTCGGCCCAGCTGCCCCTGCAGGACATGCTGTATCCTTTCTTGCATGTGGGAGCTTTGGCCAAGTCAGTCACCCAGGCTGTGGGATGGTGTGGCATCGTGCTTCAGGACACAGGGGTGCACTGTCTACAGCCCTATCCTCTAAAGCAAGCAGGGGTGAATGAGAGTAATTAATAGTGATAGCAATGACAATGACTTGTTCTGTTTATTAAGATCCTCCCAAGGGCCAATCACATTACAAGCCCTGTATTTAATCCTTACAGCAGCTAGGAGTGTTAATATAGTTATAACTTAGACCAGAGAGGTTAAATGACCTGCCCAGGAATACATAGTGGTACCATCAGGATTTGATTCCAGGTTTGCCTGTCTCCAAAGCCACATTACCAGACTCAGGAAGGTGCTAGTCCTTCTCTAAGAGCTTTGGAGAAAGTTGCCCAGCCCAGTTGGCTCAGGTGCCAACATGGTAGGTGCTGGGTGACTGGCATGTCCCTGCAAAAGTCTGAGGCTGTGGGCAGTGGTCAGAAGTCCTTAAGAGGGGTGGTTGTGGTATTCCAGGGACACTTTTGCACGGAGGGTGTGAGGGTGTGAGGGTGTGTGTGTGTGTGTGTGTGTGTGGTGGTACTCCGCCCCACCCTGGCTCTCCTCTTTACCCTTTCCAGGTAACAATTCCCTGTTATGTAGCAACTACCTAGCCCAGGTGGTTAGGTCTCAATTTAGAATCTAGCCCACTATTAGGAGAACCTCTGCTCGTTTTTACCTTTTCTGACCTTTGGGGGCTCTGGAAGTGTGGTTCTCTCATCATAGGCCCCACCTCTCTGCTGTTCTCCTCTCATGTTTTGCTGCCAGCTGCCTGGGAGGGGTGGCTGTATCTCTGTCTCACATCAGAGACTGACCCTCAGGACTCCAAGGCCCAGAAATGGAGAGAACTGAGACCTGGAGAAGACAAAGTCAGGGAACAGTTTGGAGAAATGGATAACAACTGCAGCCATTTATCTGAAGCCATTTACTCCATTGTTGAAATGGAATCAGGAAATAAAACAATCACATACCTGTGTGAGCTCTCATCTTAACTTGGCCCCTCCAGCTGGTTCCTCAGGTAGGATGGGTGGCCTCAGGGAAAGGGGTGGCAGAATTTGTTCTGGTAACACTTAAGGAGCACCAGTGCTAGCTGGTTGCCTCAGTTGTACCCAGAAAACGCTAGCCAGGCCATTCTCTGGGCTGGAGGGGCAGAGAAAGGCTATGTGTTCAGTGCTGCTCTGATCCAAGTGCTCCCCTGGTGCCACACCTTTACGTCAAAGTGGAAGAGATATTCATTGCCAGGCAAGGCTCTTTCCGGGGTAAAGAAGGTTCCCTGTGTCCCTTTCCTTCAAGGATCTCCTCATAGCTTGTACCCCGACGTATGCCGTTCTTTTAATGTATGCACTCCACAGCTGTCGCCCCTGTTGGGAGCTCGGCCCACCTGCCGAGGGTGCCCGAACTGGCTAGCCCACCCTTCCTTCTTGGGTCTGACTATACTAACCCTGCACGAGTAGGCTGCACTCCATCCTTATAATAAACCAAAGGGGCAGTCCCAGACGAACCTGGTTTCGTTAGAACCTGGTGGATCGGAGAGGCGAGCAGAGGATGCATCAACTCCACACTGCAGGTTACTTTTTAAAAAAATGTTAGCCACGACCCACTAAACTTGAGCTTGCCAAAACGCTGTCAGCTGACGAAACAGTTTCGGGAAGCGGGGGCGCTCGGCCCGTATCAGGGCCCCAGTTTGCTGACGCGCTTGTAAGTTGGGGACCTACTTAACTTCCTCCAACCTGCTTTTCCTCGAACATTACGCTCCGGAGCCGGTGGGTGGGACGAGACCCACGCAAAAGGTCGGCGGGGCGGGACCGGAAGTGAGGTCACCGGAGCGGTCGTCGCGGCCCGCGCTCATTGGTCATCGGCGGTGGGGTGGGCGGGACGGCGCTCCGCGGTTCCAGAGCGCCGGTTGCAGATGCTTGGGTTCTGTGCCTGCTGGTCTACCGGGGGACCCTGGAGCCGAGTCGCACACTTTCCTGTTCGTTTCTGTACTGCCCGGCCTGGTATGTGGGGCTCTTGGCCGGGCGGGCAGGCTCCCGGAAGTGGTGGGAGGGTGGGGAACGAGGGCCCTGAACTGGCTGCAGCGGGTGGGGGTTGAGATTTGCGGCCTCAGTCTCCTCTTTGGAAAGGCTCGTTCTCACCTCCCGCAGTTCCAAAGGCTCGGGATGGCAACCTGGGTCCGCGAGCCCAGGCAGCCAGCTCAGGGCCTGCCACCATCACGCCACGCTTGCGGAATGTGTTCAGAGTAGCACGCGGAGCTGGGAAGAGCTTCGGGGATGCACGAGTGGGGAGGGGAGTTTGAGAAGCGGCATAAGTGGGAGTAACATTAGAGAAGGCAGAATCTGCTCCACTTTTTTGGCTTTCTTTTCTCACTTCCCTGCTTCAGTCATTACCTGCTGTCTGATATCCCCTTGGCCCCAAGTTCAGCTCTAGTCTTGGTTAGGTTCCTTGAGTCTGGAGCGTGGCATTGGAAGTCAGGGACTACTTTTCATTCTCTAGGTTTCAGTTACATCATCTTGTGTAGGTGGGGGTGGGGGGGCGTTCTCTGGATGGCTTCTGTGGGATCTCACTGTCAGTAACTGAGCATTTCTTCCCTGGGGCAGGTGTCCTGGTAAAACAGTGGCCAGCTCTGAGATAGCCTGTGCTCATATAGACTCTTATTTTAGCACTTTTCTGTGCCCTGGTTTCTATATTGGTAATATTGGGCCCCTGTCATTTATTTGAGTTTGAGGCCTCCTCTGACTACGGTGTGTAATATTGCACCCCATCGACTCCCTGACATCCTTCTGTGCTTATTTTACGAGTTTATTGGTTGTCTCTTATTCCTACTAGGGAAGTAAGTTCCATGAGTGCAGGGAGTTTTGTCTTACTGCTGTGTTCCCAGATCCAGAACAGTGCCAAGAACATGGTAGGTACTCAGTAAATAGTTGGTGAATGTTGCCTCAATAGTAACAGGTCTTACTTGTGGTGCCTATGGATCTAAAGTAAGTAAGTAGCGTCCCTCTTATCCCAAGATAATGTTGCCTTCCTTCTTATCCTGCATCCCTTTTTCTCTGATGACAAGTCAGGAGCTTCACATCTCCTCCAACCCTCTGACTGTTTGGGCTTCCTTGACTAGATACCTTCCTGGGAGGCTGGGCTGGGGAGGCGGTGGGGGTGCAGTTGAGAGGGAATGTTACTGATTAGCCCTTCCTTCCCTAGGCACAGTGCCTCACCAGTCTCTCTCCCTGCCTCAAGGAGGTGACTTCCTTATCCCTATTTTACAGTGAGGAAATTGAGGCTCAGAGAGGCTGAACAATTTGCCTGAGGTCCCATAGTTGGGAAGGCCCAGGCTCTAGCCTAGAGCTCTGCCAGCTGACCCTTGTGCTCTAAGCATCCCTTCATTGCTTACATTTAATCTTCCTCACTCCCTTCTACCATCTCACAGTCTTTATTGTGTATCTGCTGCTCACAGGCCCTCGGCTGGGGACTGGGGCTCCAGTGCTTCCCAAAGCTGAGTTCTTGGTTTTGGAGACCAAGCCTTCCTTGTCAGGGGAAATTGCCACTCACCTCACTCTGTGTAACACTGAGCTCTGGGTCTTACCTCCTTTCTCTGGTTACTCCCCTAGCTCCAGGGTCGCACATATGGACCTTCTTCAGCTCCTGGCCTTCCTGTTTGTCCTGTTGCTGTCAGGGACAGGAATCACAGGCACCCTGAGGACCTCCCTGGACCCAAGCCTGGAGATCTGTATCCTTAGGGGTTAATGGGCCATGCCTGTGGGGGCTCGTAAATTAGGTCTCAATACCCACAACCCCATGGGGCTTTTCAGGGATGGAGCAGGCCCAGCTCATGAGAATGGAGGAGAAAAGGTAAGATCCTCTGATCAAACCTTGATCAAGTCAGTTGTTCTCTGAGCCTCTGTTTCCCTATTATGTTAAATAGAGCCAAAGGAGGCTCTGAGGATTATACATATACAAATATGCCTAGCCCCGTATGGGTGAGACCCTGGGTAGAGACTCAGGCCCTGCAAACAGGCCCACCTGCTCTGGACACAAAAGATGAGTCAGGGCCAGTCCCTGGCTTTCAGGCGTTTGGAGACCTCACATTATACTTTGTGATCAGTGCTCTGATGGAACATGGGAGGGGCAGGGAGAAACACCGCATGGCTTCCGAACTGTCTTGAAAGAACAGAAGTTCATAATGAAGGGTGGGGGACATGCCAGGCCGAGTGACCAAGGAGTGCAGGTTCTGGGAATTGTGAGTGGTTGTGGAGATGATGGGAATACCATGGTGAGGGGAGGGCAGGAGCCAGATCCTGAAGGCTGTTCAGGCTCTTGGGTGTGGAGTCCTCTGAGAATTAGATACATGATGCATTGCAGATGCGCCTTCTCAATTTTTTTCTTTCCTGGGGGCAGGAGAAGAGTCTCAGGAGTGGGTCCTTTGGGTAATGACCACTGGATTATGCAGGCAGGAGTGCTGGTGTCAGTTCCTTAATGCTGCTCAGACAAGAAGATGTTTGAGGTGAAGCGGCGGGAGCAGCTGTTGGCTCTGAAAAACCTGGTACAGCTGAATGATGTCCACCAGCAGTATAAGATCCTTGATGTCATGCTTAAGGGGCTCTTCAAGGTGTGTGCAGGTTCAGGGCAGCTCGTGGCAGGCCTCGTCTATGATCTGGGCACTGAAGGATGAGTGGGAGTTACCTAAGGGGGTGGTGTTCAGTTATAGGGAACTGCATACACAAAAGATTTGAAGTAGGGTTTAAGTAAATGGGGCTGGGGCTGGTCTGTGAAGGCCTCTGCAAAGCAACTCAGCAGGCAGCATTCCTTCAGGTGCTGGAGGACTCTCGAACGGAGCTCACTGCTGCGGACGTGCTCCCAGATGGGCCCTTCCCCCAGGATGAGAAACTGAAGGATGGTATGGTCTTCCCAATCTCCCTCTCCTTCTCCCAGCCACCGTGATTTTCTCTAGTTGTTTCTTCCCTCCTTTTCATCACTCTTTCTTTCTCTGCAAGTACCCTCTTGTGGCACATTCCAAGTATTCCCTCGGTAGTTGGGCACTTAGTATGATTCTCCAAAAATTTCTGGCTTCAGAGCCACTTCTGTATCCCTGACACACATATATTACTTTGTGCTGTCCTGTGCTTGGGGTAGGGGAACCAGGGAGCAGCCTCTGTCCATTGTCACTCTGGGGATCCTTGCCTTTCCACCACCCTGATCCTTCTGGTAGAGAAGTAAGGGTTGTTCCCATTTACAGGACAAAACTGGGGCTTATTGAAGTGACTGGCCAATGGGGGCAGTTACTGGCATTCTTCTGCAGTTCTAAAAGCCCCAGTCCCCATAAATCCTTTCTGAACAAGGTGGGATAAAATAAATAAAGAAGATAAAAGAATATTCTCTATTTCTTCATCCCCACTTCCAAGAACTCTCTCCAGTGGTAATTTTCCCATTAACTGGTTATATTCTAACTAAATTTCTTAGATTACACTGTCTCAGAGAGCCTTTACATATTGAGTGGTGGGCACTTTAACAAATATGTCTAATCTCCATTGTAACTGAGAAAGGTACTAGTACGTCTGTTTTTCAGATAAAAGAAGATAAGAGGTTTGCCTTGACTCTTACCTGTAAACCAAGCTCACTCCTGAGTTCTTTGAGGTTCTAGATTGTTCTGAAGCTCAGGAGTCCTGGCCTTACCTATCTCAGACCCACCCTGGTGTATCTTTGGAGGAGTCTGCTTATTTCTGTGTGTGTCCTGACCAATGCTGGGAAGAGCTGCCTCCAGGGCTGGCTCTGTACTTATTCTCCATGCTAGTCTGAGTTGAGGGGACCTGCTACCATGGTGGATGCCAAACTCAGTCTAAACTGATTTCTTGACTAGTGAAAGGATATTAGTGGGGAAATTGATGAAAATCAAATAAGATCTATGAATTAGTTAATAGTATTCTATTGATGTTAATTTCTTGGTTTAGAAGTTGTACAATGGTTATGTAAGATGCTAACATTAGAGAAGCCAAGTGAAGGAATTTTGTGGTGTATTATATAAGTCTAAGATTACTTCAAAATAAGAACTTAAGAAATATTTAATATAAAATAAAATTAGAATAGCATTTTAAGACAGAAACCCTGACATGTACCTTGGCCATCCCAACAGACCTGACCCCTCACAGACACTGTAATTGACACCAGGGCCCAGCTCTGGACATTTGGATACCAAGCTGGGAAGGTTATGCCCAGCAAAGTCCCATGTGATGCATATGCATTCATGTGCAGAATGACTCCCACCTCTCTGATCCTGACAGAAAATGAGCCTTCTAAGCCATGAGATTCAGGGGAAAGAGCAGTGCCTTTGCATCAGACAGACCTGTCTTTGCAGCCCAGATTTGCCACTCAAAAGCCATCCGAGCTCAGTTTTTCCTATGTAAAATGGGAACAGCACCCACGTCAGTGATCTGGTGGACATGAAGTCCTTAGCACATACTAAACATGTAGGCAGTGGGCACCGGTCCCTTCTCTGTTTGGTGGGCTCGCCTCCGTTCTCTGGGGGCTGCCTGGGGCTGGCCAGGAGGGCAATGGAAGGGCATATGCCCAAGCCACTCATCAAGGTCCTCTCACCAGCTTTCTCCCAAGTGATGGAGAATACAGCCTTCTTCGGTGATGTGCTGCTGCGCTTCCCACGGATCGTGCATCACTACTTTGACCACAACTCCAACTGGAATCTCCTCATCCGCTGGGGCATCAGCTTCTGCAACCAGTCAGGTGTCTTTGACCAGGGGCCCCACTCACCCATCCTCAGCCTGGTAAGGAGCGGGGCAGAATAGGTCCAGAGCCCTCTGTCTCACAGTGTGCTGTGAGCCTCGCATCTGTCTGCAACTGGGCCTGAATGTCAGCCCTTGGTTGTGTTTTCCATGATAAGCCTCAGGGCACCTCGAGGTGCCATCTCAAGGGGTTCTGTGCCGATCTGGGTTCCTAGGGGTCATCACCTGGCCCATATCTGCCGAAGCCTTGGGCCTGGTTCCAATGTGGAAAGTGTGGCCTTGTGGGTGAGCAAGAGGCAGGAAAAGGCAGAGGGTGACTAGCTTTTCCTCATCTGCAGATGGCCCAGGAACTGGGGATCAGTGAGAAAGACTCTGACTTCCAGAACCCATTTAAAGTAGACCGCACAGAGGTAAGCTATGGGGGCTGTAGCCATGTTTGCTCTGCTGAGCTGTGGGAAGCCAGGTACTGCAGGGGCTGGGGTTCCTGGGGTGGAGCATGCAGGCTTTGGACTTTGAGCCAGACATGCCTGGGTCTGGATCCAGAAAACATTCACTCACTGGTGCCTTTGGGCAAATCACCACCCTTGTTTTAGCCCCAGGCTGCCTGTATGCTCATGGAATGTGGACCCCCACTGTGGGGGCCAGTCAGAGGCTGTGAACGTGCCCATCTGGTGTACAATAGGCAGCCCACGTCAGGTGAATGACAGGGAAGCCAGGGGAGGTCAAACCATGCTCTTCTCTGCCCTTCAGCCTCCAGTCACCAGGCTTCTGTCCCACATTCCTGCACATGCTCATCCCAGGGCACTGAGGTGGGCTCTGAGGGCTGGAGGCTGTGGGGATGACAGATGGGGACACATACAGTAGAGGAAGGGAGGGGATCAGAGGTGGCAGGGGGGCCAGAAGGGCAGGAAGGAAGGTATAGAGGATTGGACTCGACAACGTCACAGGCTTGCCCCAGGTGCAGGGTAGGATGTTAGGGTCCTTGAGGGGTCTCAGCTTTCACACCCCACAACAGGGAACAAGCCAGCCTGCTGCTGCTTCATGGATGCGGACAGGCCAGAGACATCAGTGTTTACTACAGCAAAAGCTTATGGGGACTGTTGACTTGGTCACGTTGGTTCCCCTTGTTTCCTGAGTCCCATGGGTGTGACACAGAGGGGCCCAGGTGATGCCACGCAGGTGTTGGCTTTGTGTCATGCTGTGGAACACCAAGCTTGGGAAGTTTATTGCTTTTGTAGTGAATAGAAGCCGACCTGCTCTTCGTTTTGGGGGAGACATCTCCCCATCCTTTAAGGTTGCTCTCTGCAAACAGAATCCTGACAAATGGCCCAGGTACAGAGTGGTCATGGCATTGCCCTTGGTATACCAAGTAACAACATGCAGGGGCTCTGAGGGCCATGGCAGACTGCCTCCCCCACAGCCCACCCTTTAGCCCTGTATGTCTTGGTTTAATCAGATTTCCACACAAGTGTGCTCTTTTGCCTATTATTCTGACCAGTAGAGGCTAGGACCAAATTTGTTCAATTTGTTTCATACTGCATTTAATTAAGGCTGCCATCAATAGGATGAGGTCAGCCTGCAGTGGTGATCTCGGCCATGTGCTCCAGGGTCGCAGACTCAGCAAGCTATGATCAGTCATGGGGGGACCAGGCGGTCTCCTTTTACATCATTAGGATGTAGTCTAAGGCCAGTCTGTTATCCATTATCGCCCTGACAGGAGATTAGACTAACCTGCTGATCACTGATGCTCTTGTCAGTAATTACAGGGGGCAGTCGATAGACCCAAAGCAACCTTCCATCCTCAGTGGAGAGACACCTGATGGCCCACTGTCTCCCATGTGTTGCACTTGACTTGGGTCACTGTCCATTGTTTGGCTGAACCCTGAGTGCCACTGCAGAGTTGTATAACTGCAGGCCACTCAGCCCTCTGGAGAAGCAGATGGATTTGTATCTGTCAGATTGAAATGAGGTTGTACTGGCCTGTGTATCTGCACGGGGTCACTCTAGGACAGTGGTTCTCAACCTTCCTAATGCCGCGCGACCCTTTAATACAGTTCCTCATGTGGTGGTGACCCCCATAAAATTATTTTTGTTGCTACTTCATAAATGTAATTTTGCTACTGTTATGAATCGTCATGTAAATATTTGATATGTGTTTTCCGATGGTCTTAGGCAACCCCTGTGAAAGGGTTGTTCGACCCCCAAAGGGGCCGCGACCCACAGGTTGAGAACTGCTGCTCTAGGAGCTGCCTTTGATGGCATCAGGCACAACAGAGCAGTTCAGTACTGACTGTGTTCACATCAATTTTCCTGTCATGTGGTTGAAAATTATACATCCAGCAGCTGGTCAGATTGTCATTGTTATCTGCAGTCGTCACTTGTCTTGGGCAGACCCTAGGATTGTTTTGCCAAGTGGCAGTGCTGGATCTAAGGGACAAAGAAGATTAATTGTTCCTCACACCTCCTGGGATCTAAGGTCTACTCTCCCTAGGTGTTGGGATTCTTGGTACAAAATTGCTGTGTCACATCCCAGGACCTGTAATTTCATTTTTTCTCCAGTCATCCTCTACTCTCACGTAGGCTTCTGTCCAGAGGGTCAGATGTGAATGGGGCAAGAGTATTTTTACAGAATTTTCAGAAGTGTGTCATGTTCTGATCTTGGCCTGTATGGGCTACAGTAGAGGAACTTGGCAAGGAATGTACTCAACCACTTGGTTGTTATCCTAAAGCTCTTGAGTTTATACTTTTCCAAGCAGGGACCCTAGGTAGTTACACCAGAAATAGAGAGTAGGCTTTGTGCCAGTCCATGGTTGCTAGTGGGTTGCCACGTCCAACACAGTGGTGCATTTAGGTGGTAATAACTGCCATCTGGGTAGTATAGGCTTGATCAGCAGTTTGATTTTGGTCAGTTTCATCAGAGAAAGAACCTTACTGTGGACATCTAAGCAAGTGACCCAGGCTGTCCAGTTGTCAACCACAGTTTGTTTCCATAGTTCATGCCCCAAACAGGGATGGCTGTCGTTGGTCTGACAGTCCGTAGTCTTCTGAGTGGCAGACCAGATGGCGCGGACACTGACGATTGTTAGTAAAAATACAGCGTGTCTGGTTGTTAAGAGTATCATCTAGGAAAAGGTGACAGCTTTTAATTTAGATGGTTGTCTGACTGGCCTTTATGGCAGCAAATCTTCTAGTATTGTCACTGGGGCTGGCTGGCTGTGACTGCCTCTAGACAGCTATGTCAAGAATCCCCAAAACCAATCCCAGGTTTGATGATTCATAGGACTCACAGGACTCAGTGACTAGTCTTGCTCACAGCCATGATTTATCATAGTGAAAACACACAAAGTAAAGGGAAAAGGCACATGGGTGAAGTCTGAGGCAAACCAGGCACAATCTCTGTAAGAGTCCTCTCTCAGTGGAGTCACACAGGGCATGCTTAATTCTCCCTGCAACAGATTGTGACACATGTATGAAAAGTTGTCTATCAGGGACAGTCATTTGAGTCTCAGTGCCCACAGTTTATATAGGGAGCTCGCCGGTCCTGTAGGCACCCCCCACCTAGCACATACCAAAATTCCAGACTCTCAGAAGGAAAGCTGGTGTTCAGCATAAACCACACATGTTTCCACACTGCTCGGGCACAGGGAGCCACTATTACCAACTAAGTGGAAGCCCTCCCAGAATTTAGGTTCGCAGATGCCAGCCAAGAGCCAGCCTTGAAAGTAGGTCTTTTAAAGGATAGCAGTCAGGTGGGCTCTATTAACTCTTCTGGCCATTTGCTTGTAAATCAGCTGAACAGTGGTCAGGCCTGAGTATTTAGGGCAGGGGTGTCCAGCCTTTTGGCTTCCCTGGACCACTGGAAGAAGAATTGTCTTGGGCCACACATAAAATACCGTAACACTAATGATAGCTGATGAGCTGAAAAAGAGGTCCATGCATAATTTTAGTAATGTAAGAAAGTTTATGGATTTGTGTTGGGCTGTGTTCAAAGCCGTCCTGGCCACGTAATGCCTGTGGGCTGCAGGTGAGACAAGCTTGATTTAGGGTAACCTCTGAAATGAGGGCCCTTTTGAGCTAGTAGCTTTGCTTCAGGCAGAGAGTTGGGGATATGGTTTTCCCCACTAGGGGAGCTGCCACCCCTTCATGTAAAACCAAGATGACAATGTCTTCCAAGGTTGCTTTTCTGTAATTACAACGCCGAGAAATGGCCTGGGTAAGGAACAGTCAGGGCTGGGTTCTTGGTGTACTCAGCAAGAACATGCCAGGATGCTCAAGGCTGTGGCAGATTCCTCTCCCAATGAGGGAGTATCCACAGGGATGCTTTATTGCCATGACACTGGCTCCCCTCACCCTGCAGCTCATGGATGCCTCTTACACAGGAGGAGGGTAAGAACACGGGCCTCAGAGAGAAAGGGCACCAGGGTAGGTTTAGTTAAGCTTCATCGAAATGTCCTCTGCTTGGACATAACCAAAGCAGCAACGTACTGTCCTCACTTCTCACTGGCTGGGGACAGTCCCAAGATTTGACTCACCTTTGATGTCCAGCATGGACCTGCCCACCAGCATAGCTCAGGCATGCTCAGCGCCCCTTGTGCACTTCCTCTACACTGGCGAGTGTTCTGGGAGTCCTCTCCTACTTCTTATGTAGTCAGCACTAGAGCCAGCTTGGGTCAGGCTGTGTGCTGGCCACTGCCCCCTCCCCCTCTCTTCAGATGCTCACAGTTCCATGGGGAAGGCAGCAGGGAAACACTGCCAGTAGAGGAGGGAGGTGATGAGCCACGGAACTGCTGAGGGGTAGCCTGACTCAACCCCTGCCAGGTGGTGGAGACTCTAGGATATGTTAGAGCTGCCAGGTGGGAGCTCAAGAAGACCTTCCAGGCAGAGGGAGTAGCTTAAACAAAGGCTCAGAGGCACAGCATTTTCATTCATCAAACATTTAGTGAGTAACATTTAGAGAAACAGACTAGCTGTGCTCTCCTGGGAGTGGCATTCTAGTTGGAAGAGACAATCAGTTAAAAAATGCTTACTGTGGTAGGTGGTGACAAGGGCTATGGAGAAAAAAGCAGGGGGATTCTGAGGTGAGGTGGAGGTACAGATGCTATTTTGCCTCACTTGGACACTGAGAGTCTTACTGCAAAGACCTGAAGGAAGTGAGGAGGTCAGAGTGTAATCTGGGGGGAGAACATTCCAGCCTGAAGGAGCAGCAAGTTCAAAGGCCCTGAGTTGGAAGCTTACTTGGAGGGGTAGGGAGTGCGAGGAGGTGATGTCAGAGTTGTGGGCCAGGTCACTAGGCCCGTGGATGGCTTCTCAGGGGCCTTGGCCTTTACTCTGAGATGTGGAGAGCAGGGTGATGGGCTCTGACTTACCCCAGTACAGGATCGGTCAGCCTGGCTGCTGTGTGGAGAAGGGTGGAAAAAGAGACACTGGTGAGGCTGCTGTGCTTTTCCATTTGGGGGTTGATGGTGGCTTGAACTAGATGACAATTCTGGTTCTGTTTTGAATGTACAGTCAATGGGAAGCAGATATGGAGTGAGGGAGAAGCATTAAGGATGATGCGATTTTTGGTCTGAGCCTGTGGAAGAGTGGGGCCACCATTTTCTAAAATGGGCAGACCACGGTGGGAGCAGGTAGAGGGCTGGATCAGGGGTGGAGACTTCATCTCTGGACCTGGTGAGCCCCTGCCGAGGCAACTGGCTATATGACCCTAGATTTCAGGGGAGAGGTTGAAGCTCGTGCTCAAAATGTGAGTCATGCCTGTGAAGAAAATGTCAGGTCAGACAGAGAAGCTCTATGGGAAGGAGGTCCAGGATGTGACTGCAATTAGAGGTTGAGGGGAGGAGGAGGAAGGAGCAAAGCACCCCAAGAAGGAGCCGTCAGCAAGAAAGTATCAAACCCAAGAAAGTTGTTTCTCAGAGGCCATGTGAGGAGGGTTACGGGAAGGAGGAGTGGTGGGCCTGCCCAAGCTGCCAGAAGGTCACAGATGAGGCCTGAGAACTGGCCACTGGATTTAGCAACATGGAGGCCATCCGAGTGCTTAATAAAAGCTGTCTTGGTGGAAGGCTGAGGACAAAAGATTGTATTTTGAGAGAATGAGAGGAAAGGAAGTGGACGTAGGAAGTATAGACAAGCCTTTTGAAGACTTGTTTTCAAGGCGAGCAGACCCCTGGGAGAATAGCGGGAGGAGGGTGGGCTTCTGAGGAGAAAGTCAGATGGGAGAGACTGTGGCTTGTTTGCATTTTGATGGGAACGACCTGTGAGGAAGGAGGACTGTGGGTGCAGGGGCAGGACCCTTGCTGCCTCCGTTACCTGGCAGCACCAAGGGCCTTGAGTTTAGTGTCAGAATTTAAAGACGGCATTGGCCAAGCCGTCGGGAAGGGATCTGGGAAAGGGATCTGGAAAAGGGATGGGTAGTGTTTCTCTTCTGCCCCAGAGGCTTGGGCTCCCCCGGTGGGGCGGAGCCTGCTGGGGCTGGAGGGCAAGGACCTCGTGACTTGCCTTTCCCCAACCAGAGCCAGAGGGCTTGAGGGTGGCCTGAGGGGTCTCCCAGCTCCTCATCTCTCCCAAGAGGATCAGAATTAACTCATAGGGACAGCAGGCAGAATGTGATAGGGGATGCACTGGGCAAAGAGGTCGGAGGCCTGGGAGCTAGTCCCAGCTGGGGCTCCTACCTTCTGTGTGACTTGAGCATATCACTTACCCACTCTGGGCCACACTTTGATTTCATCCCATCTTCCAGATTCGTGGCTCAATCTAACGTGGTGGGTAGATTACTCCATACGGTGGAGCTCCTAGTTTGTTTTCATGTCTACCTTCATCATACATTTGTCAAATTTGCCCAAAGAACAATGAAATAGGCATGTCAGTTACAGCATAGCTACCTAGATTTTGGGTGTTATTATATGTCATGTTCTTTCATCCATTTAAAAAATACATACTGAATGCCAGGCAGTCCCTGTGCTAGGGGCTGATGGCCAAGTGAGCAACATCTGACAGATCCTGTCATCCTTGTGGGGACTGCTGTCCAGTAGGGGTGGCAGACACAAAGCGGTGCTCACAGGAGAGAAACCCTGAGAAGGAAATGGAGGAGGCAGTCCCCACCCCAGCCAGGAGTCAGGGCATGTCCCCGAGGGCAGTGACAGTTGAGCTGGAGCTAATGTGACAAAGCTGGTGGGGGCTGGAAAGCATTCTGGGTCTGGCTCACAGTGTATGCAGAGGCCTTGAAGTGAGAGGAAAGCAGGTGGGCAGGGTGGACCTGCGGATGCAACCGTGTGGAACCTTATCCTGAGAATAACAGAGAATCATGGGAGGGTTTAAGCAGGAGTGTGACATGGTGAGATTTGCATTTTGAAGAGATCTAGCTGTAGTGAGAATGGCTTGAGAGGGGCCAGAGTGGGTGTGGAGAGGCCTTGGGAGGCTCCCAGAGTCACCGAAGGGGGTAGAGGTGGGCATGAGGGCTGCAGTAAAAGAGACAAGTATATGGGCTTGAGCGACTTCGGGGTTAAAATGAGCCAGGCCTTGATGACGAACTCTGGAGATAGAGGGGTGTCCGGTGGGGGCTCCTCAGTTTCTGTCCTACTCACCTAGACTGGAGTATGTGGCACTACTGTTCTTGATGATAGGGACATTGGGAGGGGACTGGGTTTTGGGGAAATACAGCCATGCCAAGTTGGGTGCACTTTTGGGATATTCTAGTGGAGGTGTCAGGCAGGCATTTAGATATGGAGTACACATTTGAGGAGTAACTGACCCTATAGATACAACAGAAGCCATGGGTTTGGAGATAGGGGGAGAGGACAAGACCTGGGGGTTGCCCTTGGAGAATGCCCCAACTGAAGTCATCCTCCTCTGACCCCTACTCGCCCTGTATTCCCATCTCCTCTCCAGGCACCACTGCCCACCCACTGTAGAGCCATAGGCCTGGGCACTGTTGTATTCTCACCCCTTCCTTGGGGTCTATCAGTTTGACCCCTGACCCACCTGCTTCCTGCGCCCCCTCGCTTAGACAGGATGCCTGCCGTCTCTTGTTTTTGCTGGCTGCTGTCCCCTCGGGTGCGGCAGCCAGGGCTGGGGGCCAGCGTGTGCGTGCCGGGCACTTAGCCGCCTTGCCCAGTGAGGAGTCGTGTTTCTCTGATGACCCGTGTAGGTTCACACCTCAGCACTGTCCCTGTGCCTGGAATGTCCTCATTCCATCACCCTGTTCGCTTGTCAGGCTTCACTCCTCTTTCAGGACCCACTCAGCAGCTGTCCCCAGGCCCACTTAACCATCTCCATGTCTGCAGGCTGCCAGCAGGCAGGGCCTGCGTCTAAGCAACCTTCCTGTTCCTGCAGCCCGCAGCAGCCTAGCTGACAGTCAGCTCTGCTGCTGGCAGACTAAGTCAGACCACTCTCTCTCTTCCCCTCAGTTCATTTCCAGCACCGACCCTTTCCAGAAGGCGCTGAGAGAAGAGGAGAAACGCCGGAAGAAAGAGGAGAAGAGGAAAGAGATCCGAAAAGGCCCGCGGATCTCGCGGTCGCAATCCGAGTTATAGCCCTGTTGCAGCCCAGGGTTCAAGGGCTCAAGAGGCAGTGTGGCCGAGATACAGTGGCATTGACTGGTGGGGGAGGCCACGTTTGCCTGGCCCCCTGAAGCCAGCTCTGAGCCTCAGCAAAGGGACTGAGCTGAAGAGGACCGGACTTCCTCCCAGGGTCCTCCCTGGAGCGGGTACCCAGGGAGCCTTGAGAGGACACTGTGCTGCAGACTTAACCCTGTGGAGACGCTGCAGGAGGCAGGAGGGGTTCAGGGCTGGACCCTCCGGGGGGTCAGGACTGCTGGCCTGCCGGCTGCTGCCCTTTGTGAAGAGGTAGCAGAAGCATGCTCTGAGCCATGTGTGCTGCTGGCCCCACTGTGTCACTGAGCCACTGGGCACACATTCCAGGCCGCTGCAGAGACACAATAAAAGCCAGCAAACCCTCTGGGCCAACTACAGCTAGTTTGGACCTCAGGTAGCTGTGAGGCCCTTTACGAGGCAGGTGACAAGGGTCTTGGCTTGTGGGACCAGGGACCCTCAGAGACGTAGAAAGCACCTTACAGGATGTTCCCGCCTCATCAGGGGAGCCCTAGGCCCTGGCAGAGCAGCGAAACAGGGACTTGGTTTAGGCCTCCTAATCACTTCTCAGCACTGTCCTTGACGAAGGATCAGTGTTTGGAAGATACCAGAAGTATCCTGGGAGGGTGTTTAATCCAAGATGACCTTGAAGCAATATAATCTCTGTCCTCAGCTGTCTGGGGGCAGTCATTGAGCAGGCACAGAATGAGTTGGCTCGTCTCTGACAATGCTGGGAGACCCTCGACCTGTGGGTGGGGCTATAGTGGGACAGGCTGCTTTGTAATGGCTGGGCTGCCCCACGCCAGACTGGGCAGACTGAGCACCCTAGCTCAGAGTGTATGTAAGCAGAGACCCATGATCACAGGGCAGGGAAACTGCAGGGGCCCTGAGTAGACAGCTGCCTTTCACTTGTGCTCTGCCCAGGCAGAGGAGGGAGGGGCTCTGGTGGGAATTCTAGCTCTGTCTCTTTGACCTAGCCAAGCCAGGGTCTGCCTCTTAACAGGGCGAGAGACAACCATCCCAGAACCCACACCACTACCACGACCACCGACAGAGCCCAAGGGAGAACCAGGTCTTGTCTTGGCCCATCAGACTTGCTGAGTGACCCTGGCCCCCGCTCCCTGTGCTGTGGCTTCACTGGCAAAATCAGTTTGATAATGCCTGAACTGCCTGCCCAGCCCTGAACTGCTTCTCCGAGGCTGAGGCCTGGCTTTTCAGTGACAAGTGCCCTTCTCTGTGGTTCTTAGTCCCATGGAGTTACTGAAACACCCTCTGTATGCACAGCCGGAGAGAGGGCCCAGTCTCACCTGTCTTCAGCTCTGCCCCATCTGGCACTTCCATCCTCCTAGGCTCTTCCTTCTCTACCTTCAGCCTCTCTTCATCTTGGTTGATACCTTCCTTTCTACCTCCAGATGGTCCCAAGTTTTCCCAACTGACACCGTCAGAAAAACAAACAAAACTGTGCTACTCTCCCCCTCTCCTTCCCTTTGCTGCATTGTTGATGGTTGTGGTCACTTTTTCCCAGAACTCCATCTCGAGTCTTACTGCAGGCAGAGCCTGCCCACCTCCCCTGCTGGGAGCTATCGAAACCCATGGATACTTGTCTGTCTAGCCTCCTTGCAGCTAGGATTCAGTAAAGTCACTAAAGTGCCACCAACCAGATGCACCAGCCTGTGGGGATGGTGCTCGTGGAGGCAGTGGCTGCAGGTACCAGAGACAGCAGGTGTGTGTGTGTGCAGAGGGTTCCTAGTGGACAGATCAGTGCCAGGAGAGCCCAGTGGTGACAGCAGTGATGTCTTCAGTGGTGTTTTCACCATGGCCTTGGACGTTGTTCCTCTCTGTTGAGCTTCCAGGCCCAATCTGAAGTACCCCTGGAGAGTGGGAGCTCCCCAATATCTTCTAAGGTGGGGTTTCTCATAGTGGCACTGTTTACATTTGGGGCCATATAATTCTTGGTTGTGTGAGGAGGGCTGTCTTGTCTGTTACAAGATAGTTAGCAACATTCTTGGCCTCCACCCATTAGATGTTCTATAACAATCTCCCAGTTAGGAAAACCAAAAATGTCTCCAGACACTATTAGATGTCCCCTGAGGGCAAAACCCCCCTGATCCCCAGCCCTTCTCCCAACCCTACATCTGCTGTCCCCAGCCAGCACATGCAGCAATGCTGTTGACAGTTCCTTCTTGAGAGGGTCCTCCTGGGTTTCGGTGTCACCATGCTCTGGTTCCCTCCCCTTGGTCTGCATCTACTCTATCTCTACCTCAGTATTCTTCCCTCACCTGCTCCTTAAATGAAGAGGTTTTGGTTTAATCTCTCTGTTTTCTTCTTGTCAGCTGCATCCTCTGAGCTGATGGCATTTGCCCTGTTGCCACTGGATAACCCTCAGTCCTAAGGGTTCAGCTTCTTCAAATCCAAACTTATTTCCCATCCTGAAATCTCACCTCTGTGTCAAACAATGGGCTATATGCTCTCGACTAATCCTGGAGGAAATGACATCTGAACTGATTCCAGAAAGACTGGGAGAGGAGGAAGGAGATAGGCACTGTGACCAGAGGCCTAAAACGGGACACATCAAAAGTAGTAAATGAGAAAACATGCAAAGTTCTCTTCTATGAGCTGTAGTTAGTACCCAATCCATGGTGGGTGTCTGGACATAATGGTTATGTAGTCCGATCCCTCCCTTTTCAGATGAAGAACCCAAGTCCTTAGGATAGACTTGTCTGGAGCTGTTCCAAGTTATCCCTGGGAGCCAGCCTCGGTTCTCTAGATCAAGGCAAGGTGCCAACTGGAACAGTTGTTCACTTTGGTGAGATCCAGGGCCAGAGGGACAATGTCAGAGTTTTGCTGAGGCTGGGTCCAGTGTTACCACCTTCTCTACAGTTTACTACTGAACCTTCATTTCTGCCCCTTCGGACCACTTTGGTAGGAATCAGGGCCTCTGGGCAGGTCCAGCTGGGAGCCAGGGGAACAGCTACAGAGTGGGAGGTACTGTGCCCACCTCCCTACCTGACCTGGTGCTCAGGCAGCCCTCTCCAGGAAGTTACTGAGGCTGTGGGATTGGGGGACACGACCAAAGTGAGTCATAGTAGTCACTTGCAACCCCCAGTGTGGGGATCCCTGTGAGAGCCACTGAGAGGCACACTTGAAGATGGCAGTGTTCGGTCCGAAGATTGGTATAGTCATCACGAACTCTCCTGCATGTAAACAATAAAAACATTCTTGTCCCCCCGCCCCAACTAAGATTATTTATACGTTATAAAAATTATTTAAACTATCAACGCCATGGCCTGGGTTCGATTCCCAGCTGGGGAACTACCCGCCCCAAAACAAACAAACAAAAACAAAATTATTTAAACTATATGGGAGCCACCCAGCTAGCCCAGTAGGTAGCATAAGAATCTTAATACTAAAATGCCAAAAAGAAGATAAAATTCACCCTAAATCCCACCATTCCCATAACCATGACTGACATGCAGCTTTTGAGCCTTGCATCTGTATTTTTTCAATTACAATAGCTACCTTGTATGGGCACTTATATGCCAGGCCTATGCCAAGTGTTGGCTGGCAGCAGCTCCTGCTGCCCCAGGGCCTTTGTCTTTGTCATCTGTTCCCCTGGCTACAGCAGATGCAGCTCTTTCCTCAATTTTAGGTTTCATCTTACATGTCAGAGGCCTTTCCTCACATCCCAAGTCAGGTCCCTTGTTAGAGTTTCATCATACCTGTTACTTTCCCTTGATAGTGTACTGTTATTTATTTTATGTTTGTCTAATGTGTTTTCTTCACTGGACTGGAAGCTCTCAGAGGGCAGGAACTATTTGCCTGCTACAGAAGTGTTCAATAAATATATGAATGTGCAGATGATCTCATTTAATTACACTAAGAGGGGGCACTATTGCCATTTTATTTTGCTTTTTGGTATGTGGGTAGCTCCCTGACTGGGAATCGAACCTAGGCCGCAGCGCTGACAGCACCAGCACCTAAGCCTTAAGCCACTACACCATCAGGAACTCCCACTATTGCCATTTTAGAGATGTCAATACTAAGGCTTAGAAGAGTTACTAAACTGCCAAGGTCACATGGTGCATAAATGGGTCCATATGCCTGCCTCCACACAGCCTGTGAGTTCTTGTCTTGACCCTGAAACAACACTTGCAGGAAACATACTTTTCCCTCTTAATATATTGTGAAAATCTGTCAATAGATAGACATTTACATATGTAATGTTTAATGATGCCATGGTATTCCATTGTGTGGATGTAATTTATTTATTCAGTCTCTTACTGGGCTTCCCAATTTTTTTCCCAGTTAAAAGACTTTGGGATGATGTCTTTGAACACTTATGTCCTTCCTTGAACACTTGTATTTTTATTCCTTAGGATAAATTCCTAGAAGTTTGCATATTTGTTTACTTCGTGGCCAGATGCAAGGTGAGGCAGTGAGGTGCTTGAAGGAGTAGGAATCCGTGGGTGTGCTGCGCGTCCGAATCCCTATGAAACTTCAAAAATGCTCATGCCTGAGCCCCCTCTCAGTAGGCCAGTGGTGGCCCTGGGCACTGACATTGTTTTAAAAGTCTGAGGGGAGTTCTGAGGTATCCGGGGGGCGAGGGGGTGTGAGAACCAAAGGAAGAAGCGCATGGTCGCCGGAGCTGCAAAGGCGCAGAGGTAGTCACAGCGCTCTGCACTTGGACGCTCGCGGTCCCCGTCGAGGCTCCGTTTCTGCCTTTTTAAGGGGCTTGAAAAGAACGCGACTCGTAGGGTCTTCAGACTCCTCCGGGCCCCAGCGTTCCCGGGCCAGGTTTGATTCTACCCGCTCTCCCAGGCGGGAAGGCCGGGGGGCAGCTGGGAAGATGACATAATGTGCTAACAGCTTGCTCCAGGGGCGACCAGCGGATAGGGGTGGGGTGGGGCGTGTTAACCCTTCAATCCCCCGCCAGTGGGTGGAGTAGTTTGTGGAGCAGACCTAACAGAAAAGAGAGCGGCTCCTTTAAACCAGGAGGAGGAGGTTGGGCTGAGGACCAGGAGGCTTCTCTTCGCATTCGCTACGAGACCCCGAAGGGCGGGACCTCGCTATGCAAATCTGAGCTGCTGATCGATGACGCGCCATCACCCCACGCGCCGCTTCACGCGGGGATTGGCCACGACAAGCCTGGTCCCATTGACAACAAACAGGGGTGCGCGAGGCCTGGGGGCGGGACCCAAAAGGGCGCGGGTTGGGGCGGGGGAATCCCGTCCCGCCCCTCCCGCGCGTTGCAAACATGGCGGAGGGTGGCACCGGCCGGTGAGGCGGTACCGGGCGGGGGCTGTCGAGTGTCATGGGTGGTGGCAGCGGCACCGCCCCCGCGTCTCCCTGAGCGGGACGGCAGGGAGGCCTCTACGCCGAGCCGGGCTATGGACGAGAGCGGCGAGCTGGGCGGTCTGGAGACCATGGAGACGCTCACGGAGCTGGGCGACGAGCTGACCCTGGGGGACATCGACGGTGAGCGGTGGGTGGGTGGTGGGTGGTGGGTGGGAATGCGGGGGCGGGCGGGGAGGAAGGGGTTACGGCGGCGCGCGCGGGTGCGCGTGCGCCCCCCGCCCAGAGCTCGGCTCGCGCGGGAAGGATCCGCACGCGCGGTCGTCTTGGCGGTTCCCTAGCTTCTCCGGGTGATGCGTATCTGAACCCCGGCCTGGCCGCTCCGCTCCGGGAGGCCGTGGGATCAGCCTCAGGAAGTCGCGTGTCTTTAAGCGGAGCGAGGGTAGTGAAACTGGGAACGCGGAGCCGCGGGCGTCGCGGGGCCCCGGCGGGAGCAACCTGAGGCGAGCGCGCGGCCGCCGCCTCCCTCGCGCGCCTACACGCGCAGCCCCACGTTCCGCTCACCCGCCGCGCGGAGTCTCACCTGTCACTCCCCTCCCGGCCGCGGGGGTGGCTTTAGGATTGCCGGGCCCGGGCCCCCAGGCTTCGCGCCCCCAGCTCTGATCTTCTGGGGTCGACCCACAGCCAGGTCGCCAGGCGCTCGGGAAACTTTGGGCAGGAAGCGGTTGCAGAAGCAAGGTGCTGATGAAGCGAGCGGTGGAGGTGGACTGTAGACGCAGCTCTTAGGAATGGAGACTCGGGCTTTCCTGCTGTCAGGCTGCAAAGAGAATTAAGCAGGAGGAATTTTTTATTTGTGGTCCCTCCGGGACAGGCTGGGGAGCGGGTGGCCTCTCTTCTGGCGGCCCTAATAACCAAGTGGAAAAGGTGGTAGGAGCCTAGGGATGTCTCTTGCAATGCTCTTTTTGTTACCAGGCGAACCCAAAGTTTGGAGAGAGTCAGCGACCTGCCCAAGGTCACCCAGGTGGTGCCAGTCGGTGTTAGTGTCACTGTATCAGGCTTCCACTTGACCGTTAGGGTTAAGTACAATGAATAAGTTAGTAATTATAATAACTCTCAATAGGTGGGCTATTCTGATGTTCTAGGTAGGCCCCAAATACTTTATATTGTTTCACTTATCCTCCACTACAACCCCTTGAGGTACTTACTGCTTCTATTTTTACAGGAGACTGAGCCCAGGAGATGTTAATTTGTCTAAGTTCACTCACCTTGGAATTGTCCAGAACCCATGTTCTCTAGCAGTAACTCAGGTGCAGTGTGCTCTTTACAAAGTGCATTCATATCTGGAATATCAGTACACAGCCTTGCAGGCAGGTATGATGGATACATCCCCATTGTACAGATGAAGAAACTGAGGCAGCAGAAGAGTCTCTTCTGGGGAAGAGATAAGTAGCAGCAGCTAATTTAATCAGTTTCTCATTTTCCCATTTTGCTTCTGTAATATTTTACCCCTTGGACTGTCCTTGTTTTCCATTTTTGGTTATCTGGGCAATGTGGTAAGACCCTTATTTGAAGCCCTAAGTCTAATCACAGACTTTTCCCCTAAGTGCTCTTAAATATAGAGATGTGCCAAATAGGGAGGGTGGTTTTGGAATTAAAGGCAGCTAACATGTTTTGAACACTTCCATGCCAGGCACTGTGTTAGGTAGTCATATACATAAATATTCTCAATCCTTAACAGCAGTCTGCTATTACACTGTTCTCATCTCCTCTTGTAGATCCTGAAACAGGCCCAGGGTGGTTCATTAATTTACCCCAAGGTCACACAATCAGTAGGAAGTATGTCCAAAGCTGCATACCAGGTGGCTCACACAAAGAAATTCATGTCCTTTTTGTGTTCTCATTCCATAATCAATCCCTATTTGTCTTAACTTGTGTTAAGTTACCTCATGGTTAAGTATTAACTTTATCCCCATACGATGGCTGTCTGGAAAGTATCCAGCCATGTAATATGAAAAATAGAGGCATTTATGGCTGGATTTTTTCCAGACAGCCCTCATTCTGAATAAATTGTACATTCTGGAAATTACCACAGTGGTTCAGTGGCTTCATAGGTCCCCATACCAGATTTGGGAAAAAGTCTTCAATCGGTCAGCAAGTCAGCTATACTTTTTTTTTTTTTTTTTTTGCTTTTTGGTATGTGGGTAGCTCCCTGGCTGGGAATCGAACCCAGGCCGCAGCGCTGACAGCTATACTTTTGGAGGTATAGGGAACATGAAAGATAAGATAAAATTTTATTGCACTGAGCAATAAATTAAAGTCAGCATGAAGGGAGCTTGGTGAAGGCTAGCTTACCAGGAAGACCATGCCAAGGAGGTAGCCCTTGACCTGGAACCTTGGAAGACAAGAAGGTTGGGCAAGGCTGAAGGCCTGTGGTCTGCAGATACAAATATCCCTGAATACATACCCATCCATTCCTCCTCCAGAATGTCAGCACCAAGAAGGCAAGGGCTTTTGTTTTGTTCATGTTGTATTTCATAAACCTAGAACTGAATGTCTGTGGGAGGTCTGAATGGGCCCATCAACCTTGGACTAGGCAGGATTCTAAGTTGTACCAGACACAGCACTTGGGCTTGGGTTAGATCAGGGTTGGCCAGCCCAGGTGCTTCTAGGAGCCAGTCACATGAGGAGGAAGAGACTGGGTATAAATACATACACTTCTTTTGTATATGCGTAGTAGGGGAGAGGGGATATTTGCCTTCCAGGGCAGGCAGGCCGTGGCAGGAATCCTTCATTTGGCATCACTGGCCCTGCTGGTAGTCCATTAGTGCAGTTCAAGGGTGTTGGCCCAAGGAGGCGACATCTATTCACTCAGCACACTTCTTGAGTGGCTTCTAAGTACCCCCCATGATGGACAAAGTGCTGAGGATAGCTTTGAACAAGATGTAAAGGTCTCTTCTCTCAGGAAACTTAAGTTTTTGAAGGAGGAAACACAGGCTGAACAAATAAAACAAATGAACTCTTTGGGCAGGACTCTACAAGGAAAATAAAATGAGTCCATGTTATAGAGAGAGACTGGAGGCCAAATTTTGGCTGAGTAGACAGGGAGGCCTCATGAGAAGGATCAGTACCTGTTAGAGATGCCCAAGTCTAGATTTTTATGTGAAATATCCAGATTTTTAAATGTTGACTCTCTTTTTTAAAACATACTATAGGCCCAACAAAGCATGTGTGTTAGTTGATTTTCAGAGCTTTGTTCCACTGCAGAATGCTCCGTTGTCCCAGGCCACCAGACCTCTGATGACTGAATATCTAGAGCACACTCTTTTGTGCTGAGTATCTGTATTATGAGACAGGGCCTCATGCACTGTAATAAGCTACAGGTCTTCAGGAAAAACAGAAAAGCAGGAGGATCGTCCACTGATACCAGGAAAGGCACAGTCAATTCACAGAGGAGGCTTTTTTACTGGATGGCCGGCAGAAGCAGCGTGACAAGCATGTGGTGGTGGTGGTGGTGGGGGAACGATCAAAACAATAAATGACATGCAAGTTCTTGAAATACGTGGTATGTGTAAGGAAATAGTAGAAGGTAGGTTCTGAAAGGTGAGTTGGAGCCAAATTGTGGGGAGTCTGCCTACAACATGCAGACGTTTTGTGGTGTGTACGGAGGGAGGGAACTGCTGAGGATTTTCAAGTAAGATGATGATCACACATTAATAAAGGATTTTAAGAAATTCAACGGTAGTGATGGGTAAGGAAGGCTGGAGTCGGGATACCAATTAGGAGGGCGCTGGAGCAATTCGGGTGTGAGGAGATGATACTAAGGGTGATGGGACTTTGATAGGAAGTGGCCATTGTTTGTACAAGTTGCTGGATGAGACAGGACATTGCCTCTGAAGGCTTGCCCCTGAAGGCAGAGCAGAGGTGGAATTCTAAGCTTCCCATCCAGGCTTTGTTCCTGGTACATTGGGAGAGTTCAGAAGCTAGTAGGAAGAAGCTGGTTTGGGGAGATGATAAAAATTTGTCTTAAACAGGATGAAATTGAGATGCATGTTGGCGGGGGAGGGTTTCCACTAGGAAATGGAAAGCAGATATACAGGAGAAGGTCAAAACTGGGGATGGAGATAGAAGAGTAGTCACTGCTGATGAGTTGAGGATAGAGGTGGGAGGGCAAGATAGATCAGATCAGGTGAGGGAAATGTAATAACTAAGGGAGGTGAGCTTTTTGAGGAGTGGTTAATGGATGATGGACACAGTGCTGCAGGGGACAGCAAGGATGAGAAGGCCATGAACGGCACCATGGGATCTGACCATTAGGAGGTCGACCTTTGATAGAGCACTCAGATGAGAGGGTCTAAGGCTACATAAACCAGAAGGGAGTCAGGAATAAGTGGGTGATGGGCCAGTAGAGGCAGCTGTTGTCTTCATAGAAGCTTGAAGAAACATTTGAGTGAGCTAATTTACTTTGTCTTCATAGACTTGCCTGTCCTGACATCTCATATAGATGGACTCATACAGAACATGACATAATGTTGTTCGGGTCCACCCATGTTGCTGCATAGTACTACTCCCTTGTCTGGATAGACCACGTTTTGTTTATCCATTTGTGCATTTAGGTTGTTTCCACTTGGGGGCCATTATGAATGAAGCTGCAATGAACATTTGTGTACAAGCTTTTGGGTGGACATATGTTTTTATTTCTCTTATGTAGATTCTCTACATGTTTTGTTGCTACTTGTATTTTCCTAGAGCTTATAATAGCCCCATTTATTCACTTGCTTGTTTCCCACATTCCCGTAACTAATTTAGTTCTAAATCTTGTGACAGAAATTCTCAGTGTGGTGGACACCTCCTTTTATCCCCCTTATTGATGTCTCTTGGAGCCCTCCCTCTTTTTGCCCCATCTGATGGTAGTTCAAGTCTGCCGTCCTACCCTTCCCCACCCCAACCCTCAGCTGTCACCCTGGGGCAGTGTTGAAACCCCTGTTCCATAGTTCTTGTGTTTTTACTCCCTTGTGATTGTTTTGTTTTGTTTTGTTTTTTAATGTTTTCACTGCCTTGTTTTGATGGAGCACGTACATCCTCCAGTACCTTCCTGAGAAAGTACATTGGAGGTAAATTTGGGGGGACCGTGCCTGTCTAAAAATAATCTCTCCTATCTCTCCAATTTGATAGTTTGGCTGAGTTAGAATTTTAAGGTTGGTTATAATTTTATAACAGAATTTTGAAGGCATTGTCTTGTTTTCTAACTTCTAGTAGTCGAAAAATCTGATACCATCTTGGTTCCTATTCCTTTGTGTGTGACCTGTTTTCTCCTCTGGCAGCTTGTAGGATCTTGTCTCGGTATTCTGAATTCCATGATGATGTACACTGATGTGACTAAGCTGTCATTCGCTACCCCTTCTTGATGGGTTCTGGAAGGTTCACCATGTCACATACCTCTCATTCATGCCGTTCTCCTGCTGGTAGCCCACCTTACACCCCAGCCTGTGCAGAACGTCCAATTCCTGAGACTTTTGGTGGCACTGCCTTGGGTCTCTGCAGTTCAGTCTTTGGCAGAGGTCCCAGACAGAACTGGTACTGAGGTGCTCTGTGAAGGCATGTTTAATGAGGAAAGCAAAGCGCTTCAAGTTTGGGGTGTTGGGTAGTCCCCAGCTTGTGTGTCCACTTCACTGGAAGATTGGAGTAGCCAACCCGGTGAGTGCTGGGCAGGGTGTGGCCAGCACACCCCTGGGAGACGAGAGTTGAGAAGGGCAGAAACTGACTTTCCTACTTCCTGTTTCTTGAGTGAGTCACACTTTGGAAAAACTGCTCAGTGAGGTGAAGCACAGGTCTACTTTTTACTCCTGTGTTACACCTTTTAAAAATATAAGCTTTGTTTTGACACTTGAATATATGAGGGCTGTCCGTAAAAACTCCAGCCATAAACGCCTCTGTTTCAGATTACATGGCTGGATACTTTGTGGACAGCCCTCACCACTGTTGGGGTTGAAAGAGCTGCTGTTACTCATAGCTTGTTTATTTTCTATCCATTTTTAGCTCCTGATCTCATCTGGTTCCATTTCCTGGGACACTTTTCCAGGGTGGCTCAGACCACCAGCCCAGCCCCCTTGGGTTTCTCCCCTTCCTGGGTCTGGCCTCACCCTTGACAAACATTCTCCACCTTCACACCCAGGCCTGTGAACTAATGCTCTTGTGCTCTGCCTGCCTCTCGCTGAACAGCTTTTCTGTCCTTCTTATACTCAGCTCATGTCTTGACGTTTTAAAAAAGTACTTTTTTGCTTCTCATTCAATTAGATATTTTCTCTCCTCAATTTTGTAATTAAATAAGGAGGTTCTAAAGCAACTTTATTCAAATAGCACTTCCTGAATATCCAGTTATCTCTCTCCTTCTGGAGTCCATCTGTACTTTATGAGTATGCTCACAGATTGTTACAGCATGTTCATGTACAGGTTGCTGTGTGTTGAAATAGTTGACGTGTGATAGACATGTCATCCATCTGAGGAGGCCAGCACTCGCACATCCATGGCCCTAGGGAACACTTGCTTCATTTGCAGCTTTTAGTCAGCATAAACACTGTTGCTCTGAACACACAGTTTACTGGTGTGTGTTTCCCAAAGAGGACTCCTCAGACCAAGAGCTGGGTCGCAGCTCTTTTACTGTCAACCATAGCCCTTTCATTTTTAAAAACCTTTCCAGTGCTATAAATTACTGTGGTGGTTGGGACTTATGACTTGGAAAATAGTTTTATTTTTTCAAAAAGGTAATACATTTACTTGGTAAAATAAAAAATATTAGAGGGTACTGAGGAAAGTCTTGCTCTATCCACCATCTGTTTAGGGTCCACAACCCCTACCTCCTGACAAGTAATTTTTTAGTTTCTTTTGCCTCCTTTAAAACTTAATGCAAATATAAGCAGATGAATATGGATTTTCATTTTTGCTCCCCTTTTTATTTTTACACAACTAGGTAGCTCTAAGTTTTGTTCTTCTGCACCTTGCCCTTTTTTCCACTTACCAGTGTATCTTAGAGATCTTTGCAGCATGATTTTCCATGGTATGGATGTGATAGGGTTTATTCATCCAGTCCCTTTGTGATGGGCATTTGAGGGTGTTTCCAGTCTTACTGAGAACAATGCTGTGATGAACAGCTTTTTAAATTGCATCATTTGGTGCATGATCAGGATAAACAACTGGCAGTGAGATTAAAGTCAGGGTGCTGAGAATTTCATCATAGGTGGTACAAGAATCAGATATGATATAACACAAAAGGGGCAGGAATTAGCACTTTCTTCTGGCTCTGTGTGCATTTGTGGCTTTGATAGATCCTGTCAAACTGCTCTCCACAGTGGATGTACCAGTTTACACCCTCACCAGTGTGTAGGAGAAGGCCTGTTTCCCCTCAGCTTCCCCAGAGTCTGGAAAGCTAGCCCCTCTATTGTGCTGTCTCTTTGTTGCATGTATGACAGTTTAGAGCCCATTCCACCCCCTCCTCCCAGCAATGGACAAACGAGTATACAGACGCTTCTGTCCTGGCTGCCTGCTTCCTCACTCAGGACCACTGGACAGGACGGCCAGTGCCTAACAACCAGCTTTCTGAGCAGTCCCTGCCTGTGCCTGAGATGCTCCTTTTGCCCAGGACCCTGGTGGATTGTACTTATCTTACTCCTCTGCCACTTACGGTTTCTCAGAGTGGTCCTTTGTCTGGTTTGCTTATTCTCTTTACTTTAAAAATTGTTCCTTAGGGGACAGCAGTTCCTTCTTTTCTGCTTTGGGGGTCTTGTTCCACATTGTTTCATTGGGACTCTTCTGCCTGAGTTCTCTTTCATGCAGTTTCATGGTGGCAGCCCTTGCCGCCTGAAATGTTAGTGCATCCTCACCTAAAAATTCTCGGGGGCTTTCCATCACTGTAAATGGTGTTCTGGAAGTTGCTTCCTTTCACTGTAATTCTCTTAAGACCACTCCTTACCAAAATCTGCAGACATTTTAGAGAATGCCCTTTTGTTATTAATAGTCTCATTTCTCACACTTTCTTTTGAACTTTTAAAAATCAATCTTGGTAGTTTTTCTGAGCTAATTGGCTGGGCTTTCTGTAGTTATTTCTGGGACTTGTGATAGCTCTTTTCCATTGTGTTTAATTCTTCTTACATGCATATATTTGCTAATGAATAGGGGACCATTTCATCTGGATCCTGCATTTATCCCAAGGTGCATCATTGTTCTCTAGGTGAGTGAGACTCTTTGTCTTCTTTCTTAGTTGACTGTCTCTGCAGTCACCTCTAATTTTCCATTCTTCACTGGGTTTTTAAATCATGGTGTAGACAGCACTCGCCGCGTGAACCTACAGTTCAGAGGCTCACATGGGGCCTGTTTCATGCTAGGGTAAGCAAGGTCCCTTCCCTCACATAGAGTGTATGGCCCTTTACTTACACTGTCTCATATATGGTTTTGCTTTCTCCAGTTCGACAGTATATTACAGATGAAGAAACTGGGACCCAGATCACACAACTTATAAGTGGTAGAATGATGACCTCAGTCCAGATGTGTCCAACCCCAAAACCCGCGTACTTTCCCGCTACCCCGTTGCCACATTCTTGTGCGTGGCTTCTAAGTTGTGACACAAAGTGGTGTGGTGGAAGAGTGCTCCATCTAGCACTTAAAATGACTTCCTCGGGGTCCCCAGCACTTCTGAGCCTCAGTTTCAACCCTGAGACACCACTGGAGACGTCTACAGACAGCCCCAGGTGCTGCAAGGGAGGGCAGAAACTCGCATTCTCATTCGACTCTGAGAATGAATGAGTAACTTCAGTTTGCAAGTTGACCCTCAGGACCAATGGACCTTTTTTTTAAAAATGGAGTTTTAGAATATCTATTTTTTCCTTTGAAAGGGCTTTTGTACTGTTATGGGTGGGACACAAAGGAGCACTCACAAGAGTGCAGGGTAAATGGTTCCATTTCTGGACCGCAAGATTCAAGGGTTAAACTTTGTTGACATGATGGAATTTTTTAAAGAGTAGCAGGCTCCTAGAGCCTGGGCCTCAAGGTTAGGCTCCCTGGGGAGCCTCTATTTAGAAACTAATCCTAAACCATTGAAGGGCCAGGACACTGGGGAAATCGGAGCTCCTTCTACATCTCTCAGGCCTTTGGAATTGCTAATGAAGATGTGTCTAAATGTCCCTAATAATCTAGCTTCTGCATCTGACCCCGTGGAACTGGTCTGTTGGGTTTAGGGCCTGTCTGGTTTGGAACAGTGATGTGATGAATTCCGGCTGCTAGACCAGATGTGGAGCTGTCTTGTTAAAGTGGTTTCTGCTCAGGTCCTCACTGTCCCATGGCAGCAAGGGAAATTAATGCTTCTCCCTAAGCTCATTCATTCCCATGAGGCCTTGCACTTAACAAAAGTACTGATATATTTGTCTTCCTCACAGTGCTGTGAGGCAGATACTCAGGTTTTAGTCCTATTTTGCAGATGAGACAAAGAGAGATAGGATTTGCCCGAGGTTTCAGCATTTCTCTGCTGATAGAGTGGTATCAGGAGTTGAACTTGGGCTTCCTGGCTTGGGATCCCCTCCTCATTCCTGCCTTGTGGGAATGAGGTGGGAGATGCCCTGACTCAGAAGCCTGTCTAGGAGCCCCTTCTGTGATCCAAAGTTGTTTTAGAATTTTTCAATTTAATTTTAAAAATATGTTCAACCCAGTTCGGCATGAATGAGTACCCACTACATTCCCAGCACAGTGCTAGACTCTTTCAGGTACTAGAGATGAATGAAACAGTCCCAACTTTCAGGGAGCTGACGTCTAAACAGCCGGTCATAATACAAAGCAAAATGCAACAGTGTCCATAACAGTGGTATTATACAAACTCCCAAGTTTTCGGAGCACTAAGGAAGGGAATTAGGAAACTCTTCACAGGGACTTTGGCAGTTGAGCTGAGTGAGTGAACAGAATTTTAGGAAGGAGAAGGAGCAGGGCGTTCATTTTGACAGAACTGGACCAAAGTTGGGAATAACTTGGCACATTCTGGGAAAATGTGATTCAGTATGGCCAGAGGATAGTATAGGACAGAGAGTCTCACATTTTCAGTACCCAGGAACCTACCAGGATTCACCCCGAAATATCTGAATCTGGGGAGCTCCCTGGTGGTGTAGTGGCTTAAGGCTTCGGTGCTGACGCTGTCAGCGCTGCGGCCTGGGTTCGATTCCCAGTCAGGGAGTTACCCCCATACCAAAAAGCAAAAAAACAAAACAAAAATCTGACTTTGGAAAGTCTGGGGTGGTGTCCAGGAGAGGCACCTAACTAGTGCGGGGGGGGGCAGTCTGAGGAGGCTTCTGCGGAGGTGCCTGATGGGCTGAGGTCTTAAGGGTTGGGGGTGGTGGTAGGAGAGAGGAGCCCTTTTGAAAGGCTTGATGGGTGCTGGGGGTGTAGGCTGTTTGCAGTCTGCACTCTTGGTCACTGTTCAGATCAGATCCCTCTTCTGCCTCAGTGTATTTATTGTGTGTCAATCAGGAGTTTTGGTGATAAGGGAAAATGCTTGTGGCTGATCCAAACAGGAAAGCTGGGGAACTGGACTTGGAAAATGGGCTGGAACCAAGGGAGGCTTAGGTGTTAGGACTCTGCTACCATGGTCATCTCTGCCAGGTCCCTGCTTTCCTGGGTCATTCCCACAAGAACCACACGCGTGGTGGGAGCATGCATTAAAGAGAGCTCACTGGAAAGAAGCCTTTCCTCCGAAGAGCACACTGCGGGGTTCTCCAAAAGGCAACTCAGGGTGCGGATGGGAGGGGAGGATTGGATGGTGGACCAGCAAAACAAATAGTGCCACGTGTCCATGGTGTTTGTTGTGCCTCTCCTTGCCTCTGAAATACAAGTCAGATGCTGCATGGTACCTGCCATTAAAGCCTTTTATAACTAAACTCTAAGCAGCTCCATGTCTCCACTCTGTTCCATGCTCTCTCTGCTTCAGCAACTTACGAGACATTTCTGGGTGCTGTGGGTTTGCTCAGACTCTTTCCTTTGCCTATAATACCCTTCCCTCTTCTCTAACTCTTAAAACTCTCTTCATCCTTCTAGGCTCAGTTCCCACTGCCTGGCAGGATGGATGAGTTCTTTCTCAACTCTCTGACAGCCCTTTCTTTGTGAGGCATTCATCAGTTCCCGCCCTTGTCACAACTCTATGCACTTGGTTGGGTTTCTCTGTCTTGCCTCTGAGTTTGAGAGGTGGGACTGAAACCAGCACTACGGAGTCCTTGCTGTGTGCTGGGGGCCACGCCAGTTGCCCAGCACCCTCCAGCTCCTAGCACCATAGCACCCAGGCACTGGGTAGATGTTTACAGCATGATATAATAACCTGATTTGCAAGTATTATTTTTGTCCTTGGTCTTAGGGAGATTTGGGGGTGTGGTAGTGAATGGAAGGGTAGGATAGTGGATTGATAGTGGATTGTTGGCTCTTTTTTTTTTTTTTTTTTGTCTAAGTAGTTTGAGTACTAAAAAAGGTTGCGATCCCCTGTTATGGAAACCGCCCGCAGGAGGATAGTTCCAGGCTTGTGCCTGACTCTGTTGACACACAGTCACCTGGCATTGTGAAACTCGAAGCCCTTGTCCAGAACAGGATCATGCAGGATCGCTCCTTGGAGTCTTAATCTCTGCTCTTGCTCAACTTTCAGTCTCTTGTTCTGGGAAGATGAGAGAGAACAGCACAGTGCAAGCGGAAGCAGATGAAGAGCCCGATTATTTGGAAAACTTGGGATGGCATGCCTTCACTTCTGGAGCTTGGGGCATTCGTGCTCACTTGTGACCAAGGGATCTAATGAGCATCTGCCCGATGCCAGACTCTGTTTGGTGACATCCATACAATAGTAGAACCAAAGCATCTATCTGTACAGAGGTGGCTAAGAGCGTGACTTTAAATCCCAACTGCACCATCTGTGGGCTGGTAACACTGGACAAGTTACTTAACCTCTCTGTGTGTCAGTTTCCTTGTCTGTTACGGGGAGGTGATAATAACGTAAATGTGATTGAAGGAGGAAACCAGTGCAAAGTGCTTAACACAATTGTTGATACATAGTAAGAGCTCAGTAAATGTTAACAATTACTATACTGTTTTTATTACTACTACTAATTGACTCAGGATTTTTTCTACTTATTGTTCTGAGAGTCTAGCCTTGACGTCTTTGTAAGAGCAGGCATTTCAGAGTCATAAATGGAATAAGGTGGACTGCCTTTCAAATGTGGGATGCCAGCCATCTGATGTCCCTGATTTGTGTTAGGTAAGGATTGGAGGCCTGGGTTCCTTGGCTGGACACAGGTGGGGCTCTAGCATGGGTGGGGACTTTTGGTGGCATTTGGCTGTTGACGGCAGCATTCTAGATCCCTGGCTCTGTGAGGAATGTTCTCACTGGGTTGACATCTGGAACATGGTCCTTGTGGAAAGAGCTCAGTTTTAGAGGAGGGAGGAGGAGCTTCCTACCTCAGTCAACTGCTCACTTACCCACCTGCCTGACCCCGTGTGCCATATATCCCCTCTTTGGACCTGGACTTGTTTCTTCCTATGTAACCACCACCACCACCACTTTTCAAGAACTTATTATATGCCAGGCACTGTACTAAGTATTTTACGCATACTAACTTATTTAAAAGAGTGCTTGAAACAGCTCTCTCACAGGGTGATTTGAAGATCATAGACCACAATATATGTGAAAGAGCTAGCAAAGTGTTCAAAGCAAAAACAACTGGGTGACAGTGCTAATGAAGTTCTTTTCCAGTAACAAAAATCACATTTAAAGTTTGTATATACATATACATACTCTTACACACAAACATGAGATAAACAGCAGTAAAAATCTACAAGAACAAAAGCTTTTTAGGCAACTTACTTCAACAGGTTCCTCTTTTTATCCTAACACTTATGTTTTCCTAACACTTACATTTGTACAGGGTTTTTCCACCAAAACATGTGCCTCTTGAATGTGTTTGATTTTGTGTTTTGCATATAGTAGGCTCAGTTAATGTTTGTTGAATGCATGTCTTAAGGGATGTTTCTTTATTGATTTGTTCTTTATTTAAAAAGACTGTTCTACATTCTCAAGAATAGACCATATGCTGGGACACAAAAGTAGCCTCAGCAAATTCAAGAAGATCGAAATCATACCAAGTGTATTCTCAGACCACAAAGCTTTGAAATTGGAGATCAACTGTAAAAGGAAAGCAGAAAAAATCACATATACATGGAGATTAAACAACAGCTTATTAAAAAAGGACTGGATAAAAGAACAAA
>PVJL010001626.1:0-53793 GCA_004026885.1 Lyroderma lyra
AATAACCTGTTATACAATTAGTCACAAATACAGTCCTCGAGTTTTTTGCCCATACACATGAGTATTGTCTAAAACATGTCTTCTTTGTAGCAGCTAGGCCCTGCCACCACTGTGCTTGGCTGAGTTCACAAATCTGTTGTAACCTGTAGCTTCCCTGTCACTTCTCTGGCTCTCCTCTCCTGCTAAGCTTTGTTTCCTGGCAGTAATTAAAACCTTCTGCCACTGCCATAGCTACTGCTGCTGCTGGAACCACCATAGCCACACATACTATACCTTGGTTTCGTGGTTTGGCAAAGTATTGGCCTCCACCACCATAGGGACCAGAGCTTCTGCCTCCAAAATTTCCTCCTTTCATGGGTCCAAAATTTGAAGATTGATTGTTGTAATTGCCAAAATCATTGTAGCTTCCACCACCTCCAAAATTACTTCCATCATTACCAAATCCATTATAGCCATCCCCACTGCCACCATATCCTCCACCACCATGACTGCCACCAAAACCACCTCGACCACTGAAGTTTCCTCCATGACCGAAGTTGTCATTTCCACCAAAACCACCTCCTCGACCACCACCGAAGTTTCCAGAACCACTTCGACCTCTTTAGCTGGATGAAGCACTGGCCATCTCTTACTTAGATAGGGCTTTCCTTACTTCACAGTTGTGGCCATTCACAGTGTGGTATTTCTGAATGACAATCTTGTCTACAGAGTCATGATCATCAAAGGTAACAAAAGCAAAGCCTCTCTTCTTGCCACTGCCTCGGTCAGTCATGATTTCTATCACTTCAATTTTTCCATACTGTTCAAAGTAATCTCTTAGGTGATGTTCTTCAGTGTCTTCTTTAATACCACCAACAAAAATCTTTTTCACAGTTAAGTGGGCACTGGGTCTTTGAGAATCTTCTCTTGAGACAGCCCTCTTTGGTTCCACAACTCTTCCATCCACCTTGTGTGGCCTTGCATTCATGGCAGCATCCACCTCCTCCACGGTGGCATAGGTGACAAACCCAAAGCCTCTGGAGCGTTTTGTGTTTGGATCTCTCATCACCACACAGTCCGTGAGTGTTCCCCATTGCTCAAAATGGCTCCTCAGGCTCTCATCGGTTGTTTCAAAGCTCAAACCACCGATGAAGAGCTTCCGAAGCTGTTCCGGCTCTTTGGGAGACTCTGACTTAGACATGACGGCCAGGGGAGATGAGACTCCTACGATGCTTACTCAGCGGCGTCCACGGATAGAAAGGAGTGAGATAACGAACGTATCTCGATTTTTTTAAATATATATATTTTTTCAATTTCTTTGTTAAAATGTCTCTTTTGTTCACAAATTTTCTTTCTGAGATCTTTTATCTGTGTCTGAGTATTGCCAACATTCTTTCAGCTCTCTGAATGTCAACAACTGCAGTCTTGAATTCTGTCACTAAATCAAGTATTTCCAGATCCATACATTCTTTTTTCTGGAGATTTTCATTGTCTTTCTGTGTGGCTTTGAATGTTAAGGTACTCATTGTATTTGATGTTTTATTTTGCTTTGTTTTGTTTTGTTTTGTTTTTCCTGTACATGAAGACTTTTTCCCTTGTAGATACAGGGAAGTCTTTCTTTCTTTTCCCAGTTGATGTCACTGTAGCATCTCCCAATATTTTCTCTTGGTTATTCAAATCTCCTATCTCTTGGGGTTTTACTGCAAGGTGGGCTTCTCTTTTTTTTACCTAGTTGCCTTGATCTCTATGTGCCTCCTCTTTTAGAAAAAAAGAGGGTGATGGTGTGCTATGTCTCTGAGATCAGTGCAGGGAAAAACTGCTGTGCTTTGTTTTGGAGTTTCCCTGAGCTATACTGCAGGTTTCTGGGGGGTTTGTTGAGAAGAGTGCATGTTTGTTTGTCTTTTATTTTTATTTATTATTATTTTTTTAAGCTGGCTGTTAAGGAACACTAGGTGAATTTGGGGAGGTGCAGTGAGCTTTGGCAGAGAGCTATGGAAAGCAGTCAGGTCAGTGTCTCTGATTTCTGCCTGGGTGTGGGGGTTGTGTGGTCTACTGCTGCTTTGTTACTGGGGTCACTTCCATGATTGCTGGCTCTGCTGCAACACAATCCTGTTCATCAGGGGTGCCTGGGTGGGCCAGGTGCAGGCTGCACAGGAACAGGTCAGCTGCAGGCCAGGTGCAGGCTGTCAGCTCTACCTTTCTCCTGAACCCATTTTTTCACTCAGGACCATGTGTTTTTTCTGGTCAGCATTTCCATGGCAGCCATCTCTCAGTTTCAAACTCACCCAAAGCTTATTTGTGGTCATGGCACCATGCTGTAGCTGGGGGCCTAATCCCAGGGCAGCTCAGATCCTTTGTTCAGCCTTTAAATTGCCCTGGGGTGTGGCACTCTCATTGGTGCCCTAGTGTACAGCATTTCAGCCTTCCATGACTCTTGGCCTTCAACACCCCCAGGATTATGTTGCTCTTTGGCCAATGTCCCTTGGCTCCCTTACCATTCCTTCTGCATACCCTGGGTCATGTTCTGTAGCTTTGTCTCTGTTCTCTCCCTCCTCTCCTCTTCTCCTCCCTTTCTCTGACCTTCAGGTGTTGTTTTGTTTTGTTGTTGTTATTGTTGTTTTGTGATGCATGAATCTCTCAGCTGAGTCTGTGCCACTCAGGGTTTCTCCATGGGATCCCAATTGTTCAATTGTATTTTCCAGGAGAGGTTTTAAGGCTCTCTCTCACCTCCATCTTGGATCCCTTCATTCCATACATTTTTTTAACCAAATAAGTTTGTATTATTTTTCCCAACTGATAGGCCCACCATAAACTGGTAACTTCATATTCTTTTATGTACAAGGGCTATCCAGAAAAAATGCAGCCATAAATGTCTCTAATTTTCATATTATGTGGCTGGATATTTTCTGGACAGCCTTCATATTTCTTCTCTTTCTGACTGGCTTGTCTTTTATCTATGTTCCACAGGCACATTCCTTCCTACTTCTACCTCTGTGTCCATATATGTATCATTTTCTACATTTTCTATCCAAATCCTTCAGGGCCTCTCTCAAGTCCTATGACTTCTATGAAGCCTTTCTTATCACCTTGATCTTTTTCCCCCTGAATTTCCCCTAGTACTTAAAAATTGGTACTAAAAAATTTCTGTCTTAATTCTACAATGCAATATGTCATTTGTATTTTTGAAAATCTTGATATTATTTCCCAAAATAGGTTATACAAAATAATATTGATGAAGCTTAATTATGTGTCAAGCTTTTCTGAGTACTTAATATGCATTATTTTAATTTATCCCCATTATAATCCTATAAAATAAATAGTATGGTTATTTCTACTTTACCTATGAGTAAATTGAGGCTTAAGAGGTCAAAGAACTTAGCTAGATCGCAGAAAATACAGAGCCAGGATGCAGGTCCAAGCAAGGGCAAGGGGCCTCTTGGGTACTAGGAATAAATTCCCTATAGTACCCAGTTATTCAATAAGCATGACCTGATTGATGTGGGCAACCAGCTTCTTTAACATAAGTCTTTGTTGGTATTGTTTTACATGGGAGTTTTGTGGGAAGTCCTAATACTGCCTTGTGCTCTTATCGTTGTGTGATTTTCAAGTAGATAGCAGTAAGGAAGTGAGGGTAGGGGAAATTTATCATGCAGGACCACAATCTTAGTGGTTTTTACTTTTTGAAATGTCACTAAGAGTAATAAGTAGACACTTGGTATATTCTAAGTAGAACTCAGCTGAAGCAAATTCACAGTGCTGTTTTGTTTCACATAGAAGCTGTGTAGGTTTTCTAGCAGACATATAACTTGGGCACAGGGAATTAATTTCCAACCCATTTCTAAGAAGTTGCTGGTTATGGAGTTCCCTGATGGTGTAGTGGCTTATGGCTTCAGCGGTGGCGCTGTCAGCGCTGTGGCCTGGGTTCAATTCCCAGTCAGGGAACTACCCACATACCAAAAAGCAAAAAAAAAAAAAAAAAAAAGAAGAAGAAGTTGCTGGTTAAATAACTGCCTGGGTAAGAAGAAAATTATAGAGTCCAATGTGTGGGTGTAGTGTTTTCTGGAATGTGCTTTCTGAGGTGAGTAAGAATAATACTTTTCCTGAAAAGGTGCTACATCCTAAGAAAGAGAAAATGATTTTTGAGTTCTTCCATGAGGCCATGGGTATGAGGCTTTAATAAACAAAGAAAAGCAAGTCTATCAGCTATCCTGAGCACACTTCCATAATCACTAACAGTAAGCTCTGGCAATAATTTGGATATTTGTGACCAAATGGAACCTAAACTGTCAGTTAAGTTAATGAATAATTTATGAAATTAAGTGGAAACTTCTCAGTGGTGTAGAGAAATTCACCATTATTAACTGAAGTTATGTGAAGTCCTGAATTAATTAGATTTTTAAAAACCCTCTTACATTCCATTTTGGGGTAAAAAAAAAAAAGAGAAAGTTTATTATTAAAAAATTAATTAATATCCTAATTTTAAAAAAAAAATCAAAGATGGTTTTCCTGGTTTTCCAGAATTAAGTACTCTGAAGACCCAGGTTTTAGCCAAAAGTATTAAGGTAATTGTGAGCAAGATTTTGGAATGGGAAGAATTAATCTCCATAACATCTCTGGGTGCATCAGATTTCCTAGTCATCATACTAAAGTTAGCATTGCCATTAGACATGAATATGAATGGTTCCTGGGAAAATAAGAAGATGATATATAACTTGAGTGATCCATCAGGAATGAGCCAAAGTGGCCTGCGTTACTTCTGTTAGAAATTTTTATATGGCAGTGTTATGGTGAAATGGCAAGTTTTCCTGGTTCTTGTCTTCTTGAAGGAAATAATTCAGTCAATAAACAGGGTTTGTGAAAGCATAGGATAGTTAAGAGTTTATTAGTAAAGAAAGTACACTCCCAGAAGTGGAGGAGAGCTGATTTGAGAGAGGGAAGAAGCCCCTCCTTATATTTTGGGGGGATTTTTATATCTATGGGTGAAAGTTCTCTCCCCTTCTTTTTTATGTGATTCTTTTGAAAGAAGCAAAGCTACATAATAATAGGGTTTTGTGAGGTAGGACTTCTGGTTGGATAAGTGAGGTTGTTTCCCCTTTGTCTTGCATTTCTCTGATCACTTTATCTTTTCAATTTGAAGATAGTTGATAAGGGCCAACACTGATTCCTTATTCTGCATTTCTTTCCTGAGGACTTGGTCTCTTTATTTTATGGGTATTTACTAACCATGCCCCTCAACAGGCCAGTTTCTTCCTTTTCATTCCTTTCCTCCTTAATTTAGGGACATCTATTAATGGGCCTCCTAACAGGCAAGCTCCTTTCATTATATTTCTTTTCTGGTGACTTGATCTTTTTAATTTAGAGGTAGCTGATAAAGGACAAGGCCAACTTCTTCTGCTGCTCATATCTACCTTTCCTGGCTACTCTATCAGTGGCATCCTCATTTTGGAAATTCCTGGTGATGACTTAACCTTGATCTAATGTTCTTCTTGTCTTTGCAACCTACTGCAATTTGGCTTTCTTTTACCTACAAAACAGTACTGATAGTCAGCAATGATATCATCTATTCTGCAAACCCACTGGTCTTTTATTATTCATACAGTTTGGACTCAAAATTTAATTTCTTACTGTGGCCTGTAAGACACTGCATAATGTGGTTCCTGCCTCCATTTACCTTACTATTTATCCTAGCACTCTCCACTTCTCCACTAAATTTGAAGACAAATTGACTTTATTACTAATGGTCAAACACTGCAAACTCCTTCCCATTTCAGGGGCTTTGCTTTCACGGTTCTTGTTGTTTATGTTACCAGAAAATGGGGTGTCATCAATCCGATGTCCAGGTTGTTGGTATCTCGAGCAAAGAATTGAACAAGATGCACACCAAAGTGTAGAGGTAAAACAAAGAGACAGTTTATTGAAGAGAAAGTACACTCCAAAGAGGTAGGACCAGGCTCGAGCAAGAAGAGTGGCTCAAGAGCCTCAAATAGCAGAGAGAAAGTACACTCCTAAGAGGCAAGAGTGGGCTTGAGCAGGTAATTGGGTCAGGAACCCTGATTAATGAGGCTTTGGTACTTTTATTTTCTTTGGCTGTAAAGGTTACACCCATCTGGGTGTGGGGCCTCTTGATTGACAAGTTTGATTGACATGGGGCCTATTATATAACCCCCTTCTAAGTGCTCATGCCCTTTCCCAGAGTTCAACCTGTTATAATGATATTAATGAACTTCTGGGCATATGTGTGACATTACAATGATGGTATAATGAGGTGCAGGTGAGATGAAGGTCATTGTAACTCTCACTGCACAGGCATTAGGAACTGGCTCAAACCGGTGGGCTTCTTGTGTCCTCTAACTTCCTTGTATTTGCCTGGAACTTCCTCCTGTGGCTGCCTAAACTGGGGCAGGGATTACTAGTAAAAGGGTGGTATCAAGGCAGTGACTATTTCAGCAGGGCAAGTCTCATGGGAGGGGTCCCAAGATTCCCCCTATTCTATCTGCCTTCCTCATATTCTCTTTGAGAGACGTGATTCCCCACAAATCTCTCTGTGAAACTGAAGGACTGGAGGTCTCATCTTCTGTATCTGCTTCCTGACAAGAATGGTCATTGTCCCTATCTATTGAGGATCCATGGAGCTCTCACCCTATCTAATATAAAAGGGGAAGGGGGTCCCAAGATCTGCCATGTTGACTTCTTTGGTTGAGTTAGGCTGGAAGCCTTGTTGGGGTATCACTTGTATCCTGATGGTCCCTAGATAAGGAGAAATTAATTCAATCAATAGTTTAAAAAGCATTGACTCAAGAAATAAGTCTTAAAACTCTTGTCGCTGTGATGTCAAGTCCATTTAGCCTGTGGCCTTTGACTTTTGGCCTAGCTGGTCATTCAGGTGTTATCCCCTGTCTAGGGTCCAGAAAGGCCTGGAAGGGATGCTGCCTGTAGTGACTGTAATCAGCAAGCTGGAGACATGGGTTACAAGTTTCATGGTAATTATACATGGGGGACAGGTTGTTGCTTGGAGTGAGAAGCCAGAGAAAATTGATCAAGAAATCAATTAAGACTTTGGACTAGGAAAAAGGTGAATCAAAGCTAAAGAACCAGGAAAATAAGTCTTTAGTGAGGTGGGGAGATGGCTGCTTTGTTTGGCCCATATCACTTAGAATGCTAATGTCTATATCTTCACATGATTACCTCCATCTTATCATTGTGTCTCAGCTTGTATATCAACTACTTAGGAAGACTTACATTGTTGAAGCAGCTTTCATCTGTATCAAGTCACTCTCTACTTGGCTTCTTTTGGTCTTTTTCAAAGCACTTATCAGTATCAGTAGTTATTTTTTCACATTTGTAATTTCTTCCTCTCACTAAAATAATAGCTTCTTGATGAATGGACTCCATTTTTATAACACCAATGTGCTGTCTCCATTTCCATTTCACCTTATTAACCCATAATCATCAGTTTTAACCCTTGGTCCTGCACTGCTCTTTCACTGTCAAAGGTAAAGTAGCCTTTGGTTTGCAGGGATTTGTGCTGCCTTCATTTTTTAAAGTAATAATTCCCAACAAAATTATGCTATAAGCATGAGATGCCTTGTTACTAAATACTGACTCGATAAAAGTGGGACAAGAATTGGCCAAATTATTTAGAGATCTGATTGCTTACCTAAGCCCTGTAATATATAATTTCTTTCAGAATATCAGGATGTGTTGAGAATTCTGGATAAATTTTCTCTCTTTATTTTGGTGTATGAGGGGATTGTATATTTTTTATAAGTGTATTATGACCAAAGAATTCAAAAAGCAAATTTGAGTGAAATCCTTTTGCTTGTCTATGCAGAGAGGCCTTGTGCTGGGCCCCATGATTTAGAGCAGTGACTCTCAACAAGGGGTGACACTGCTCCAAGGGAGCATTTGGAAAATCTGTAGATATTTTTTATTGTCAATCCAAGAGTGGTGGGATGCTACTAGCACCAAGTGGGTAGAAACCAGGGGTTGTGCTAAGCATCCTACAGTATACAGGACAGCCCCACATTGCAAATAATTATCTGATATGAAATTTCAATGATGCCAAGGATGTAAAACCCTGATTTCAAGAAACCACTCTGGTCCTGCTTTTCAGCTAGGCTTCACCCCTTAGGGTAAGAAGTCTGTCAGCCAGGGAGTTACACCCACTTAGAGCTTCATTTCTATTCTAGAGCAATGTTTCAAAGTGCGATCTCAGGTCACCAGCAGCCACAGCAGCACCTAGGATCTTGTTAGAAAGGCAATTTTGGGGGCTACCTCTCAAACTTACTAAACCAGGAAATCTGGGGGTGGGGCCAACAATTTTTGTTGTAATAGGCCCTGATAGAAACGAGGTGAAACACCGGGTGGTAGTGACAAGCGTTATTGGGGAGAAAGCTGCCGGGCTGCCTCACAATGGGAGAGCAGCAGCTCCAACCATTGGGAGTGAAGTTTTATAAGTAAAGGGGTTGCTAGGCACAATGCGGAGGGAGGAATAGGTTGCTAGGCAAGAGGCAGAGGGAGGAATATGTGGTTGCTATTGATTGGTCAGGCATAGGTTCCAATTCACCTGGCTAAGGTAAGGGCTAGGTGGTCACTACTGATTGGTCAAGGATAGGTTTCTATGTACCGGGCTAAGGTAAGGGCTAGGGCAAGTTTCAGTCTCCTGAGCCAAGTTATTATTTCTCGGGCTAAGTTGTCATTTTCCCAGGCTACATTGCGGTTTCCCAGGCTATGCTGAGTTACAGTAGGGGGAGGGGAGGGGGAGAGGATGGAGGAGCAGGAGCCATTCTATATTGAATCTATCAGGTCCTGCAGATAATTTTGATGAATGATAAAGTTTGAAAACCACTGTTTCAAAGAGACCAAGCATTCTATCTTTGAATCTAAAAATGTTTGTTAAGATGAAACGATAGAAAACATTTATTTAACAGCTTGTTAGCTTGATTTTTAGCATCTAAATATGTAGATATATGGTACATGGGCCTCCATTTGTACTCTTGCTCTAGGGCCCACATATAGTTGTGATGGGTTTATATGATATCATGAAATGGTGCTTTTCCCTCAGTCCTTATCTCTTGAAGGAAAGAATTTAGTCATGAGACAGAGTTTGTGAAAATATAGGGTTAAGGCTTTACTGAAGAAAATACACTCTGAGATGTGAAACAGGCCGACCCAAGACAGGGAAGCAGCCCCGCTTTCATTATTTGGGGGTTTATATTTTTATAGCTAGAAGTTTCTCCCCCTTTACCTCTTTTGTGACTTATTTGAAAGAAGCAAAGCTACATAATAGCATAGTGCTGGGAAGTAGGACTTACTATTGGATAAGTTGGGCTATTTCCCCATTGTCTTGCATTTCTCTGATCATCTTATCTTTTCCATTTGAAGATAGCTGATAATGGGCAGACCTGATTCCTTATTCTGCATTTCTTTCCTGAGGACTTGCTATTTATTTTAGGGGTATCTACTTGGGTGGGGGGGATGGGTAACAGGCAAGTTCCATTCTTTGCATTTCTTTCTGATTTTACTTTTTTAATTTAGAGGCAGCTGATAAAGACGATGAATAATTTCTCCTTTTCTGCTTATATCTACCTTTCTGATTACTCACTATCATATGTGTGTGTGTGTGTGTGTGTGTGTGTGTGTGTGTCCCAGTTTTCTCAAGCTATCAAATGAGGTCATTGGATTAGATTGTTGCTTAAATTTCCTTTTCTTTATATGATTTTGTGGCTACTATCAAAGCATTTGGGTCTGACTGCATTCCCTGACAGAACTTAGCTAGTGTGGTCTTGAGGGTTTGGTTCATGTGTTCATCTTTCCCTGAGCTTTGAGGCCTGTAGGTGGTGTGTAACCTCCAGTTGATCTTCAGCAATTTTGCTATGATTTGGACAACATGGGATACAAAGGCAGGTCCATTGTCCAATCCTATTGAAAGGGGAAGTCTATAGAGAGGTATTATTTCTCTCAGCAGGGCCTTCACAACCTCTCGTACCTTTTTGGTGTGAGTGGGAAAGACCTCGGACCATTTTGAGTACATGCAGACTAAAACAAGTAGATATTTATGGCCCTGACATGGATTTACCTCAGTAAAGTCGACTTCTGTGTCTTCACCGGTGGCTGTCCCAGTGATCTGAATTCCTGGGACCTATTTAGGACCCTGTCCCACATTGTTTTTAACACAAGTAGTGCACCCAATGCTAATTTGGGTACACAGGGCCAGGAGCCTGGCAATGTAGTAATATCTGATGAATCCCTTTTTGAGAGTCATCTTTCCCCAATGAGTCAGGTCATGATATTGTTTGACCATGTGATAAGCTAATCCCCTGGGAATGAAAAGTCTCCAGTCCGGTAGTTGCCACCAGCCCTCATTAGTCTGGGTGCTCCCCTTGGCCTTTGCCCATCGGTCTCCCTCTGGAATGCACCTTGGATTTTCCGGTAGGCTTGGCCCTAAAAGTACCTTGGAAACCGGATCCAGGTTTGGGGCTGCCCTGGTCTGGGCAGCAGTTTCTTGCACTGCCCAACCCACCTGGCGGTTCTCCTGATTGGGTCAGTCCCCCTTTGGTGTCCTTTGCAGGGCAGGACTGCTATTTCCTTCAGTTGACAAACAGCTTCAAGTAGCTGGAGAATGTCTTCTCTGTTTTTAATCTCCTTTCCTCCAGCTGTAAGTAGCCCCCTTTCTTTGTAAATGGTCCCATGGATATGTAAAGTGGCGAAGGCATACTTGGAGTCAGTGTAGATGCTGACTTTCTTCCCCTCTGCATATCTGAGAACCCGAGTTAGGGCCCACAGCTCGGCCCTTTGGGCTGACCATCCTTGTGGCAGCTCCTCAGCCTTGATGACTCGGTCTTGAGTAGTTATTGCATAACCAGCCTTTCATTCCCCCTTCTGGATGAAGCTGGACGTGTCTGTGAAGAGGACTAGATCAGGTATGGGGAGGGGAACGTCAGTGAGGTCGGGCCATCTGGAGAAGATGTCACCCACGGTGTCCTTGCAGTTATGGTCAGGGGGGCCCACCACCACAGGAAGGAATGTGGCCGGATTCAGGGTGCTCACTGTTTCTAATGTCACCCGTGGGTTCTCACACAGTAGGCCTTGGCTGTGTGCCATCCTGGCACTAGTGAGCCATCGGTAGCCCCGGCTGTTCATTAAGGCTGTTACCGCAGGGGGTACTTTTACGTGGATGTTCTGACCTAGGGTTAGCTTGTCATCTTCCTGGGTGAGAGTGATCATGGCCACTAGTGCTCAGAGGTGGGGGGCCATTTGGCAGCTACTGGGTCAAAGTGCTTAGACAGGTAGGCCATGGGCCTTTGTCAAGGTCTGACAGTTTGGGTGAGGACCCCCAAGGCCATCCTTTTTCACAGATGAAAAGGAATTCCTGGTTCACAATTGAGAGTCCAACCACCAGAGTGCAAATCAATAGACTTTTTATTTCCACCTTAACGTGAGTCTGATGTGCTCCCAGACCCTTAGGATATTCCCCATTTGAAATTCTTGTTTATTTTCCCTTTTCAGGGCTCATTCTCTGGTGCAGTCAGGGCTTCATAAAGGGGCTTTGCTATTTTTTGAATACTCCGGGATCCAAACGTGGCAGAATCCTGCTGCCTCAAAGAAATCCCTAACCTTTTTCCTGTTTTCAAGCCAGGGAATTGAGCCAATAGTCTGTTTTCTTTCTGGTCCCAGGGAGCGATACCCATGGGTAATGATGGAGCTGAGATATCAGAGCTGGGGCCAGCAGATCTGAGCCTTTTTCCAGGATACTTTGTGTCCCATGTCAGTTAGCAGCTGTACCAGAGCCCTGTTCCCATTCCAGTAGTCCTCCCGAGAGTCGCCTGCCAGGAGGAGATCATCTACACCAACTCACAGTTCAGTCATTTCCCAGGGAAGGTTGCAAGGTTGGTAGCTAATGCCTCGCCCAACAGGGTGGGGGAGTTTTTGAAGCCTTGGGGTAGGTGCATCCAGGTGAGTTGAATCTTCCTTCCTCCGTGTTGAAGTCCCAGAGAGGTTTGGTGTCCAATGCTGCGTTTCGGTCCCATGCCTCAGTGTCAAGGGTGCTGGCTGGGGCCTGATCCTGCTGCCATTTCCGTGCTCTTCAGTGTTGAATAGAGTGAGGAGTAATTGGCGACAGTCATCCCAGGTTGGCTGGTGTGTTTGGCAGATCGATTCCAGAAGGTCAACAAGGGCCTGCAGCTTCTCAGACTAGGACAGTGTATGGTGTTTCCAATTCAAGAGATCTGTAGTGCTGAATGGCTGGTCATATAACAGAGGTTGGCCTGGCTGAATGGTGTTGTCCACATTCAGTTGGGAACCCCAGATCTCTCATAAGGGCATCTGGTATGTGGCTGCATGTTGGGCTGAGCATAGCCTCCTTCCGATGGGTTGTGGGTCTGGCCAGTGGGCTCCAGCTCATGAGAAGGGGAGACCGATGGTGGGGGCTCTCAGGCAGATCAACTGGTGCCCAAGGAGCAGTCAGTTCTGGGGGGCTGGCAGGGCGGAGGGGCTGTTTCCTCCTCTGGTCTCCCTGATGAATTGGCTTTGTTGGTCTTCCCCACTTTTGGGGATGAGCTATTAAAACCCTGCACTGTCCCTTACTGTTTGCACAGAACCAAACCCAAGGAGGGAGAGTCCATGCTATTTGCAACTATGAGCCTATGTAGGGAAACTGGTCAGGGTGGCCAGGTCTCCCAGTGATAACTGTATAAACTATGAAGACCTCGAGGAGGTCTAAGGTCCCTACTAGTGGCCAGCCAACCTGGAAACTGGGTCAGTCAATTTCACAGAAAGTTCAGAGGTTTCCTTGTGTCAATTTGACACCATAGTCATCAGAATAACTTTTCTTGAGGTTCTTGAGCACACAGTCTAATGCAGTTGGCTTGGACTGGCTGGACCCCATTTCTTTATGTACCTAATGTGAGTCTCCCAGGTGCCCTCCCATGTCCAGTGTCACAAAACAAACAAAGGATGGGAGCCCCAGGAGGAGACCTTTCAGAGACCCACCTGGCTGAATCCCTTGCAAGACTTTAAGGTGTGTCTTGGCTAAGGTGCACCCATATAATCCCTGGGCCTGGTTGTCCTTGAGAGGACAAGTCACTGTTTTGACTTATGATGTTACCACAGAACTGCAGGTTGGGGCCCACTCAGACCCCATAGCTATTGCTGTGGAACCATAGATACAGTCACATAGTAACACACCCCTCCCAGCCCTCCCTGGGCAGGATAGGTTATCGTGTACCCCTCCCAGCCCCTGGGTTTTCCCTACCTGACGTCTCACAGTGGAAACTTTGGAGGTGATCAAGCTCCCCTTCCGTCTGGAGACAGGCCTGACTGGGGCTTTGTTCCTGGGGCCTTAGCTTATCTGGAGTCTTGCTCCCTGAAAGGGTTAGTCCATCCCTCCATGGAATCCAACTGGTTCAGGTCACCTCTGGGCTCAGTGGCCCCCCGCCCTAGGGAAGGAGGCCCCATAAAAGTTCCATGTGACACCACCTCATTCGACTCAGTAGGACCTCTGCCGCCAATTGGCTCCATCGCCGTGCCCGTGGTGCAACAGGCCAGCTCGGCTGGCTTCCCAGTCAGGGGACCAAAATGTTGCAGCAACACCAATAACCGAAGAAGTCATACAGCACTTGAGGGTCGGAGAACCAATTTTATTATTATGCCGGTGGGCTCAGAGAAGTTACAGTCTCCAAAGTCTGAGCCCCTCCCTAACAGGTTTTTAGGATACTCACAGGGTTGGGGTGGGGGCTGGTGGATGCAGCAGGTAAGCAGGGTTACAAAAGATAAATGCAAGGAAGTGGAGGTGGGAGTTCATAGAATTTACATTAAACAGCTTACAAAATTTACATTAAAAAGCTTACAGAAACAGCTTTGTCCATAATTTTCCACTTCACTATGAATACCCACCTACAGAGTGACTTGATTAAACAAATCTGAAGCTGATCTTTCTTTGGCTTTTTGCCAGTAAAATGCCTGGATTTGGAACTCCACAGTTGCTCTGTTGCAGAAAGGAACTTTTAGGATGGAGATATCAAGAGAATCACCATGAGTGTTATGTGTGGCCTCTGACTTTTGTACTTTTCATCCCACCATGCTGCCACATATAGCACTTCTGAGATTGAAGGAAACCAGACTCTCATTATGGTTGAGAAAAAGAAAAATTCTCATTTTGCTATAGGTTTAGTTAAGCCTTCAATAATCTATCAGTTTATTCAAGTTTCTAAATAAACTTAAATCTTGTGAAACTCTTTTTAAAATGTGGTCAGGCTTTATGCCATTTGTTTCAAAATCAAATTATTAGAATTCATTCATTAAGAACAGTTTTGTTTTCATCTTTGGCTCTTCTATCATCAAATGTTCTCTTTAGAGGGTTTTTTTCTTTTTAAAAGTAATAAGATTTGGAAAGATTTTGTTCCTTTTATTTTTTTATTTGTGATTACAGTTTTTAAATAATAAGTGAAATTATAATTTTTCTTTCAATGTCACTAAATTAAACATTTCTTCCCTTCCTGTGCACCCTTCTCCCCCCTTTTAAAAAGGTGTCTCATCAAAAATGAAAGTAACTAAGCTTGCAGACTTGATGTTGCCACAACTTCAAGATTTCTAAGTTCATTTGAACTCTCAGTGCTACTTGTCATTCTTCCAAGTTACCTTCAATGTGTTTCTCCAAACACTTCCAGCAGGGAGCAGTTTCATATACATATTACTTTCCTTGTCACTCACCCACTTTCATCTCAGGAACTCACCTCCAACTTGACAAGTACACCAGATTTAATTTAAATTCTCTTGGTGAATTCTCTTGAATTCTCTCTCCCTCTCCAGCATCAACAAAGTGCCTCCTTCCTTTTCTGTTCCTTCCTTTCACATTCAGAAGAAGCCCTCCTTCCTCCTGTCTGAAAGGAATTACTTCACCTCCTCTACCCCTTTTAGCATTAGGTGATAAAAATCTTATTCAGATGTGGGTTGCCTAAATAAACCAACTGTTTCAGGAAGAATGGGATATTTTACATAAAAACATAGATACATACTTTTGAAACTAAGGTTTTAAATATTGGATACAGTGAAACCATGTTTATTTGAATGATTGTGATATTCACAGAAAAGTATTGGTGGAAGTTGAGTGAAAATATAGGTAAAGAACAAAATGTTGTCAAACTCCTGACTTTTTTCCAGGTCCTTCCTAATTTTTAGTGCATGAAGATTTTGCAGTATGCTGATGAAGTTCCACTTACAATTTTATACTATCTAAATAGACACTCAATAACCATTCATTTTCTTTACTTATTATTTCTTTTATTTTAAGGTATTGCTATATGCATGATTACATTGGGCAAGAAAAGAGAAGAAAAAATAACCTAGCTAGATCAATTTTATTTTACTTTTGACCCCTGCCTAGTTGCTTTTTTTTTTTTTAGGTATTGGAATTTTTACATATGTGTTAAAATTTTAACACCTTACAAAATTCAAATACATGTCTAAAGAGAGAATGACTAAAAATGCTGTAATAATTTGCATCTTTTTTTGCTTCAGTATACTTTTAGTAACTTCTCCTCTTGCTGATCACATTTCACACCAAATTTTGAATATGAATCCCCCTCTTGAAATATTGATTTATAATTTAATGCTTCATTTTGAAAGAGTATGAGTGCTAACCAATGATATTGTCTGATCAAAGATCACTGTACTTTGTTTAACTGGTATTTCCCCTTCTGTCAGAGAACCATCTGGAATGGAATTAATACAGGAGCAGGAGCAAAATCAGCAGTGGCTGACATTACACCCCAACTGGGAAAGCCTCAATGCGACCACTTTGCAAGAACTTCTGCTAAAAGGGTAAGACACCCTTCACAAGAGCTATGTAGACTGGATTCTGGCCGGGCCCCTCTTGTCTTTCTAATTTAAATTAATCCAAACTTGTCGATGAAGAGCTCCTCCCATAGAACGCCTACTGGCCTTTGTATTTCAACATCATTTGGCATTCTTTTTTCTTTCTAGACATAGTTTTTTTTTTTCTTGGCTAATTATGTTTTTCTGTAATGATGATTACAGAAATTATCATGGTGAAGGAGGAGAAACTTACATTCTAATCTTGGTGTTTTTTTCACATCTTATTCAAAATAAATTCTCATGTCTGCTCTTTCTATAGATGTAATTTATTAACAGAGGGAATTGAAGTAATGACAACTGATAAAACTTGGAGGGTCCGAGAAAAAAATATGACACAAAATGAAATTGTAATCAAGTAGCTTTAAAGGTACAACTCTAAAATATTTCCCCTAAAATATCATGGCATCTTAAACAGGGCTACTTCCCTTACCTATGAGTGGGGTGCAAAGGAAAGAAAAATTGAGGGAACTAACACTGTTTACTTTTGTTATATTATAGGGACAAAACTATAGACTATTTAAATAACTTGCTCAAAACTCACAGCCCACAGTTAAAAAATGATAGCCTCTTTACTGAAACCAGGTTTAACTGACTCCAAAACATTTAATAAGTGCTAGAGAAGCCATCTCTTAAGAATTCCAAAGAAAAAAACTAAAGGTTGGCTATTTTTCTTTAGAATGTTTTGGTATTTTCTGTGTAGACCCAACTCTGCAGCCAAATTTCTGAATATTTGTCCACTGAAGTACTTCCTCCAAAAGAATGACCTGAATCTTTCAACAGTGATTTGTTTCCCCAAATGGAAATGCCAGAAAAGTCCTTTCAGGTCAAATAAATACATTAATAAATAAAGTCACTCATTCTAAATTGGGAATTTGTAGCACTGATTCTCGTCCTGGCTTACTAACTAAATATGTGATTTTATATAACCACAGTGTCCTATAAAATAAAAAGTTTAGATGGATAGTCTTTGGTGTCTTTTTCTATCCCTGTAAACTATGATTTTGGATCTAACAAATAACAACTAATTAATGAATATCTCTTTTATGTCAGATTCAGTGCTCAGCTCTGAGGAGATGTGGAAGTGAATGAGGTGACCAAGGGCCACGGTCTCAAGGAACATACATTGTATAATGGGCAGAGAGATGATAGCTATTAATAGTAAATAAAACGAGATTCAGATATTTGGAAGTACTACAAAAATTTTAGGGTAATAAGAGGAAGTGTAAGGATGAGATATTATTACAACTTCAAGTTGTGGGCAGGCAAAATGCAAATGTGCTTTTCCTATATTTTATAATTTGTTGTATACAGGCAATTACATAGAAACCATGCAAATTTAGCAAGAAATAAAAAAACACAGTAAATCTTCAAAATGGGATGTGGAAATGATATATTTAGGAATGGATTTATACTATATGTCCACATATATATTTTTTCAAGAGGTCTAGGATTCTAAACACATCACAGTATTTTTGACAGTTCCCAAGTGTTTTTGTCTTTTAAATATTCACACTGTGAATAAATGCTCATGGTTGAAAGAGAATTTTGTGACTAAAACTTAACATACCCTAAATTGAATTCTCTTGTGCAGCCACATTGATAGATGCTTAAACATGTCCTATGTTCTCACCTTCAAAAGTTAACTGCTTTTTCTAGAAATTTCTTCCTTTCCTGAACCTGCACTTCCTATAAATTCTACCTACTGGTTCTGATCTTATCACCTAGAGTTACATGGAATAAACTTAATCCCCATTTCTTCCTGGCAACCAATGATAGGTCCACAGTTTTATATCAAGTCTCCACAATATTTTTTCCCAGTGTAAATATTCAATTCCATTATCAATTTTCTAATTTTTTAAAGTAGTATTTTATTTTTCTCACACTGTTTCTCAACATTTTTTGGATATGCATGCCCTTTACATGAGCACTGAAATCTGACATTCTTAAGAAGCAGCTCAATTCCCTTCCCTTTTTCTCTTCCTGTTTTGAAAATCATGGTTTGAGTTAATACTTTGGATGATGCCACCAACCAAGATGATGTGGGAAACTTTGCTAATAATAATTTCTCTTCCCACAAACGTGAAACCTTCTCTTGAGAATTTCCACATTTCAGTATAATTGGTACTCAAAGAATGTGACACTAGGTGAGAGTTGAACCTATGTCTTGCTCTTCACTGGTAGTATTTGATGGGAACAATAAATATGTAACTTAATATTATACTATTTTATGTTTCTAAATCCAGGCAGTCTTGTCACAGCAGAAGTAAGATTTCTCTTCTGTGTACTAAACAAGGTAGGAAAATGAGTGGTGTAGCAATGGGATATGAACTTCACTTAACTGGATTGGCTCAAGGGGAAAATGACCACTTGCATGTGACAAGAGAACCAAGTTCTAGAGGGGTTTGATGGTGAGTCACACACTGTCTTTCCTGCTCCTTTGCAGACTGTGGGCGCCGCCCTGCTGCCCGAATGAACAAGAGGATCCTTGGGGGTCGGACAAGTCGCCCAGGAAGGTGGCCCTGGCAGTGTTCCCTGCAGAGTGAGCCCAGTGGGCACCTTTGTGGCTGTGTCCTCATTGCCAAGAAATGGATTCTGACTGTTGCCCATTGCCTTGAGGGGTGAGCTGCACCTTTTCTATTTGGTTTTGCCTGACTTTGATCATTTTGTCAATTGGGCATTCTTAGAACATACTTAATTCTGTGAAGCCATTTCAGTATAGAAGCCAATGTTGACCCACTTCCTTGACCTTAATCTGTTTAGATTTTTCTACCATCGGTAGTTTCAGCGTATATACATGCTGCTCATTTATTGGCAATGAATAAATCTTTGCTTATGATTTATGTCCTAAAGAGGGAGGAAAAGAAAGAAGTTTAGCAGATTGACTCCAGCTAGCATTAGTCTCTTTTCTAGCCCTCTTAAATACATCAAATGTATCTGAAGTTAAACAAGGTGATTTATTCAGATACTACAGTGAGGTTAGGGTGCTGGAGAACCTGGTGAGGAGTTTGGGAAGCAGAGTTAAAAGTACAATATGTGTGTTAGTCAGGGTTCTTTAGAAAAACAGACCAATGAAAGAGGGAGAGAGAGAGAGAGAGAGAGAGAGAGAGAGAGAGAGATTGATTTTAAGGAACTGGTTCACATGATTATGATGGCTTGGTGAGTGCAAAATCTTAAGTGGTAGGCCAGAAGATGGGGAAGGGCTGCAGTACAAGTCTAAAGGCAGTTGTCTTGTTGAATTCATTTTTGCTTAGAAGAGGTAGTCTTTGTTTTATTAAGTTCTCCAGTATATTGGTTGAGGTCTACCTACATTATGAAAAGTTATCTGCTTTACTCAAAGTCCACTGATTTAAATGTTAATCATACTCAAAATATACAAGTATTTTCACAGAAAACTCCAGAATAAATGTTTGATCAAATATTTTGGCACCGTAGTCCAACCACATTGGCACATAAAATTAACCAACACAATGTGCCTGAAAGGAGTGAAGAAATAGACAAAGGGGAAGCCTACCCTAAATTAACAAATGTCACTGCAAAAGGTCCTTATTTGTTCTGACTACCTATTGTGTAATTTAGGAGCAAACAACAAAAACAGCAAATAAAAAATCCTGAGCACCAAACACTTACTATGCTCACAGCATAATCTAGGGGGCAGACATCTGGACAGGACATAACTGGTACAGTTTATCTCTTCTTGGGAATGTCTAAGCTTCCACTGGAAGGTTCTAAGGTTAGGGGCTGCAACCATCTGAAGTCTGATCATTGGAACTGTCTGTCAGCTGAGGTCTTAGTTCCTCTCTTATGGGACTCACAGCATGGTGGATGCTAGGCCCCACGACCAACTTCCCAAACGGGGAGCCAAGAGAAAGTTGTGTACTTTTGTGATCCATCCTCTAAAGGCACACAACGTTGCTTCTGCTATGTGGTTGGCCAGAGCCCTCAGAAGTCCCACCCAGAACCAAAGGGAGCAAACATAAAACTCTCCTCTCAGTGTCAAAAGACTTGAGGATATATTTTTTCCATTTATTTTTATTTTCAATTACATTTGACATACAATATTATATTGGTTTCAAGTTTACAGCATAGTGATGAGACATTTTTATAACTTACAAAATCCTTATATAATAAGGATTATTACAGTGTTATTGACTGTATGCCCTATGCTGCACTTTACATCCCTGTGACTATTTTGTGACCATGAATTTATACTTCTTGATTTCTTTCCTTTTTTTCACCCACCCCTCCCACCCTCCTCCCATTATCCCAACAAATCTAGTACCCATCTGACAGCACCCATAGTTCCAGCAACATTATTAACTATATTCCCACGTTATACCCTATATCCCCATAATTATTACTTTGTAACCACCAAATTGAACTTCCCAATCTCTTCCCCTTATTTCACCCCATCCCCCAACCTTCCTCCCATCTGACAACAAGCCAATTGTTTTCTAGGTCTATAAATGTGTTCCTGTTGTACTTGTGCATTGGGTAGAGTAATCTTGGTTGTATGTCCTTGCTATTCACCACATTGAATATTTTCTGCCACTCCCTCCTGCCCTGCAAAGTTTCTGTTGATAAATGAGCTGACAGTCTTATGGGAGCTCCCTTATAAGTCACTAGTTGCTTTTCTCTTGCTTCTTTTAGTATTGTCTTCATCTTTAACCGTTGCCATTTAATTGTAAAGTGTCTTGGTGGGGGCTGATTTGAGTTTATTTTGGGACTCTGTGCTTCCTGGGCATTTATGACTGTTTCCTTTGCCAGGTTAGGGAAATTTTCAGTCATTATTTCTTCAAATAGGTTCTCAATTCTTTGCTTTTTCTCTTCTTCTTCTGGTACTCCTATGATGTGCTTGATGTTTTCCCAGAAGCCCCTTAAACTATCCTAAAATTTTTGGATTCATTTTTCTTTTGGCTGTTCTGACTGGATGTTTTTTCTACCCTGTCTTCCACTTCACTGATTCGATCCTCTGCTCCATCTAGTCTGCTGATGGATGATTCCTTCTATTGCATTCTGCTTTTTGGTATGTGGGTAGCTCCCTGACTGGGAATCGAACCCAGGCCGCAGCGCTGACAGCGCTAGCGCCAAAGCCTTAAGCCACTGCACCATCAGGGAACTCTTCTATTGCATTCTGAATTTCAGTTATAGTAGTCTTCATTTCTGACTTGTCCCTTTTATGGTTTCTATGTCCTTCTTTATGCTTGCTATCTCTCTGTTGAAGTTTTCAGTAAGTTCCTGGAGCATCCTTAAGATCATTGTTTTGAGCTCTGTATCTGATAGGTTTCTTGTTTTCATCTTGTTTAATTCTTCTAGATTTTTCTTCTTTTCTTTTATTTGAGACTTTTTCTTTGTTTCCTCATTTTGGATATCTGTCTGTATTTATTTCTATGTATTAGGTATATCTGCTACATCTCCCAGTGTTGCTCAATAGCCTTATGTAGTGAGTGTCCTATGGGGCCCTGGCACTGTCTCCGTGGTCATCTGCACTGGTTGCTCCTGTAGATTCTGGTTTGGTGCCAGTGCTGTGCCTAGAGCTACTCAGCAAAAGTTTCAGAGCACAGCCTGGGGCCAGTGGACTTAAATAGTTTCCCCAGGAAGACTACAATGAGGGTGGGCCTGGCTGGTCACCGAAGAAAGTGACTGTGGTGTTCATGGATTTGGGTGAGGTGGGGTCCCAGTGAGCCAGCAGGATGGAGCAAGTAAAGCTCAAGACCAATCAGGGTCAGACTGGGCTGTGTGGGGGTGGACGCAACACAGGAAAGATGGCGCCCACCAGCCAGCTGCATGGGAGGAGGCTGCACCCAGAAAAATGGCAACTGTTTTCCAGTCTCTGCTCCAAAACCACACACCTCAGTCTGTCCCCCGTAGGCCTCCAATGCCCCCTGAGACACCGTCCCTCTGCCAGAGCCCAGGGTGAGTGACTAAGTCTGTGTGGGCACTTTAAGAGGACGTCTGAGTTTCCCAGAGCCATCTGTCCCAACCAGGTGGTCCGAGTGCCCACGGTCTTCCACAGTCAGACATTGTGGGGCTCCTCTTCCCAATATCAGTGCTCCAGTCTAGGGAGCCTGGTATGGGGCTGGGTTCCCTCTCTGCTCTGGAGGGAACCTCTGTGGTTGACATGTCCCTCCTGAATCTCTACCGCCACCAGAGGTTTGGCTTCTTTTGCATCTGTGCCCCTCCTATGTCTCACCAGGGCCTCCTCTTTTTTGTATTCTTAGTTACAAAGCTTCTGCTCAGCTAGACTTCAGATGGTTCTCCATGTTGGTTGTTCACTAATTTAGGTGTAATTTTAATGTGTTCACTAAATGAAGGGGGCACAGTGTTTACCTACTCCACCATCTTGGATCTCTTTGAGGATATTTTTAAAATAAAACACTATATCACCCATTTATTTGATTTATGTTTTATAATTTGACTTTATTTAAAAGTAACATTAAATAATATCAAAACAACTCACAATCTATCACTTAATTAAATTTTATTTTCATTCAGATTATTTTCCAAGAAAAATATGCAATTTCATTTTTTTGCCTATTTGCCTGTTATTTTTTTTTTCAGCTTTGACATGTATGGTATGACCATGGGTCAGTTTGTTAACTTCTCTGGGCCAGACTTTCTTCATCTGTGAAGTGAGGGAATAAACAGTTCCTACCTCACAAGTTTCACACAGGCATTTAATGTCTACATGAATCCTTGAGAAGTATGCATGGTATGAATAAGTAAGAGCTTGATAAAGGTGAACTTTTCACTTGTCATACATGATTATAAAATGGAAATGTGTATATGCAGTTATTTGATTGCTCTTTTGGGAGAAATAAAATATAAAAAATCCGACCAGTATCTCCTTTTGAGAATATTTAATGCATAAGATCCAAAAAGATTTGAAGAATCTGTATAGTATGTCAGGAAATACACGGCAATGTTACTGTTTCAGAAGAAGCCAGATGTTTCCAAATGTCTTTTCCAGGTCTTATTTATAACTCAGTGGTAAGCAGATTATCCTAGCAAGACTACATTCATTAAGAGATGATTACCTAAATAAATCCAATAGTTCTCTAAGGGAACGATATTCTTTATGTTTGTTAATCAAGATTCATATGCCACTTTTGTCATTTCCATATGTGTTTTCCAAATTTCTTCTTTCACTGACAGATCTGTGAAGTTAAGAAAAAACCTTGCAATAGAGAAGAAATATGTGTTTATAATTAAGAAAATGGGTACACTATCAAAGGCCTTGGTGAAGTTTCATGGAACACTAAACTTAACAGAACTGTCAAGAGTGGCTTGTCCTGTCCTAAGAAGCTGAAAATTGCCTAACTTCAAACAAGCCCTCATTTGAATATGTCCTAATAACTCGGATCCTATTTTACAATCTCTCCAATGGCCCTGCAAGCTTTTGAGAACTGCTAATTATAAGCCTTACTCTCTGCTGTAGCCATCAATTGCTATAATTAATGGGATTTACTTCATATCCTGATCCCATACTTTAGCAAAGCCCAGTGTAACCCATCTGTAGGTCGTCTCTAGCTTGTCTCTTTTAATTATATTCACGGAAAAGAAAAAAAAGTTGTTTTGCTTTTCCATGGAGAGGTATTTAAAAATCCGAAGTGAAAATTAAAAATATGTCATATTATGCTGATCAGATCAATCTCCTTATGCTGTAATAACTATTCAACTTCAACAGTTCTAAGAAAGAAAGACTTTGACTTTCAGGGGTAATTTAACAAGCAATTTTTCTGCCTTCTTCCCCCTCTGACAGACTTAAGAATGAACTTTCTAGGTTGGCACACAACTAGTGATTGTCAGAAGATCAATTCCTCTCCAGAAACCTTCATGAAACACTCTCATCCTACTATATGACCATAATCCCTGTCCCTACCAGGTCACCCTTGTTTTGACTTCTACGGCACCAGCTCTTTAATCCGTCAAGACTGATTGCTTGTCTGCATCTCTCTCCCCGTTATCTCAGTCTATGTCTCCTTTCTTTCACTACCTAGCCTCGTGCTGTAGGCTTGTCACTTGATCTCTCACCAAAATCTTCAAATTCATTGTCCCTAGGTGGTTCTATCACACACATTGGACAGACCTGCCACAAAGAGTCAAGGTGAATACATTTTGTAATCGCACTTTTATGCTCTTCCGAACTGAAGAAGAACATAATTAAAAATGCAGATCAGTGCCATCAGTTGGACCCTTAATTACTCAATAAGCTTTTCATCTGTTTCCAGATACCCTCTCTCATTCTCCACAGAACAAAATCATTGTCCTTGCCCACCTGTCATGATACAATAATCTTTTTTTTTTTTTTTTTGCTTTTTGGTACGTGGGTAGCTCCCTGACCGGGAATCGAACCCAGACCGCAGCACTGACAGCGCCAGCGCCGAAGCCTTAAGCCACTACACCATCAGGGAACTCCACTCATACAATAATCTTTTAATACACTCAGAAACGGAAGTGAGAGTTTTGGTCTGACTTTTTATTACTGAACTCATATTGCAGCTTCATGATTACTTTTTTATTTTGTAGGTGCTTATGAACTATGCCCATAATTCACAATTTGTGTTTTCAGTCTATCAATTTGAGAGATTTGATCAATTTCCATCAATAATAATGTCACCTAAAACAAAAATTTTTCAGTTTGGATCCGTACCTGCCCTGAGGTGCTATTTTTCAGTGTCACTGGAGAGTGAAGAGGTGTGTTTGTAAAAGGCCTTTGATGACTCTGACCTTGCTGCATGCTCCCCACTGCTCTCCCTCCTATCCTCTGTCTTCCTCTGCTCTCCAGTGGAAAACGTCTGGGTCCAGTTGGCCTGAACTATGGGCCAACCCCCCTAGTTTCTGAGGCTGGCAGAAACTGGGAGCTCTTCTACCAACCTTTGTAGTTACTTGTTTACTCTAGTCTTGCTTGTACTACCTACCCATGTACTCTACATCTGCACCTGAACAGCTGACCATTGCTGAAGAATGACATGACCTTGGCTGCTGACCTCATGTCAAATGTATGATCATTAATCTCAAAAGAGCATCTAACAATATGGGACATTTCCAATATAATTCCACAGGGAAGTCACTTTTCTACCCTCAGGGATAACTATTTGACATCTTCTCTTTCCTAATCTTCTTCACCCTCCACTGATTTCAACACATAATTTATGGAAAAAATAGACGTCATTGTATCTTTCACCTTGTTTCATCCCCAGTTCCAAAAAATTACTTGTTTCTATGGCCACATCTTCTACTTTTCCTTCAGTTATGGTGGAAGATGGGTCCTGATCCCATTTAAGGACAATCATATCCCCTCTCATCTTTTCATTGACTTTATTCCTAAAGTCATCATTTCAATTTTGCATTAATTTCTCCCTTTTTGCTTGACTTGACTTAATGTCATTAATTTAAACCCCCTTCTATTGTCACAGCCCTCTTCAACTATTGCTCTGTTTTGACTACTAATTCACAAACTCCTAGAAAAGTTTCCTACAGTGTCTGTCCTCACTTTTCCACTTCCCATTTTCTCCTCAACCTACTCCAGTGAAGCTCTCATAAAGACACTACAGAAATGGCACTTATCAAAATCTTTAATGACTTCCATTTTGTCAAATCTAATGGTGAATTTTCTGTTTCCAACTCACTGAAACTTTTACCATAAAGTTACTACATCTTTTTTGAAATGCTTCATTCACTTTTCTTTTGAGTAACAAAAAATTCTTGTTTTCCTCTTATTTCATAAACTCTTTTTGTATCTCCTCCATTTTTCTCTCATTTATTTTTATTTTTCAATTACATTTGACATACAATACTATATTGGTTTCAGGTGTACAGCATAGTGATAAGACATTTATAAAACTTGCAAATTGTTTATTCTGATGCATCAGGTTCCCATCTGACACTGCATATAGTCAGTACAATGCTATTGACTGTATGCCCTGTGCTGCGGTTTACATTCCTGTGACTGTTTCGTAACTATGAATTTGCCCTTCTTGATTTCTGTTCATTTTTCACCCACATTCCCACCCTAACAATCTAGTACCCATCTGACAGCACCCATAGCTCCAGCAACATTATTAACTATATTCCCGCTTTATACCCTATATCCCCATAATTATTACTTTGTAACCAGCAAATTGAACTTCCCAATCTCTTCCCCTTATTTCACCCCATCCCCCAACTTCCTCCCATCCGGCAACAAGCCAATTGTTTTCTAGGTCTATAAATGTGTTCCTGTTGTACTTGTGCATTGGGTAGAGTAATCTTGGTTGTATGTCCTTGCTATTCACCACATTGAATATTTTCTGCCACTCCCTTCTGGCCTGCAAAGTTTCTGTTGATAAATGAGCTGACAGTCTTATGGGAGCTCCCTTATAAGTAACTAGTTGCTTTTCTCTTGCTTTTTTTAGTATTGTCTTCATCTTTAACCGTTGCCATTTTAATTATAAAATGTCTTGGTGGGGACTGATTTGAGTTTATTTTGGGACTCTGTGCTTCCTGGGCATTTATGACTGTTTCCTTTGCCAGGTTAGGGAAATTTTCAGTCATTATTTCTTCAAATAGGTTCTCAATTCTTTGCTTTCTCTCTTCTTCTTCTGGTACTCTTATTATGTGCTTGATGTTTTCCCACAGGCCCCTTAAACTATCCTAAATTTTTTGGATTCATTTTTCTTTTGGCTGTTCTGACTGGATGTTTTCTGCTACCTTGTCTTCCACTTCACTGATTCGATCCTCTGCTCCATCTAGTCTGCTGATGATTCCTTCTATTGCATTCTGAATTTCAGTTATAGTAGTCTTCATTTCTGACTTGTCCCTTTTATGGTTTCTATGTCCTTCTTTATGCTTGCTATCTCTCTGTTGAAGTTTTCAGTAAGTTCCTGGAGCATCCTTAAACTCATTGTTTTGAGCTCTGTATCTGATAGGTTTCTTGTTTTCATCTTGTTTAATTCTTCTAGATTTTTCTTCTTTTCTTTTATTTGAGACTTTTTCTTTGTTTCCTCATTTTGGATATCTGTCTGTATTTATTTATATGTATTAGGTAGCTCTGCTACATCTCCCAGTGTTGCTCGATAGCCTTATGTAGTAAGTGCCCTGTGGGGCCCTGACACTGTCTCCGTGGTCATCTGCACTGGGTGCTCCTATAGATTCTGGTTTGGTGCCAATACTGTGCCTGGAGATACTCAGCAAAAGTTTCAGAGCACAGCAATGCTGGGCACTGCCAACCTGGGGCCTGTGGACTTAGTTTTCCAAACAAGTTTGCATTGCAGGTGGGGCTGACTTGTCACCAGAGAAAATGCCTCTGGCATTGGTGGGTTTGGGTGAGGTGAGTTCCCAGTGAGTTAGCAAGGTGGAGCACGTAAGGCTCAACAGACCAATCAGGTTCAGATTTGGCTGTGTTGGGGTACATGCAACACAGGTAAGATAGCATCCACCAGCCAGCAGCAGTCTGCCCCCTCACATGCCTCCAATGTCCCCAAAGTCACCATCCTTTGCCAGAGCCCAGCATGAGTACCTGTGAGTGACGGAGTCTGTGTGGGCACTTTAAGAGGACGTCTAGGTTTCCCAGAGCCATCCTTCCCAACCAGACAGTCTGAGTCCCCACAGTCTGATGTGGTGGGCCTCCTCTTCCCAGTACCCATGCTCTGGGTTGGGGAGCCTGGTATGGGGCTGGGGTCCCTCGCTCCTCTGCGGGGAACCTCTGTGGCTGACATGTCCCTCCTGATTCTCTACTTCCATCAGAGGTTTGGCTCCTTTCACATCTATATCCTTCCTACCAGTCTTGCTGTGTCCTCTTCCTTTTTGTATCCTTAATCATAAAAGCTTCTGTTCAGCTAGACTTCAGATGGATCTCAGTTTTGGTTGTTCAATAATTTAGTTGTAATTTTAATGTATTTATGGAATGAAGTAAGTACAGTATTTACATACATTGCTATCTTGGATCTCTGGGTGATCTTAATAAGTCTATTTCCTCCTCTTTTAAGCCACTGAATGCTTTACTGCTCCAGAGATGTGGCAGATTGCAGGTTTGTGTTCACCTTTTATTCATATGTTGATATTCTAACCCCTAATAGGATAATATTAGGTGGTGGGGCCCTTGGAGCTAATTAGATCAGGAGTGCAAAACCTGCATATGGTATTAATGTCCTTATAAGAAGAAGAAGAAAGCTAACCCTCTCTTTCTATCTGCCTTATGAGGATACAACAAGAATATAGCCATCTATTATCCAGGAAGAGGGTCTTCACCAGAACCTGACCATGTTAGCACCCGATCTAAGACTTCTAGCCCCCAGAACTATGAGAAATAAATCTCTGTGGTAACTTATTATAGAAGCCCAAGTCAATTAAGACAAGGGTCCAGTTCTTGGCTTTCTAATCTGTCCACACTCATCTAATAACATGGTTTCAAATACTTGTTCATATTTGAACAAATATGAATATCAAGTATTGATATGAATATCATATTTAAATTTCAAATGTGAATATGGAAAATTTGTTTATGGTTTACAAATTGATATCTCCAGTACAGCCCAGAGTTTTCATCAGCCACCACCATGACCCACCAACTTTATACACATTTATTTAAATGCTTAGATGGAATGTCCATTTGAATGTGCTATAAGTATTCTACTTTGCATGGTCAAAACAAACTTGATTCCTTACCTCTCTCACTGATCAAATAGTTGTGCACTTCAAAAACTTCCCTCATCTCAGTAAAAGGCATAATTATTCATTGGTTTGATAATACACCAAACCTAGCAACCATTCTTAATTTCTGTTACACTTACTTTAGCAGTAAGTTCTGTAAGATCCTCTTCCAAAATATTGTTCTAACCCAACCACCTCTCAGCGGCTTCATGTTATCACCCTGGTACAAACCATTATCATATCAAGTCTTCATTACTATATTAATTTGCTATAACGAAGTATCACAAACCGGGCAGTTTGCATAAAAGAAGTTAATTGTCTTATAGTTCTGGAGGCTAGAAATCCAGGATAAAGTTATTGGTGGGGTTCCTTCTGAGGGCTGTCAATGACAGTGCCTCTTGCCTTGATTTTGGTGGTTTACTAACAATCTTTGACGTTCCTCGGCCTATAGAAGCATCGCACTGACCTCTGTCCTCATTTGCACACAGCATTCCTTTGTATGTATGTTTGTCTCCAAATTTCTTTTTTATAAGGACACCAATCATTTTGGTGTCCTCAAAATGACCTCTTTTAACTTGATCACCTGTGTAAAGACATTATCTCCAAATAAGGTCATATTCAGTTGTACTGGGAGTCAGGACTTCAACATGCGACACAACCAATCCATAACAACTATTAAAACAGTTTCCCATTTGGTCTTTTTGACTACTCTCTTATTCTCTTATTGTCTTATGTCCACAGAGTGAGATAGTGATCCTCCTAAAATGTAAATCTGACCATGTCACTCCCTCTGCTTAAAACCCTGCAATGGCTTCCCATTATAGCAAACATAAAACATTCTCCTCATAGCTTTTCAAGATCTAGTCCTACCTCTTTGACTGTTTCTTTCTCTATTCTCCCATCAATCAATGGCTTCAAATATCTAGCCTTCCTTCTGTCCCTGAAATCTTCCATGTTCATTCCTACCTCAGGACCTTTGAACTTGCTACTTCTGCAGTTTGGAACACTCCCATAGAGACACAAAACTGCCTCTTTCCCATCATTCAAGTCTCAAGTTAAGTGACATTTGTCAAAGGGCTTCACTAATCATCTTAGCTAAAGTGACTCCAAACCAGTCATCTCTCTATTACATTATCCTATTTTTTTCAATTCTAAATTTTCAAGATAATCTTCTTTATGTATATTTTTTTATACCAGTAGGATGAAAACTCTAAGAGGGCATGAACTCTGTCTTCCTCACTCTTGTGTTTTCATTTCTTTTAGCATAGCATGTAACAGTCACTCAATAAATATTTGTTAACTGACTAAATAGTTCCTTCTTGGTGTTTCTTGGTAATCATATCTATAGTTCTTTTAGTAGTAAGGGCTATACTTTATTTGGAACGAGAAATCTTTACTAATCTACAGAAAGTCAGTAGTCTCTCACTGACTCTTCCCATATCTTAAACCATACATCAGTTTAACATTCAATACATTAAACACCTATATGTTTTATCACATGGAAGACGAATCATCCAGATTTTATCTGAAGATTACTCTACTTGAATGGAGAATTTGGAAGTAAGGGAAACTTTACACAGTTCTGCTTTGTCTTAGTTATGTACTAATATTATTTGCAGCAGACAGTAATTTTCCTCTTTTCATGTTCTTGCATATTATTTTGCTGAGGCTATTTTTTTCCTACTTTTTTCTTTTTTAAGTAAGCCCTTGCTCTATCTAAAACTTTCCAACAATTGCTATGGTTTCATGCCACTCTTTTCTGATAGACTTTCCAGTTTAAAAGCTCTGGGATCCTAATGTAGTCACATTTACATTTTAGCTGATTCTTCATTTTCTTACTGCAATCATTTGTGATGGTAGCATCAGAATTTGGCACTTTATCCCATTTCTGTTAAGCTGTACTTGCTTTAAGAGTCTCAGGACACATGATCATGTCTGTCTTTTTTTTCAAAACTTTCTAAAATCTGATTCTTGAAGGTTTAAGGTAAGTATCTGACGATTCTTTTTTCTTGCTCTTTTGGACACTGGAATAACAGAATTGTTTATTTTCTGTAATTTCATCACTGATGCTAGCTCCCCCTCACATCTGGGAGATATGCTCAGAAAAGAGAAGACATCTTCCTGCTAGCTGCCATGCTATCACTCACCAGTCAGTCTCTACCCATCCTAAGTGCCTTCCCTCCTGTGTCCAGTACCTGATTCCTGTGCCGATGCCTGTGGACTCTTCTTTTCCTTTCAGAAAAGTTTAGTACGAAGTGGTTTAAAGAACCAGAATCTGTTCTTACCATCACTTAGTATCTCTGTGCCTTTAGATGTGTCACTCATGTGCCTGAGTCACAGCTTTTTCTACTCTAAAATGAAATAAGAATTTCTATTGACATCTCATGGTTAGTGAGAAGATCATTTGGAATAATGTGCATAGAAATGTTTGATAAACTCTAAAGTAGAGATCTCATTCTAATGAAAAATCCAGCCTGCTAATCTATCTTGCTTGTACACATTTTAAAACTTTAGCTTGCATTTAAGACTGTAGATACTTTACATAAAAATCAGAACTTTGGCTTCCCTAGAACAATTGGAAGGTCAGGTCACACTAGGCATTCCAATATGACAGCATCAGCAAGAGCTGAGAGGAGGTGAATGATCATCTGGATGGGTGCGGGTTGTGGACTGGCACACTCTATTTATTGATGCACTTCCAGCCCCTTTATGCATTTACTTTGTGGTCACCCCATTCTAAAGTCTACATATATTTACCACACGTGTTACAGAAAATTCTTTAGAAATACCAAGGACAGAACACAGTATTAAAAGAGGTTTGTAAGATTTACAGAACAGCAATGATGCCATTGGGTGATATTTCGTCATTTAGTACAAATTTGGTAACCTCCAAACTACCCCCAAATCGTCACTTAGCTATATACTATTTCTGGAGTCAGATTTGCAAAATAGGGTGATTTCTACCACAGGTGTTCATATAAATAGCTTTTCTTTTCCTAAAAATGAGAAATGTAATATACAATATGTTAAAGCAAAATCAAAAGACTGAAAGAAGGAGAGATTTTGTGCTCTCAATAAAAGATAAAAATAGAAAATCTTCAAACCTGGCTAGCTGAATGAAGTGACATCTTCATGTATAAACTAGAGCTGAGTGTGACAAATTGCAAACCAAAGTGATTGGTTAGTGTATCCAGAGATGTCGTGTCTGCCACTCTGTGTAAATTCCCCTCTCTGCCATAATGTGTCTGAGATACATAGCAGCTGGGCTTTTTCTCTAGAAATGCAAGATACCAATAGCTCTTGAATTATTATTTCAGGAGAGAGAATGCTGCCATTTGGAAAGTGGTGCTTGGCATCAACAATCTTGACCACCCATCAGCATTCATGCAGACGCGCTTTGTGAAAACCATCATCCTGCACCCTCGCTATAGTCGAGCGGTGGTGGACTATGACATCAGCATAGTGGAGCTAAGTGAAGACATCAACGAAACCAGCTACGTCCGGCCTGTCTGCTTACCCAGCCCTGAGCAGTCATTAGAACCTGATACATACTGCTATATAACAGGCTGGGGGCACATGGGCAACAAAAGTAAGCCAGGACTATCAGCAGCACTTGCCTTTCAGCTTGTAACTAAAAACCACCGGGTAACTTCCTGCCTTTGGCAATAATGTCCCATTCTCACTTCTAAAAGCATAGCCACAAATGGTAAATACTAGGTATGTGTCACATTCTCCCTCTGTGCAAATGGCCGATATCAGTACTTCATCATGGCACTTATGTTTGCCAAACTCAGATGTAACCTTAAAAAACTTTCTCCATACCTCAGAGTCTTTCTCAGAGAGCCACTACTAATGTTTTGGAGCTGCCATGCAGGATGAGACCTGTCAGTTATCCTCGCTTGGACTGTTTCCATCCATGTTTGCACTGTCTGCAGGCAGAGTCTTTCAGAGCTGTCCTAGTGGTTATATAGCCAGGCTTGCACAGTCACATTTCCAACACTGTTAAGATTTGGCCTTTTCAACATCTGCAACGCAACCTGTAGGTTCTTCTAGAAAGAAAACCAATTTTCTATTTGCCTATTTAAAGTGATTAAAATAGTTTGGCTCCCTAGATGATTTAAACATATAAAACCTAGAAATTTAAAAATTTGTACTACTTACTCCCAGCCTCCATAACAGACTCTCTCATTTTGTGACCTGTTTAAAGTTTAGAGTAGGAATTTAATCAATGAGACACTTTCTTCAACGGTAAGTGCTGGCCGCTCCAGCTCTATTAAGTACTGCCCCAGCTCTCAGGAATGGTGATGTGTATTGTTGTCCTTTTATCCACCTTGCAATTTAGTTAGATAAATTCTGAGCTGTTTCTTTTTTATTTGATCAGTTGAGGATAGAAAGAAAAATTCAATAGGCAGAAGTAAGTCAATGACTCCTGAGAAGCTCACATGTAAGAACTCTGAAGGCAGTGTCAGACACATGACATCATCATTCCTGTGCATCTTGGTTTTTAAAACCCTATAATTAGTACTGTGATATGAGATAAGAGCAGAATATACTTTCTATTGCCTCTACTTGTATTGTTTCCACAATATCCACATCAAACTTAGAGCAATCACATAATATGTCACACATACCACATATATGGTATAGAATGAAGAATCTAAATTCAGTGAAAAAGATCTGATTGACCCTGATTGCACAACTTTCTAGCTTACTATACAATGGAAAAAATCATAGCAACTGTATAACTCACAGGATTATTATAAGGATTAAAGACCACAGGCTCAGAAAATGCCAATGCAGGTGCTAGTACCCGCTACCTGTTAGCGATGGTTCTTCTTATCATTCTTTTGGCACCTTATGAAACTTTCACTGTCTGCATCACATTGCCTTTTCCAAACATAATTCTTTCTTCTAATAAGGTACCCTGTACAAGTGCACTGCTTCACCATCACAATCTAAAAGGAAAACAGCATGTGTAATTTTATAGAATGGCAAAACACAAAAGAGTCATGCTTTGAGAGATCCATTGTTATTCTGCAAGAACTTTCAAGCTGAAATTCACATATCCTCTCTGCTGACACTAAGGGAATGGCTTTGTCCCTTTTGACATCTCTCTGTCATATCCTCTAGGATTGAAGGTTCTTACCTCAAATTATGGCTACTGTAGCACATGATGAGACACATTCCTTAAACTACAGATAGGGTAACCCTTCTGTTAGAATAAATGGGTGTGCACTGTAGCAAAGTGGGACTGATGTGGTCAACTGACACTGAGCTGGCAGCCCCTGATCTGGGCATAGCTGTGGATTATTTTTCATTTCATTGCAGTGGCTGTCATTTTTGTTACAGCATATATAATAAGAAGGGGGAAGATGAGTCAAGTAACCTAACCAAGTTATAAATACTCTGTGCCTCAATTTTTCTCAACAAAATAAAAGGGTTTGACTAGATGATTGCTATCAACACTTCTAATTGGAAAATTCTGATTCCACATAAGCCTTGTCTTTGAAATAAATAGTGTGTTTTTTGGGGTATGAAATTATAAACATTTCATATATGGCTAGCTTCATTTTTGAGTCATTTTACCCTCTTATGTATTTATTTCTTATTCTTTAAAATAACTATCCAGTGCCATTTAAGCTGCAAGAGGGAGAAGTCCGCATCATATCTCTGGAGCAGTGTCAGTCCTACTTTGACATGAAGACCATCACCACCCGGATGATATGTGCAGGCTATGAGTCTGGCACAGTTGACTCTTGCATGGTAAGTTGCTTTCTTACTACTGAGGTGATTCAGTTCAGCAAAACTTCAGTGAGTCCATATAAACTCATTTTTAGTCACACATGGCCCTTTGGGAACATTTTTTTGAAAATAATTTGTTAAAAGCTATTTATTCATAGTACAGTTTTCTTCATCCAGTGCTCAAGTGATTGCCCTTACTACAACCACATGCTTCACTCAGGTTGCCTTCAGCTTTTTTGCCCACTGCACGAGAACCAGCACCTGGAGTGGCAACAGGAGGAAAGACAGTTGTTCTGGTCCATTTCATTGGACCATTTTAGTGACTAAGACAAATGTGTTTCTAAGATGAGCAAGTGGTAACCATGGCTCCAACCAGGCTGCCCCAGGAAGCTGGGGGACACCAAAGGATGTTTTCATCCAACAGGGTGCTAACATTAAAATACACACAACACTCCAACTTCCTGGGTGTGTGACACAACTACTCTGTCTCAGGAAGTGATCACGCTGTTGTTATCTGAGCCTGCACTTCATTGTCGGCATGTCTTCAAATGTCACTGAACAAGATCTTTAGACATTTGGGATTCCTGGTCACAGCAGTTTGTAGAGCATGCTAATTTAGCAATTCAGGGAAGCATTTTTATTTTTACTTAAGAAACATTAATTGAATATTATACTGGACTGGCTCCCAGGGAAGGATGAAAAAGTATGAGCATTCTAAGAAGCTTTGTCAGTGCTTTGGAGTAGATCAAATTGACCCCCATATTTTAGAATGGAAGAGGAGATGCAACAGTGCTATTACCATTAAGCTAACATAATAAAATGATACTTTGGATGGTCTCATTTCAGAGTAGGCAAATCAGGAGATTGGAAATGGCCCAGCAGCGATTCCTTACATAGTTGTCAGAGGAAAGAGAGAGGCAGATGTCTGGCTCCCTTGGAGTTTTCACTAAGGCCATCTTGCCTTTGACCTTGTGGCCACAAATCATCCAGCTGAGGTGGGCAGTGGTAGAGGAATCTGCCTTCCTGAAAGAGGCCCTGGTTGGACTCCCCAAGCCCAAAAAGGAAAAAGAGAAAAGGTGTTTTGGGAGGCAGCATGGTATGGGACTTGGGACACAGCATTTATAGCCTGAAGGATCTGGGTTGGATTCCATCACTGCCAGTAAGGACAGTGTGACCTGGAGAAGTTACCTAACCTCCAGAAAGTTTTCTCATGAGTAAAATGGGGCTGATTGTAATTTGCAGGGTGTTTGGAAGACTAACTAAGGTAATGTATGTAAAAGCCCCTCTCATGTATCTGTGCGTGATGTCTGGCACATCCGTTCAATGAAGAGTAACCATGTGAACATTAACATCTATCACTTGGTGCTTATTGTGTTGCAGAATCTCTTCCAAATGCTTTATGATAACTCATTTAATCCTTATAATCCCCCCTGGTGGAAGTATTGTTTTTCCTAGTTTACAAATCAAGAACAGAGGGACCAGAGAGGTTAAGTAACTTACCTTGTATCCCCCAGCATGAAGGTGGTAGAGCATGGGTACGGACCCAGGCAGCCTGGCTTTGGGGCCAAGTGCTGGCCACAGTGCTGTCCTGGTAGCGGTGATTAACGTGAATACACTTCTCCCCGTCCCCAACATGATTTGGAGAGCTAACCAAAAGTGGTTTCTCTTCATCTCTTGGTAATTGCTAAAGGGGTAGGAAAGTGATTCTTGAAAGAGAATTGAAGGCTGTACCCAGGCACAGGCACAGGCATGTTCATTCATGATGTTTAAGAGGAAGTAGGTCATCCCCACTTCCTTAGCAGTGGGGATTCAGGGCTATGAGTATCTGAAATGCATACCCGAGGCTCTCTAACACAATCTCCGGTAAAACAAAAGAAAACACAAAACAAGCAAAAGCTACTTTTTACCAGGTCCAGAGCAAGACTGTTCATCAGAACCTCTTGTTATCTTCCTTATCAATGAGGCACATTGGAAGCCCTGGAAGATGTTAATTCCCTCTGTTAAGATCTAGAAATCATGGCCATTAATATGGAACCCCAACATGGACTTTGGCCTAAAGCTCAGTATTACTAAGAGGGAAAGAAGATCAAAGCTAGACCAGATAAATTATGTCTTATGTTTGGAATTGCTGCTTCTTCCCCTCTTTTCTACCTTACAAAGTTCTGCTATCTCCACTAAGCCCACCTCAAACCCACATCTTAGGAAGGCACCTTTTGTTCCTCTCCAGCCGGAGGTAATCGTTCATTCCTTTCAAGACGTCTTTTATTTATAGCCCTTAGATGTTGCTTTCGTGTTTCATGCTTTACATGAAATATGTTTTTGTTTTTTTTTTTTGGATGGTTCCCTGGCTGGGAATGGAACCCAGGCCACGGCATTGAGAGCGCTGAAGCCCAGCCACTACACCACCAGGAAACCCCCTTGAAATATGTTCTTGTTACTCAGCAGACTTTTGGCCCCTTAGGGACAAAAACAGTGCCTTCTCCATCTGTGTAGACAGTAGCACAGAATTTGCAAAGAGTAGATGCTAAAGATTTATTTGGCTAAATTTCTGATTTGAAGTGTAGAGCTGACCTATAAACACGTCCCATTTTAATCACTTTCTAGCTCAACCTAAATAAGTCAGCATTTTAGTATTTCTTTTATATAAGGGGAGATGAAAAAAAAAAAAAGTAGGACATGTCTAATTTAAATGTTTCCAGTAAATTTTGCTTTAAAAATTCAATTAGGATTTCAGGCAGAACAACTTATTCAGTCCCTCGCAGTGCCTAGGCTTTTTATTTAGGCTTACAGCATTGGTTAAATTTTGAACATAAAGATCTACACATTCACAAAAGCACACAGCACAATCAGAATTCAATTTTGCTTTAAAAGCAGTCATATTCACAGACATTTCTAAGAAGCAGTATCGCCTAGTCATCACAGAGTTCGAGTTGTGGTGCCAGACTGCCTGAGTTTAAATCCTAGCTCTGCTAATGAACAGGTTATAAACCTGGGCTTCAGTTTCGTTATTACTAAAATGGATATAATAATTATTTCAAATTATTGTCAATATCATAAAGATTAAGTGATCTAACACAGGGAAAGTGTTCAGAAGAGCATCAATAAACATGATTACTATTGTTTGCCAACATTACCAAGTGGGAATGACCATAGATATACTTCCAAGTTTGAAACGCTTGCAGGGCAAAGAGTGCTTGTAATTTTTCACCATGAGTTCACATACTTCCTTATTTTCTAGGGTATCAATCCTTCTCTTTTGAGGCAGTGGAGAATACACCTCTCTAACCTACCGTGATCTTTTCAAATGAGGCAAATATTAACATTTATAAGGTCCTATGTGGGCAAAAGGACTGAATAAACTCAACTGCAACACTTAAACTTAAATATCAAGAATGAAAATCTCTATGTATGTGAAATAAAACATAGGCTACAAATAAATAAAATACCTTAATGTAAATAATTCTTACGTGGCATTTTCAAGTATGATGATTGAAAAGGTCCTAAGAATTATCCAGAAATGCAGTTAAGTGGTCCCTGAGTGTGCTTTACTTAAGGCATTCATTCCATAGCAGGAATCCTGAAAGCAGTGAGTTTAGTATATTTTTCTAGTATTGTTTTGTTGAAAAATAAAAATCTTTGAAGATCCCATTTTAAGTATTTTCTGTATTTATAAACTAGGTCAAATGTAAAAAATGAAATTATGAATCCATTCTGATGCAATAAATTTTAAATTTATGACATATGTTGATAAGTACGGGAAATAACTAAAAAAAGTCTTCTGATTTCACAGAAAGAATATAGTCCTTTTCCAAGCCACCCCTTTCCTTTCAAAGATCAAATTTAAAATGTCCACTTGAAAGTTCCATTTGTGTAATGGAAAGAATGTTCCCTCCACAGGTTGACAACAAAAGCTTTGTTGAAATTTTCCAAAAAAGTTAAGCTGGATTTGGCTTTATTGTACCCTCAGGATTATATGAACACCATTAGGAGTCTAAAAATAACAATGACTAACGTCCACTGCTATTCGTTATAGGGTGACAGCGGTGGACCTCTTGTTTGTGAGCGTCCTGGAGGACAGTGGACATTATTTGGTTTAACTTCATGGGGCTCTGTTTGCTTTTCCAAAGTCCTTGGGCCTGGAGTTTATAGCAATGTGTCATACTTCGTCAAATGGATTGAGAGACAAATATACATTCACACCTTTCTCCTAAACTAATTCAAAGATGATCAGAGACTTTGCCAGCAAAACTCAAAGCAAATGGGCTTCTTGACTGTGGAGAGCTTCCTGCAGAGAACTGCACAGAAGCACCTTCTGTGGGCAAGGATCTCAACAGTGCACTGCAAATTTTCATGTTTGTTTTGGTCTAATGCATTTCAGGTTTTTCTTAGCTTTATTTTTCTTTTTTCAAGTTCAATGAACATGTGTAGAAAAAAAGAAGCAAAGTAGATTTTGTTCTTTTGTCAACCTAATGTTGATTAGCACAACATAATCAACTTTAGAGTTAGGATAATGCAGGCACTAGGTAACAGGACACAAAGTTCCTTCTTATCTAAGCACAATAGCATAGTGGCAGCTTTCAATATTAACATTGGAGACTTGCTTTTGATTTAAAAAAAGCCAAGATAATTTTCATGCTTAAATTGTTTACTATTACATTTCTAAAGTCTGCAAAATTCTGAGCACTTATGAAAGACAGAGGCAAAAGACAAGTAGCATCCTTACAGGTAGCTGAAATAGCAAGACATACTGAATCCACAGCTTTTTAAACATCAGTATTAGCACTTGACATTATAGAATTGCCCATTCTGAATTTAAATCAAGATTGTAATTTAGTAGAAGTCTCCATAAAAACCTATCGCTGGGTTTGTTCAGTGTCTATCAGCGGGCCACCTGAGATTTCAACAACTTGGAAAATATTCATGAGAAATATTTTGTTCCATCCAGTGACAATAAATTTGAGATTAAGCTTTGCCACAGGAGAACTTGATTTTAGACTGGACAGATGCAATTTTTAAAAAAGTTAAATTGCATGCCACCCCTAATGAAATATCTTTTAGTTTTCCTGTCGGTTCATATAAAGTACAGAAATGTATCTCAAAGCACAGAAATACTTTGAGTAACATTTTGTAATTTTCCTTGAAAGATGTTTAATATCTGGTGTTGCCATTTCTTCCCATTGATAATTAAAAACAAAATTTATAGATGCCTTTAAGCACTAGGCTGCTTTATGCACACCAGTTTCTGAGGTAATTAGTGGTACTGCTTTGGGGGTTGTCCAGAAAAAAAAAAAAAGATCCAACCATGAAGTAAACAGTGGTTAAAGTACTTATCTATACTGAAAAGCTTCAAAACATAAACCTTCACATATACTTAATTAGTCAGGCATCTATTTTGCAACATCCAAATGCCTTGTGAACAAGTAGGATTCCCTACTAACCACCACCAGCAACCTGGACTGCGTTAGCATTCCACTTAGAGACTACCGCAATTTTATATATGTATTTTTGTACTCTTTTCTAATGTGCACATATTTGAAATTCAAAAAGTTGTGTTGACACTTCCCAGATTATTAATATCCTGTTCTGTAATTTGTATAAAACTACTGAGAGTGTGAAACTCAGCAATTCAATTTTGGTCACAATTGTATGAAAGTTTAAGAACCAATGTCAGCTTTGTTATAGTTGAAGGTATGTATTTGATGTAACAACTCTTAGCTTTGCTCAACTTATGTTCAGTGAAATGTACATACTATACTTATTTTAAGTAACCATGAATACAAATAAAATGATATAATCTTTGTTTTTGATGGATATGGAGCATGAATAGCAAGTGTCTGAAAACTGTGTCTCTCACTATAAGAGTTGGCACCCACCCAGCTTTCCACCAATCAAAATTTAGCTTGTATCTTACTCTCACAGGAACAAACTCTTTTATTTTAGATGACAAATGACTCTTTAATTAGTCTGAAATCAGAGGTTGCTAATAGTCTCAAATTGCTGTTGAGTGTCCAAGGTAAGAGTGTAAGGATCTTTAATGTCTAGAGTACACTTTGGGAAACTGATCCAATTCTTTCATAAGCCTTTTGGGATAAAATTATATCCCCAAATATGTGTTATTAGTCGATTTTTCTTGACTACTAGGAGTAATGATAAAATACTGGTTCCCCCTGAATTTGATAAAATAAGCTGAATACCAAAATGCAACAGATCACATTGGCTTGGCTAACTTGTAAATGATGAGACCATTTAAAGGCTTAATACAGACCACAGTTCTTCACCTGAGGGCCAGATGTGTTTAAGATCCTGGGATTTTCAAAATTTAAAAATTACACTTTAGCAATCAGCAATAAAACCTAATTTTTGCAGCGAATATATGAAAATTATATCAAATATATAAATGCCTCATATCTGTTCAGGGCAGTGAGTTTGTGCCTAATTTACAAAACAATTTTCAGTTTTCACAGTTCTTAGGATTTTGAAATTGTTGATAAGAGACTGTGGCCCCATAACACGAATACTCAAGACTTACATCTCCTCATACGTACAGATACTTCACATCTGTGAGAGTGGCCTCATGTTCGTAGGTTTTTTTGTCTCAGGCTTTTTTATCCTTTCTTTACTAGTGAATATATCCCTAAATTTTTCTTAATCAGAAGATGATGATCTCAGGGAAAGAATGTCAGCTGCTATGAGAATAACAGATGATATGATATCACTGATGTTTCCATGTATGAAAAAAAAGCCAAAACAATATCCTGGTAAAAGTTGTATTTTTGGATTTCCCTTCTAAGTTTTGGTACCAATTACAGCTGGATTCAGTGAGTGTCTACAGGAGTCATGACAGCTTTTCAGTACACATTATTTATTGAACAAGTTATTAAACACACACAGACACACACACACACACACACACACACACACACACACACACACAAGGAAGCAGAAAGCACTTCCATGAGCCATGTGGGATTTTGAAAATTCTGGAAATGGGTCTATATAAAAGACTATTTGCAATAATATCAGAAGGCTACAAAAACAATGTCAGGCCAGGGCAGTAGGTACAAGTAGATTAGGCCCTGAGAATAACAGTTTAATTGTCATTAAGACAACTTTGATACAGATATGGAACATTAGCATGCAGAATTCATGAAGGAAATTCTGGGTGATTGGTGGCTGACAATTTTCAGATGAACAGATACAGAATTTTAAGAACTCAACAAGAATACATAATCTTATAATAACACCTGGCCCTACATAATATAAACTAGTTCCTTGTTCCAACTAAAACCAGTGTACGTGATTTGCAACAGCAACCTGCTATAAACATTCTTGTCCTAAAATATGAGTATGTTAGTATGTTGAAAAAAATTTTTAAGAACCTCATGGAATCCTCCTGAGAACCACCTATATTAGTCTCAATTTATAGTATTTTGTTTTCAGAGGTTACAACACCAGAAAAGTTGTATTGTAGCCTGAAGACTATGAACCCTCAAATGGTTTCCTGAAGATTGTTTTGAAATCGATTGTCTCATTCTGATCCGGCTATTGTCTGGTTTACAGTACAGGAAATTGCCTAATGGGCTAGAGGCTTAGCTTATTCTGTCTGCCCTAGTCATGGCCTTTGTTCCCCAATTAACATCTCCACAGAGGCAAGAAAGGTACTCCTTCAGAAGCTGACAGAGGAATACTGATGGCACCCTGGCATGCCCCTGCCCCTTCCCATTGAAGGCTCCACCTCAGAACACTGAAAGGAGCAGAGGTGTATGCCTAACATCTTCAGTTAGAAGACCAAAGGCATCTTCCCATAGGAAATAAAAAGCTATTAGTGATCACTAACTATTTTAAATAGTATCATTATTATCCTATTTTAGGCACATTGATGTTTAAAAGTTTCTTGATACTATTTTCTCTGAAAATTAACAATTTATAACACTTTTATTCATGTTGAAATCTTCCGGAGTTCTAACTAATCAATCTAACACTAGTTTTTTTCTTAATAAAAAAAAAAAATCAGATCGAAGTCTGCTTGTTTAAAGCATTTTTCTGGAATCTGAGGTCTCGCAGTAAAATAAATGTATCTCAAACAAATTCCCTTGAAAATGTTTATATATCTAAGACAATTAAAATACTTTTACAAAATCCAAAAAGTTTCATAAAAGCATTTGATTCTTAATTAAGTATTTCACTTCTCCTAACCAGGTCCAGGTTAAATTTTATCCTCTTTTACAAATGTATCCATACAATAAAGGTTATCTCATTGGCTTTTTCAAGCCAAGTGAAATGTTCATGTCCTTTAAGGAAAAATCCAAGTCGTTCTTGCTTGGTAAAGGTACCTCTTCAAAGTCCCCCTTCCAAACTTGAAGGAATACCTGCAACTCCAAAGAGGGTATCCTTCTTTTTTAACCTTTTGAGGGTCCGGCCGTCCCTAAGGTCTTAGTTTCAGAGCAGTCTGAGTCTAACACAGTTTCATGCGCAGTTAAGTTTCTTTGCTCAACAGCACAAGAAGTTGCTGACATCATTGCAAAAACATCAGAAGGGCCAGACATGGGTCTTCTCTCTGACTTCGCAGCAGAGTGGTCAGCATACTTCGAAGTCACTGGACCCATCCTTCCAGCCCCTCTCCACTTCTTAAGGGCTTCAGTCCTCTCCTCTGAAGTCAGTCTGTCAAGGTACTTAGCCCTCAGAATTGGAGATGGAAACAGGGATCCCTGAAGAACTCGGTATATAAATCTAGGTTACAAAAAGCATCATGGGATTACATTCACCTCACAGGCATCATGGGGCTCAAAAAATACTCACCGATTAGAAAATGTAAAAGGCTCTAGTGGCCATTTGCCTCCTTGAGGTGAAGGGAAAGGATAAGCAAAATATAAAATGGAGATAACAATATTAAATAAATTGACATTTATAAAACATTTAAGAAATAGTGTCCTATAAGTGCTTGTTCAATAATACATAAAAATCCGTAACAGTAGAGATACCAATAGTGCTACATCACAGGCATAATGTTAGGTTAAATAAGAAAATACATGTCAAGCAGGCAGAGTGTTAGTACACAGTAAGTGTTCAGAAAATGCTAGCTGTTAATGTCCTATGGCTACTGTAACATATTGTCACAAACTTGTCCTGAAGCTCGCAGTGTTTATGCTGTTTCAGCATTCTCAAAAACCTTGTGAGTCACCAATACATGTCATGAAGATTTATGCCATTAGATAAGAGACTCCTCAGTAGACATTTCCTGTATAATCCCATCTCCTGTCCTGGTGGCTGCAGAGATGGTTGAGAGGACCCATGAGTCACACACATAATCTCTAAAGCCCTAGCAAAAGGTTGTCTACCATACTCTCGGCGTTCTCTCTAAAGCAGCAGTTCCCAAGTGGTGGTAGGTGTACCTCCAGGGGTACATGCTGAGCCATTCAGGGGTATGCAAAAAATAATCGGTAATGGTGAAAAAACATGTAAAAAAATGAAAAATGTTAGTTATGGAACAATAAATATGCGTGAATTACTGTTAATGGATAAAATTAGATCACATAGCAAATGATGATTGGTGAGGTTGTGGCTATGAACCCTTCCCCCAAACTGCTCTTCTACCAATAATTACAGTTTCAGAACAATCCATTTGCGACATTTCTAGAACTTCCCCAAACATAAATACATCTGTAGCCAGACTGTTTGATCCGTTTAGTTATTGACTGAGTAAAAGTAAGTGTAATGTCTGTAATAGATTCTTTTCAAGTAGTTTTTAATTTAATGTTTAAATAATTGATCATTATCAATATTTAACTGTTATAAATACTGTAAAATTAAATGTATGGTTTGTACTTTTTCTTTCCAAAACTTATTACCTCATTTCCACTATTTTACATTAAGATAGAAACCGAACAAAAGTGTCAGTATTTAAAAACAGCTGTTTCCAAAAAAAAGGGTACAATGTATAGGAATAGTTTAAAAGGAGTACACAAGTGGGCTAAGGTTGGGAACCACTGCTCTAGAACCTACTCTTAATAGTCAATCTCCTAATTTTAGCAACTTTTGAAATATGGATAAACTGAGGATTTCCTAAATCTAGTTCCTTTTGGCTTAACAGTGCTTTCCTCATCTTTTCTCTCAGCAAGAAACCAGGCTACCACACATAGTGACAGGATGTGGAGTCCTGCAGTGGCATTGTAATAGTTCCGTGCAGCGTCAGATGGCTGGTAGACTTACTGGGGCTTTCCCTTTGTGAGGTGTGTAACTTACTAATCATTAGGTTGTTTTGTGTACCTGAAACTAATAATAAAGTAATAATAATAGAAGGAGAAACCAGGCCAAACCTTCAACATGTTGCTTGGAAGTTTCCTCAGCTAAATATCCAAGTTCATCATTTACAAATTCTGCTTTCTCCATAATAGTCGTGTTTTGAACCACTTATCTAAAATTTCCATTAACACATTCCTTATTTCCTTTTGAGTCTTCCCCATCCATGTCTTTAACTTTCACATATCTAGCAATGTTCTGTTTATAACATGTATTTTCTAAGATGATACGGGCTTTCTCTACCAGGTTTCTTACTTTCTCCTGAAACCTCACCAGCGGGAATTTTAAAGTCCATATTTCTAAGTACAGTCTGTTTAAGGAAGTCAATTTTTTTTTTATGATGTGCATCAAAATTCAAGTCTCTGCTCATTACCCAATTTTAAAGCCACTACGCAATTTTAGCAGCACCCATCTTCTTGATACCAAAATCTCTAATTGTTTCCTACAGCTTCTGTAAGAAATTATTATAAACTTAGTGGCTTAGAACAACAAAATTTTATTCGTTCATAGTTTTGGAAGACCGAGATTCTGAAATCAGTTTCGCTTAGGCCAAAATCAAGGTTTTGGAAGGCCCAGGCTCCCTCCAGAGGTTCTCAAGGAGAATCCACTCCTAGGGTCCCTTGCCTCTTGCAGCTCCTGGTGGCTATCAGCAATCCTTGGTTTATGGCCAAGGAAACTGCCTTCATGGTCATAGTGACTTCTCCTCTGTTTGTGTCAAATCTCTCTGCCACTCTCTTATGAGGATATTTGCCATTATACTTAAGGCCTACCCAGATAATACAGGTTAATATCCCCATGTCAAGATCCTTAACTTAATCACATCTGCAAAGTCCTTTTTTTTTGCTGTATAATGTAACAATCATAGGTTCTGGGGATTAGGACATAGATATCTATTAAGGTGTCATTTTTCAGCCTGCCACAAAAATATTAGATAGAATTGTAGTTAGTACTCTTGAAGGAAATTTTGGAGGCTATAACTTTAATGTTTCTTCATAAACTCTGCAAGTTCATTTTGTCAGTGTTTTCAATCAGAAAGCTGGTAATAACAGTGAACACTAAGAAGCAACTCAATTTAACAGTGATATTGTTAAGTATACAACTATAACCACCATAAAGGGTGGGTTTTTCTTATGCATTTCTAGAAGACTGTGTTGCATTAGCAACAAAGGCTTGTGCCCATGGTGCCTTAGGAGTGTTACAGATTGGGATTGGCAAAGTCTTTTCCCAGTGGGCCAGGTAGTTATATTTCAGGCTTTGCAAGTCAGAGATTATCTACTGGAACTATTCAACTCTGCTGTTGTAGAGTAAAACTAGCCATAGACAATACATACTTAATGAGTACAGCTATGTTACAATAAAACTATTTACAAAAATAGGCAGCAGGCCAAATTTGGTCTATGAGCCACAGGCAAAAACAGGCAGCAGGCAAATTTGGCCTATGAGCCACAGTTTGTGAAACCTGTTAGAGAATAATACAAACTCACCATTTTGACTCTCATATCGTATTAAAAAGATAGAACAACTATTTACTATAGTGTTTTCAGCTAAATGGATTTTGTAAAACTATGAAAAGGAAGAGCTCTAAGAGACCTTAAGGAATCTCTAGGTTAAAAACCCATGCATACTTCTTAGCCATTTCCATGCCATGTTAGGAAAACAGTTAGACTAAAATGGGAAGGATAACTAAGGTCAGATAAGGGAGGAAAGTTGTATAGTTTTAAGTGTTCACAGACTGTAGTAGAGACTGCTACTTATCCCTTAGCACCCATTTTCCCCCTTCTTCCTTTTAGAAATTCCCAGATGTTAGCCACACAGAGTCCACAGACTAAGCTCTAGTTAATGGGATATGAGCAGTGATGTGTGCAATTTCTGGCTTATGTTAATACTCAGAGAGAGAGAGAGAGAGAGAGAGAGAGATTGATTCTGGGAGAGGGGAAAGCTGCTTGCCATCCATTTTCTCTTTCTCCCTCCTGCAGGTAGGGACATGGGTGTGCTGATGGTGAGTCATTATCAATCATGCCAATGAGGGCAGCACCCTTGGGAGATGACAGAACAAGAAGGTAGTAGAAAGGATCTAGGTCCTTGGATAACCTCTAAAAGCAAAGCTGCCCTATCCCTGTGGTCTGTCAACCAGATCAGAGTCTTCCATGAGAGAGAAATGAATCTCTGGTTTGTATAAGCCACTTTTAATCTCTGGCAAAACAGTCAAAACCAGTGTTTTAACTAGTACACAGACTGACTTCTCCACTATAAAACAGGGTAGTCTGCCATCCATTCTTAGTATTTGCTTAGAAAACTCTAAGCCTATGATTTCATTTACTCTCTTAATGATAAAACAAATACCAAAACACCAACTACTATTTAGACATCTGTACAAATAATATAAATCCTATACCTATAGTTTAATTGAAGGAAATAAGAAAGACGGGATTTTTGGCAAAGACTCTGAATACACCAAATTGGGTAACATAGTTATCCTGAAAGGCAGATGGAACAGGAAGTGAAATTAAATTACTAATTAAACCTTTTGCTAGAAATCTGTGAAATATTGTATAGAGAACTTCCTAAAGAATGTTATTAATCTCAGAAATGTGGACAATTAAACCCATGTTTAATATATTTTAGTTTAGAATATACTCTTCTAAGTAAATGAATTATATATTAATTTTTTATTAAACATTAAGACTAAGTGGCAAAAAAAACCAAAAACAAAACAAAAAAAAAAAACAACAAAAAAAACAAATACCATACCTGGGCAGAAGAGCAATACAGGTTGTGAGGACACAAACTAAGTAGAACACTGGATCCAGGATGTGCGTCTGCATAATCCAGTAGGGGTTGGATGGAGGGTTACAAGTTACACACATGGCTCCGAAAGCCAAGGTAAAGAACAAATAAGACATGATGCTACCGACAAAGACCAGCATGTGAATCCAAGTCTGTAAGACAAGAAGACAGGGAAATAAAAAGTCTCACTCACAGCATTTGCAGCCAGGCAAAATCGACTGTGTTGAAGACAACATGTCTAAGGAATGGGTCAATGGTGTAACAAACCTCAGTGAACATAACACAAAACACTGAAGAGCTGAGACAAGAGCATCTTTCATGAATAGCTCACATCACTGTTAAATTCTGTAAAACTAGGTCAAATGCCAAAAGATAATTCTGATAACTAGCTTATTCTGTATTGTCCATGAACCATGAGGTGTTTGGAGTTTTTCTTTAAATTTTTTTCACGTAATGATTCACTAGTGGGTCTTTTTTTCAATAAGGTAATACCTTAATCCAGCGAACCTCACACTTTATTCATTCACAGGTGGTAGGCATTATTGGTGCACACCAATGTTCCTACTTTTTTCCCCTCATAAGCATGAGGGAAGATTGTACTTTCCTATTCTCCTGAAAGTAAGAATGGCCACATGTCTTGCTTTGACCATTAAAATATGAATGAAAAGGATACCTAAAACTTTCAGGTTAGAAGAAAGGAAGAGCCAGTGTGCAATTTTCTATGCTGTCTCCTTTCCTTCCATGTTGACCAAGAAGTTCCCCTTGGTGTGGGGGTGGGAACAATTCCAGATGGCATAGCCACAAGATAAAGCCTGAGGCACTGAGCTGCCCCTGAAGACAACTGCTCCAGAACTTTCTGGAACCTCAATTAATTTATATAAGTAAGAAATAAATCTCTATCACAGCATAACTTAGCCACCTACATACCCATGGATAGCCTGCAATATTATTTTTCTTTAAACTGGCTTACTATTTAAGTAACCTTATTTAGGAAAAAAAAAAGATTATTACCTTAAATGTAACATGAGGATTACCCATCATAAAAGTGCTGAGTCTAGAGTCTGATCTATTTTTGTTATAAAGGGAAATTAGCAAGAGTTGTTGTGATAAGGATATAAGAGCCCCAGACAGACTTCCTCTTTCACATAATCCAAAGTATGACCAGAGAATCACCTTCACATTAGGTAGCAGTCAGTGTTATTTAGTGCAGTGTACAGTACCAGCAAAATCATAGCATGTACCATTGTGTTATATGTTGTGTTTCTAGGGGAAGCACTGACTTCATTAATTTTTTTAAAAAATTGTTTTGTAGGGTTATAGTTTTCAAACAAGATCCATTTTCTCCTTCCTGTTTAACCTTGCAAAGGATTTCCTCATAGTAGATGATTTCACAAGAGTCAAAAAGACTGCTAATTTTTTTTTTTTTTTTTTTTTGTAAAATGTTCCAACTGCTCAGAAAATGTGGGCTAAATCCTTAAAATCCTCATGCCTCTAAAACAGTGATGTCTTGTTCTTTCTCAAGTGGCCTTCCTTTCTAACTGAGCTCTATTGCCCAAAGTTTTTCCCTTAAAATGTGCTTTTGGCCAGTGAGACGGTGCCTTGATGGAGAAATTTGAATGAACTGATACAAGGAAGTTAAAGTCAAGAAAAACTGGGTAAAAGTCAACAGGGAGGTGGGAGGAGGCATGAGATGGTGAGCAAGAGGTGAAGGAGAAGTGATTCATATTCTCAGAATGGCCATCTCTTACTGACAAGGGACCTTCAGAGGCTGTGTGCATGAAACAACAACAACTGTTGTTTCTCATGCCCAGAAACAATCATTAAAGAATTGTTTTTTCCTGGTATGAGCAATAATTCTTTAATGATGCATCCTTTATACAGCAGCCACTGTTTTTCTCCACACTTAGCTTTCACTCCCCTCTTTCTGGGTGAGGACATCCAGCATTAGTCTTGGCAAAATATTTCTCCTCTAGCCAAAGCCTATGACTAGAGCTAAGGAAACATAATTCTGTCACCAAGGACCAAACTTGGAGGACAATGAGGTGAGAGCAGGAAGAAAATGATTGGAGCCAACGTAGAACAGAGTACCATCATGAGAAGCCTGCCCATTAGTGGATCTCTGGAACCACTCTGGTTCTTTGAGATGGTTTTGTTTTACCATGGCTCTTCGTATATTTTTAAAAACTTTTCTATTTGTTCAGGTTCACCAGAACAGATTGTTGTTGCTCATTACCAGTGAACTCAAACTGACACACTTTATGTGTTAGATCCTTCAGAACACTCATAAATGTCAGAATTTATGACACTTACTTAGGCAGTGACCAAAAGTACTTACACAACTGCTTAACAATGAACTTGAATAGATATTAAAACAATGCCAAATGTTTTAGTTCTAAAATTCCCTTCATTCTCCTCATCAGATATTTGCAGATATTTTAGGCTTGTAAGGTTTTGTTATAAGCAAAGCAAGTAATGCCAAAAATATTCAGCCCCACTTTAGCAATTATTATAAATAATTCTGTAATATAACCTTATATAACATTTTAAACTATAATCTCATTTATATATTTCCTGTTTGAAATGCATCACTACTAGGATGATAAATATATCCCAAATACTGGTTAGTAACCGAATCATTCATTTACCTATTCAAATAGTTTTTGAGCATCTACTATGTGCCATTCTTGCCTTAGATAATGGTATAGCGTTGTAGAAAAAATAAATATGGACCCTGCCTGCCCTCAAAAAGATGATAGTCTAATGCAGAAGAGAAACATCAATTATATAATCACATCATTAAATAAATAATTATAAATTATTATTAGAGCTATGAATAAAAACAAGAAGGTAGTATGAGATGATGGTTAGGGATGGGCTCTTGGGGAAAGTAGCAGTTTTATTATTTTGGGACCTAAAACAATGTATGATCTGGGTAAATAACAGGAATCCAAGAGCGAAAAAGGAATATTCCAATCAGAAGATATGGTAAATGCTAAGGCTCTGATATAGTAACGAGCTCAATGAATCTTGAGAAACTGAAAGAGAAAAAGTGTGGTTGCAGCCCATGAATAAGTGCAAATGAGGCTGAAGACAGAAGTAAAAGCATCATTGCATGAAGCTTTATAGGCCATCTTAAGGCTCTTAGAGTTTATGCCAAGTACACAGAAGGATTTTACCCAAAGGAGAGCAAAAAGATACGATTTCTGCTTCAGAAGGGTGATTCTGGTTGTTTGTAGAGAAGGGCTGGAGGAGTCAAGAGCAGAGGTGGGAAGATGAAAGAGGCTAATAGCAGTAGTACAGGAAAAGATGATAGGGACTCTGACTAAAGCAAAGACAGTGTCAATGCAAATGAATACACAGCATAAATAATCACAAAGGTGGTTTATTCTCCACAGAAGGGAGGGATGTGGTTCATTTGCAAAGGGACATTTATAGTAAAGTTCTCATTGTCTGAATCCTACATATTAGCTTTGCTACAGAGAGCTACCTTGCAATCATTTTGATGAAAAGACTTAACTTTATCATGAAGTCAGCAACTAAGTTAAAAAAAGACTTAGATTTAAATGAATGGTAGAAATTCTGAAGGGAGAATAAGATAATTTATATTTTATTATGAGAAAGGCATAAAGTCATCACTTACTAAAGTCAGTACATGATTCTGGCATAACACCACTTTTTATTTTAGTTGAAAGACATGAGCTTGGTCTTAAAGAATGCTGTCCATAGAAGAGTAATTGTTTCTCCAGCCTGGTCACCCTCCATGAATGACCCACCATGGACACCACCAAGGGTTCCCGCCAGGTGTTTTCCACTTTACTTGGCTGCACATTAACCTCAGCATCGTGACAGTCAACGGTCGGTAAGAGTAGCCATGAGTTACTCTTCTTCCACGAGTCATCACTCTTCTTCTTACCAACTGTCTTCTAGGCATGAAGGACTTAGCAGAGTCACTGCTACTAGAAGGTACTTGCCCAAGCACAAAGAGTTCCCAGCTACTTTAGAAGCAGGAAAACCACTCACCAAACTCTTGCTTTCAATTACCAGATGCAGGAGAATGATGAACAGAGCAGCTGTGTTCAGGGGGTTTCCAAACGTAAAGATGTCAATGTCTGAGTCCTGGTAGGTCTACAAAGAGAAGACAAGAGTGGTGATCTTATACAGTTACACACACTCAGTGGTGGGAGTATCATGACTTCATTCTACAGCTCAGCTGAGCACTGAGTCCCTCTTTCAATGTTCTTAATAACTGGTCATTTAGAATAAAACTGAACATTTTGAAAGAGAGAGTGACTCCCTCCCAGACAGGCCATCTAATCTTGGAACTTTGAGTTGGAATGCCTCTTTATTCTGAATCGTAATTCATTTTCCTGGACAATTTTACTCATACATATTTCTAGCTCTTTAAAGTGTAGAGAAATATCAAATATATTCCATTTAACAGAGCTGCAAACTTTTGAAGCAGCTACTATGTCTAACCTGAGTTTCTATTTTTGCTAAGTAAATATCTTCTCCTCTCCTATGTGTATATTTTCATGTCCTTAAAAGTATTCATTAAATGATACCGTTTTCTGATCTTTTAAAATTCTACTCAATCCTTTCTGAATACACTTTAAACTGCCTAATCTATATTCCTCCTGAAATGCAGAATATTCCAGCTGGGAAAATTCAAGTCATTTTATTTGAATAAAGAACAGAAATTGTTAACTTAGGCACTATCATCTTTTCCATTCTTAATGCTGTACTTTTGTTGACATCATCCATGATCAAACTGTTGTCTTCTTCCAGGGAGGAGTGTGTGTGGAGCTATATATCATGCTGCTTTGTATTTGATTTTGGTCTGAATTTTTAAATTAATTTTTACACATTCATTGCTTAGTCACATTCATTGCTTAGTCACATTCTTTACCCGTAAAACAGTTTTTAGCTTGGGAAAGACTACTTATAAGACCTTAAATTTAAGACTCTGAGTATCATTCTGGTAGAAATAGCCCAGCACTCATTAAGAATAGATTTTATATTCTGACTTTGCCTCTCTGATGCTGGCTCATCTAATTAATATTGCTGGACTTTTAATTTTATTTAAGTCATTGATAAAAAGTATCAAGCAGTACAAGACTAAAAAGAGACCTAAGAGGACTCAACCAGGCACTTCTTTCTGCCTTAGTCTATTACTTAACACTTTCCTTTGGTGGGGTATAATTTAGTCAGTTAATAATCAATATAATTACGTGAACAATGTACCAGAATATACCCATTCTATACGCTAATACCAGCAACAAAGTACAAAGAAGCATTATTGATTCATTAATAACAAATCCTTTGAGTGAACAAGGACTCACATAGTATGGAACAAAGAAGCACACCAAGCTTTGATAAAAGGCATCCAACAAGGTGATCCAGAAGGTGAGAGGTAAGTAAGCCTGAAATGAAACACATGTTGTGGAGGAAGATTAATAAAGGTCAAAGCAAAATCAAGGAAAAACACAAGCCAATATTTATTTTTGCTTCCCTGAGAGAAAATTATATTCCTTTATTCTCTCACAAAAGAGGTGAGATTCGTAAATAAGTGGTAGAAGAATGTAGGGTGATAAATGAGATGAGTTCACAGGTAAAAAAAAATCCCTGATGGAACTCTCCTTCAACTTATATTGCTTTTATCATTGGATCAATCTTAAATCTATCTGAAATAGGGAGAGTAGTACTAACTTTCCATTTCCTATTGATCAGAAAATACTCTTGCTATTTCTATCTCCACTACTTCATTCTAGTTCACCGTCAACTCTTTCTATGAATGGAGAGCCACCTAACTGGTCTCTCTGCTTCCTTTCCTACCCTTGGTCCAATATTCCTATAGCAGCCAGATGTTTTTTTAAAACTGTAAATCACATCATGCTATCTCCCTAATTAATTAAATTGACCCTCTCCTATTCCTCCAATAACTTCCCACTACCTTTCTAACATAATTTAAGTTTCTTCCCATGGCCTGTAAGGTTTTGAATGATCTGCCCACTATAGCCCATACTCTCCAAGGTCATCCCTACCATTCTTTCCCTCATTTACCATGCTCCCATCATGTAGACTTCATTCGATTTCTCAAATTCTTTGCCCTTCATGCTCCATACAACCAGTTCTTCAGCATTCATATCCTAGCTCAGATTATCACTGCCTCACAGAGGCTCCTCCAAACCAGTAATAACAGTAAGGCCTACTCAATCATATATTATCATGGCATCTTTAGAAGTCTCTCATCACCATCAAAAATAATCTTGTTTACCTAAAGATTTTCTGGTTCTCTCAATAGAATGTAAGCTTTACAAAAGTGGGACTGATTCTTTACTCAAGTGATTAAAAGAGTGCCTGGCACACAGCAGGGATGAAACCAATATTTGTCAGATTAATAAACAACTCTTATGTAAATTTTCATGTGCTAAACTCCTTTCTACCAAGAGCTTACGGAAAGATCAAGCAGAGACACTAGTCAAG